>CM057155.1:10797589-10926071 GCA_029962745.1 Echinometra lucunter | reverse complement strand
GATTCGGTGGCCACCAATAAGTATTAAAGGGGGAAAAAAATGAAGAACTTTCCTTTGCATGGTTGTAAAGCTGAATTAAGATTCCATGTCTACTGGATCCAAGCGGAAATCCCACGTCGTTTCGACTCGACGACGTTCCTCCTGGCCGACCTAGGGCACCACAAATGACACCAATTGTCCGCGGTTACGTCTTTTCAACGTCGCCCACCAGAGCAGACTAATAAAACAACATCAGATACCATAATGCATCATACCAAATTGTTTCATAAACCATCTGTCTATATTATCTTCGTTTTCTTCATTATTTAAGTCGATATATCATAACATGATTAATCATTATTTCAGCCAGACACATTCTGGCGTTGTATTCCGAAATCTTTGTTTCATTCACCGTATTAACATACTGGCTTTAAAATATAAATAATATCACTGATAATTAGAATCACTATAATCAGTCATTCGATATAATATAACACAAGTAATTTGACAATGATCACTCTCAGGGGCGCGTTTCATGAAACCGTCATAACTACAAGATCAGCGACATCTCGGCGTTGTCGGTCATCTTGTCTGCTAAGTGCCGTCTTTGCCAAGACCAGCAACAACTTCCCTGACAAATGACTTGTCGCTCCTCCGAACATGTCATATCTTTTTAGCACGCCATCACAAGTAACCTTTTCGTCGGCTATGGGCAGCTCGCGGGCAGCGAAAAATAAGGAATATTAATTTCCTAAATACAAATAGTTCTTGAGCTCTAGACTTTCATTCCATAAACAATTATTACTAATGTTGATGTAAAAGTATAACTGAAATAACCTATACGTTTCAGCGACATTGTAACCCTCCAACAAGTAATTGAGATTAATATTGATTATCCTCCATATCCTCCCATCAGTCTCCTATAGAAAACAGAGCAGTCTGTATTTTCAGGCCCGTAAGAACGATGACAATTCGACACGTATAAACTTCCTTCATATTTTCCTCTTTTGCAAGTAAAATGTATATTGAAATCATATAAAATGTATTCTTAAATGAATTTATTTTAGAATTTGGATCGCATAGTATCCCAATTCAGTATTTTTCAAAAAACTAAAACAAAATTTGGGTCTGCTTTCAATAACTCATCAATTACGGTATCCTCTTAATTGTAAATCTAAATTCGCAAAGCGCAACAGCAGTTCTTCCTTTATTAATTTTAGAAATTCTCAGATGTCACCATTAAAGTAGTTTTTCACGTGAATGCCATGTTTGTAATATTTGTTTCAAATCCCAGTAATGCTTTCTATACTTTTCGAACAATTAGAGCAAAGTTGAGTCTAAAATTGTGTTTGAATAATTGATGATAATTCCAGTGCATTATTACCACGGTTATATTTTTCAGCCGGTAGTATCGATATCTTGAATTTGTGAGATGTCAGGCTTTCGTGAAACACTTTGTCAGCTTCATGACATCTCCGTAGATCATCGACAAGAGATATGACTGTCTTGGAGTTGATTTCATGAAACGTGCCCCAGGTTTCCACTTACCATTGCTACTGTGGGATTTTCACTTTAAATTATAACCAGCCTGACAAGCGAATCCGTCCTTTTACAAATAGCAAGGTTTCTCCAACTCAAGCCGTGAATTCGCCTAAACTTGGCGATATTTTCAGACGAAATAACTTCTAAAATAACATATTAAATTCAAACTGAACTGAGCGCTCTCAAAGTAACGAAAGCAAAACAACATAATGGCGAGTCCCCGCCGCTTTCCTTAATGCATAGCACACATCCCGCTTATACCCTCCTTTGGGTGCGGTTCGAGCATACCTTACGATTGTTAAACAAATTTCCTATTTCATTGACCCATTAATGCATAAGGTTCTGTAGGCTACTGAGTTATAGCGCCAACTTCAGGGGATCGAAATGAAAAAAGGAAAAGCAATAACATAGAGAACCTCTAATTGCAAAACTTTTAACAACGTCAACTGTCAGTAATTTTTAACCGTGACACAAAGGACCCTTCAAAATTGAATAAATTCACATTATCCGAAAATGCATATCCTTATTTCATAAATCAACTTTCTCACACATCATATTATCTGTAGTTATTAATTCTTTAGTATTTGTCCACCTTATCAATTATCAAGTACAGATTGATTTGTCAATGAAATTCTGACTAGCCATTCACTTCTGTGCAATATTGAACTACTCATATTATCTTAAATATCACTTTAATAAATGACTGAATTAAAGCCTTCATAAGCAATCAGAACATTACTTCACAGCATACTGACTTTAAGACGAACATTAATTTTTCTTTCAAAGTTTTGAACATAAACTCTTGATTTTAAAAAGTTCATGTTGAAATTAGCCTTTTAAATTCAAGTTTCTGGTTTTAGCATTGAAATAAAACTGGTACTGAGAAAAAAAACTAAACTCACCACAAATGTGGGTAGGAAACTCCTCCGAAAATTAACACAAACTGAAGGTCATTACTTGCTGGCTCCTCAGAACACAACCTCACTCAAAGAGCAAACTAACTAGGTGAGCCCACTCATACTGTGACCTAGTACCGCGGAAGTGACAATTCCAGTAGACACTACATCGCATGCTTTTCTATTGGTTACTCGACGGAAAGCTGTCGACCTACGATTCTGATAAGCATCAGTTTTCTTCTTAAAATTCACCATTTTCAGTTCATTCATCATATAATATAGCAGAAAGGGGGAAAATTGAGAGCCTCAGGAACATTGCTGGTAAGTAAAATCAAAACCTTTCTTCTCTGTTATAGAAGATCTAAGTGAATTTATTTCGCGTTCGCGTCGGCAATTAGTTTCTCTATTCAAAACGCCGTTTTGACCTACGGGTTCGTGGGTGAGCCCACTCATCACTACTCTGTACAGCAATATACACTACACAAACAATCATCCTTGGGTGGGTCTCGGAATCTGAAGTATTTTCCCCACCTGTTATGAGAATTTAATGAATTAAAGCCCTCTCTTGGTCAAGCGGCAGAACACAAAAATTAATAAAAAATAGTCAACTCATCTATTACCGAAATAGCAATACCGCCATTACAAGATTGAAATGGGTAATTTCGCACCATTATTTCTCTCCTTTTTCTTTTATGAATTTACCTACATAATCATACAAAGATATTCATAAATACAAAATAAATCATCTTTTCCCTGTAAACATTTCTTCTTTGTTTGATTTAAACAAATTTTAGAATTTCGTTGTCAGAACATAAAAATGAAATGCTTGTGACAATAATTCATATTTTAAGAATCGGTATTCCGCCGTCTACGGTGTATATTGCAATAAGATTAATAAAGTATCAGAAAGAGATACAAGATTTGAGAGGGATCAGTTATGTTCTTTTGTTTTTAATCCAGTGATCAAAGGCGTTAATCCAACACCTTCATTGATGAATTGATATCGGTGGAATACTTTGCTTACCCATGATTTTCTAGTGCATTGATCATATTCCTTTTATTTTCCTTTCATGAACATTTTTTTCTTACTCTCTTTCCTTTTTGATTTCATATACTTGATAACACTTTTAAATGATCTATGTGGGTTTCAGTACCTTCTTTTTCGTATTATCCTAACATTTTTTTTTCTTTTTAGATAAGTTATATAGAAAGCTATTAAGATTGTCCTCGAGTTAATTTCCCTTTTCGGTCGCATTCTGTCTTTGTTTTCTCTCTTTCACTCTCTCTCTCTCTCTCTCTCTTTTTTCCTTCTCTTTATCTCTCTCTCTCTCTCTCTCTCTCTCTCTCTCTCTCTGTATAAAATCTTAATTTGTTCATTTGTTCTGCGCCATCTCTCTTATCAGCCCTTGACTCTCTCTTACCCCCTATTTCTATATTTCCATACCTCTTCTCACTAACACCTCTCACTCCACCCTCTCTATCCCTTTCTCCTATTCGGGTCGACCCCCCCCCCCCCCCCCCATCCCCGGGGAGCGTTTCATGAAGAGTCTTGACAATTATTCCTACTGACAACTGTTATAAGCTACTGAAATCGTTGCATCTGATTGGCTGAGAGCAAATTTGTCAGTAAAATTACTGATAAGACACTTCATGAAACGCTCCCCAGGTCTCATCTGTTTTGCATACATCATTCACAGACTTCACCCACATGTGATATTTTCCCTAGCAGGCAGTAGAAACGAAAAGAAAATAACACTAAGAAAACCTTATTTTCAAATCAAGAACGCTTTATTAATCCTGGACGGACAACGGACTTCACATAATATGGGTTTACATCATACAGAAAATAAACCAGGCATTGTATTATGGGATGTTGATATTTTCAGATGAATATTGTTACAAAAGAATTACAATTATTTCCATATACTGTCTTCTCGGACAAATGCTTGAAAATGATAGGGGGAAACCAAAAAATTCTGGGTGTTTCTAACGGAGTGAATGAACATATGAATGTGTGAGAAAATCCCTCAAACCATTCCACGATTCATCTCTCATTCTTTTGAAACGGAAACATCCATACCGGAGAACATGTGACATTGGATGTGAATATGGATAAATAAAAACTGATGCGGAATTAAAAGCTTGGTTGGACTGATACATTGTTACATGTACAACTTTGTTAACATAGAACACAGAATTATTTAGACTCTCGCATGTCATTGTAGATCATCCAAACTAATTATTTGTCCTCATACTTTCTGTTTTTCCCCAAAATCATTACATCTCATTCGATTCTATTTCTTTCTTTCTTTCTTTCTTTCTTTCCAATGCTGTTCATGTATTACATCCTTCTTTTCTTATTTTTCTTCTCAAACTTCTGTTTGTGTCTCTATTTCTCTCTCTCCCTCATTCACTCACCATTCTATCTCTCTTCTTCTTTCTTCTCTCTTCTTTCTAATCAAATTCTTTACATTTTCATTCCATATTCTCTTTCCTTCCTTCTGCAGAACGAACTTTCATACTTATTCTTTCCCTTTATCCATCATTCTTTCCTCTCGCTCCCTTCCTTCCTTGTATCCCTTTCATACTCTCTCTCTCTCTCTATGTTCAGATTATCATTTAATCCAAATTTTTCCAGTTTTCACCTGTACTTGATTTTATCTCAGGCCTCACATTATATCCCTCATTATCATGTTATGTCGTAGGACGGGGGGTTGGGTGTCCGGACACGTAACAAAAATGAAGCCTTCTCTTTTGTCTCTGGCTTAAACAAAAACTATGCACTGATTTGTGCTAATCATTATCAATATTTGTTCTCTATAATATTGTCTAACATTTTGTGCTAAAACATTTAAGAGATTTGCTTGTGAACTTTTTCAGTTGGCTTTTTAAAATCAACTGTCCGGATACACAACCTGTCCGGACACCCAACAACTGAGTATAAAGTATAATTTGTCTTCATGACCGATAAATAAATTCTTCTTTTCCCTGATCTCCCTTTCTTTCTTTTTCATTGTCTCTTTCCTTCTTGCTCCTCTTCTCTCAGTCTCCCCTCCCTCTTTCATGCTCCTTTCTCTCTCTCTCTCTCTCTCTTATCCTGTTATCTCCCAATCATGAATCACTAGCTTCTCACTCTCGTTGAATTCCCTTTCTTTCTTTCTCTCGCTCTCACACAAACACACACGCACACCATTACACGCACATACACTCACTTACTCTCCTTTCCTCCCTTTCTCCACCTTCTCTCTCTCTCTCTCTCTCTCTCTCTCTCTCTCACACACACACACACACACACGCATACACACGCCCTCCTCCACGTACACGCCCCCACTCTCACTCTCTTCCTCGCTCTCCCCTTCTCCCACCTTCATGCTCTCTTTCTATCTATCTCTCTCTCCCTTCCCCCCCCCCCCTCTCTCTCTCTCTCTCTATTGTGGTACTTTTTCAAGGCTGACTGTGATTATGGTTTTTGAATGAAATTGCAACAAATCAATGAAACACTTCAAAACGAGCTACATACATCTCTAGTGCACACCTAATTCGGATGAGTACGACAACTTGTTTACAATAATAGAACGATGGTATTATGGGCAGGATGTGGATGTCATTATATAACTTCGTGATTCCATTATATTCAAACAATACTGCATTCGTTATAAAAGGAACTTTGAACATTGTTGTTTTTCTGGTGGCACAGGCAACATCATGTACAAACGAATCATGGTGAAATAAAATTTGAACAGTAACAGGATAAAAATCATTTTCATCAAGATACACATACAAAAATAATTGACTCGGTTGAAAACAACGGGTTACAAAAGTATAAATCACCATTCATTCATCAGACACTTTCAGAGTATAAAAAAGCACATCTTTTCTTTGCAAAGATCATCCGTTTGATTATAATACAGCTGTACACAGGTGCAAATTGCATCGACTTATTCGATGCGTAGGCTATACACAGTACAAAGTCACATCGAATCTCCGCGACAGTTTTTTTTTTTAAGTTATTGATTTGACGATTCAGCGATCTCATAATTAACATCCATGGAATCATACAACAAAGGACTTGCACTTTTTTTCACTGCTTTTACATACAACTGAAAGGAACTTTCTTGTTTTTCGCACTTCATGATTAGGAGGCTGCATGCAAATTGATTTCCTGGTTGAATTGTGGATAAAAGTATTCTAAAATCCACAGAAAATCAATGCTGAGAGTTTGGAGTCGCTTTCAAATATAATTAAAAATTAGTCCTTAGCAGATCCACGTGGACCGGCAAATTCGAAAATTAATTGGACAAGTTCATTTACCTATTCAATTCTGAAAGAAGTTCTGAACCGCTTTATTAAAAATGCGAATAAAATGTATATATACTGTAACGTGTTAGTCCTAATTACGAAGTCTCATCTCTGATTGCATATGTAAGCTATTTCTTAGCAGTCAAGTTGAAACATCAAAATCAAGATCAAACTTTAATACCTATATATTCATTTTTTATTTATCATTTTGTGAATTTTGTCACTCGGCAGTAGATTACACATTTTCACTATTGTTTCTCAATTTGAAGTTGCCTACATTCACAATATGCTCAGAAATACCACTTCTCACGACTGGCCCCGTTTCATATAACTTGTTATCAGTAACAACTGTCACATTTTTATGAAAGATTTGCTGTCAGCCAATCAGATGCAAGGATTTCAGTAGCTTACAACAGTTATTGCAACTTGTTATTGATAACAAGTTTTATGAAAGGGGGCCCTGATTGCAACAGGTACAATAAAAGGGGGGAAGGGTGGAGGGGGGGGGGGAAGGGTGGAGGGAGGGGGCGGGTGTTTTGATAGCATACGACTATAACAATCCCCTGAAACCTAAAAATAAATTAAATCCAATCCAAACAAATGTATTTGAACAAAATCCTCAATTTTGGATCATCATCAATATAGCAAAGATTCCCCAAAACTGAAATTTGCCGACAGAGTCTAAAACAAAACTGGTCAATCTGACCATATCCTACTCAACCAGCGGAAAATACAAGATAATGATGACAGAAAAATTCCCACATTTTTGTAGGCCTATTATGTAAGGTAAAACATTTGTGATGTTTTAAATAGTGGTGGTTGTATCTCTTGTCATTCCTCTCATCTCCCTTTAGACCCAAGATCCATAACCCTTGGTTATCATTTCAGCTAGTTGGTTGTGTAATAAGCTTCTGTCCTGTTACCACGGTAACAGGCTGATTGGTATTTCACCTAGCATCATTCGTTAAAATTGTTACAACACAGTCTCTACGAGGGAGTCGTCATTAGTGCACCTGAATTCGGACTGCTCCCTATCAGCTTATTACTGGTCCCTCACTACTACCAACACCAAAGGCTAAACCATCGTCATGGATATCGAACGCCATCATCATGATCGGCATACACACCTGTATTAGGACTAACGGTAATCACAATCGTACAGATTGAATGCCACTAATGAAGTCCGCTTGAAGAAAGGACGTTGACATGACGTTTGCTCCTGCAACAATTATTGCTCCTGTCTTAATTTCTCCGAAGACATGGAGTTAAAGTAAGGGTTGTGATAGAGGTTTTGGTTTAGAATAATGTGAGGATAAGGATTAAGGTTAGTGTTAGGTTTGGGGTTAGGTTTTATGTTTTTGCAGATTTTCCATGGGAGCAGTAATTGTCGCCGGAGCAAATGTGAAACCGAAAAGGACATTTGGGGACTATATGGTACATGTATGATGGAGTATAATTTTCTAAGTGATATACAAAACAACCTCATCTTTCTTCTTTCCACCCCCCCTCTTTCTCACACTCTATCTCTCTTTCTCTGGTCTTATGTGCCTCTCCCCCTCTCTCCTCTTTTCCCATACTATCCCTCCTCTCACCTTCTTTCTTTCTCTCTCCTTTTCATCTCTATTTAGTCCATTTTCATGTTTTTTTCTCACTTCTCTCTTGCTCTCTCTATCTCAACATAAGCCGTTTCTCCTTATTCTTCCTGTCTACCTTTCTGCCAAACCTAAGCCTCATCAGCTCCCTCTCATCCTCTTTCTCTAATATGTCTTTCTTTCTGGAGATCACTCTCGCTCTCGCTCGCTCTCTCTCTCTCTCTCTCTCTCTCTCTCTCTGTAGGGTCTCTCATCTTTTCCTATTTTCTCATCCTCTTTCTCATCTTTAATAATATTATATGTCTTTCTCTCTTTGTGGCGATCACCCTCTCTCTCCCACCCCACCCCTCTTTTAGAATCTCCCATCTTCTTTCTTTCTTTATTTGACATCTCCTTTCTATCCATTTCAATCCCGTATAAAAACTTTTTGGTATCTCTCTCTCTCTCTCTCTCCTCCTCCAATCAATTGCAGCACCGTCACAATCTCCAGTATAAACCGGCAACATTTTCTTTAGTTAGTGATAATGATCGGGGGGGGGGGGGGGTAGATTGGAGGGGAATCAGCGTTGCAGTGTCACAGATTGCTCTGAAATGCATTACTTATGTAAAATAAAGTGCAAATATTTGTCCAATATCGAAGGTGTGCAATATTTAAGCAGATTTCATGCTGCACATTGGCCTTGCAAGATTTTACTTTGAAATGATGTATAGTTTCCAGCAGGCGTTCCTCAAGAGCACTTTAGTTGACAAATTTCACTTCCATCGTTCTGTACAACATTTCACCTTGATCGATGCAGCGGTCTCTCTCTGATTGTGAAGACATTCATTTGATATCGCATGTTCTTTACCAATCAGTTTAGCTATCGGCACTAATATCGATCACACCATTATACATTCATGGCGGCGAAAAGAGGGCAAAGCCTTCCTCGGTTTCCAGATCGTCGTCTATTTCAACTTATCTTTGAATAAATGTTTTGCCGGCACAAAAACACGTTGCCCGATCTCCCTAAAACAACTTGATCATGCGTTGCTGAAGCTCCTTCGTCAAAGCATTTGTAATAAACCTAGAACAGGTGTTTCCAAATTAATATTTGAGAATAATGAGATACCGCTGATTGATACATACTTCAGGCCACGAGACATATACAAGAATATTTTGTGGTTGTTTTCTCTCTTGTCCATGCATTCCTTTGAGTAATGTCACCTTGTTATGCAGTCTGATTATTTTCTTTCGGCTTGTAGGTCAACTGCAACATTTTTCAACACATCTCTGCTCCTTGCAACGTTGATCTTCTCCAGGCCTCAATGTTTTCTTCCAGAGGGCTCTCAGCCTCCCTCGGTTGGGTACCATATCTTTCAAGAGATTCCGATGTCCTTTGATGCGGCCACTCAATTTTGCATCTCTTTTTTCTTTTACTAGGTCTGTCAAAAACCGGCAAACAACTGCTAAGCTTGTTGAAAGTGTCGCAAATAACATGACGATTTCTTGTTAGCAGTTTCAGTGTTCGAAAACATGGAGGCCATTTGCATTGAAACGGTGTCAGCGTTGAATATCCTTGTATCAATACATACAAAAAGTGAAATTGGCCACTTATCTATATCTTCAGTAATCCTTGGGTTATTAAATGCTTCCGTATTTTACACGCATACAACGAAAGAAACATGCGGGGCGTTGGTGATAAATGTTGAATGGAGGAAAGTGATTCGCAGAAAGTGTTGACGCTATTTTCACAAATGTTTGACACACAATTGCGTCAAAAATTCTCGTTGGCGCTGAGCCTACCGTGTTTCTCACAAGACGGCTATTTAAAAAAAAATCTGATATCAAAGTCGAGTTCCTTTGAATTTCGATATCCAGTCAGATCAGTTATCTGTGAGCAATATCGCGAAATATGAAATTTTCCAATATTTCCTTTTCAAATACCTATCACAAAATGGCTGTAACAAAACACATCTTCTTTGACCTGTTTGTCTTTAACACCCTGTACAAAAATGTTTCATCCCATCATCTTAACATACAGGCCAACGATCTCGCTCTGCTATATCCCAAATTCACTTGATATGCCTAATATCTAAGTTTCTACTCATGGTAGTAGTTTTTGGTCCAATCCAACCTTGTCTCGGCTCAATCACCTGTTGCAGAACTTTACACGAAAGATTTTCATTAATGTGAGTCTCGCTCTCTGAGGATGTGGCATGGCCGAAGGGGTGCAGGGGCGTCCGGAGGGACGCCCAGGAGACCCTAGCCCCCCCTTATCAGTCTGGCTACGCCCTCAGCAGGGGCACCACTACTGAATGCAGCACATTGCTTTTCTTAGCTTTCTATGGATACTGCCCCTCTCGCTTTCCTCGTCATCAACTTCATCCATACTGCTTCCTCTCAGCGTCTTCAGCCGAAGCTGCAGAAGATCACTGCGGACACTCGGTCTCCTAGCGTTAGGGGTAACCATTCCGCACGCCTCGCTCAACCGTCTCCTCAGGGCCAGCTTCCCGTTATGGCTCGGCCTCAGGGACGTCGGCCCATGACTCGCGCTAACTTTCCTATGCAGAGACGGACTCATTTCACTAGGCAGTCGAGCATTTTCGAATAAACACCTGAAGAGGACGTCCACGTTGTAGAACTTCTTTGCGGACGTCTCTAGGAAGGCGCATCGTCTGGTCTGGTCGAAGGCTGCTTTGGCTTCATCCAGAGGAACTTGTCGGGTGTTGTCTTTGTCGCACTTGTTTCCTGCGATCACCATCGGTGGGCATTTCGTACCATTGGCCGTGGTTTTGGTCGCCTGGATCTGTTCTCGAAGGCGTACAGCTTCTTGAAAGCTGTTCCTATCATCAATGCTGTACACTATGATGAAGACATCACCTGGAAACACAAGTAAATAAAAGATTGATTGATGTTAACATTCATTTAACATTAATACGGTTTGAAGACTTCGAGGACTTATTCCTAAAGGCAATTTCATTACCCAGTCGTATAGAATGGATTAGATATCATGTTCGGATTACGTGATATATCACTAAGTATATCACTAGGCTACACTACCCTCCTTTGGCAAAAGGAAGCAAGTTACAAAAGTAACATTTCCTTTATAAGAGCAAAATATATCTGTCATTTACACTGTCGTCGATGCAATACCAGATGTCTTGCCTGACATATTTCTTAGCAGCTGAGTGCTCATGCATAAAATTTATCCTGGAAGAAGAGCAGTTTAGTTTGTCCGCTTTCTTTGTCCGCCATGTTCATAGTGACAGTAGATAGTAGTAACTCAAATATTTTTGATATGTCACTTGCTCCCTTTAGTCAAAGTAGGGCAATACAACTTTCAGACATTTTTGATACCGCGATAGACAAGACTAGTGAAATTGCTTCAGGTTGTATTTTCAAAGTCTTTGATATTGTCTTACTCGTCCTTTCTACAGAAAAAATCGTATTTCTTTCTGCCAAGAACGCGTCATTGCCAAAATATCACCAAAATCATAAAGCTATGACAAAGTGAGAATTTGTGACGAATGCTGACAATTACTTAAACTGCATTCGTTTCAAATTTTTGACAAGGGCAAACGCATGTGTCTGACAAGTTTAGTTTACACTGATTTCTTCAAATGCTAAGAGCAAAGCCTGAAACATATCGATATTTGGATAACATTTCAAGATTTCTTCGCATTTAGGAAACCTGCGCGAACGGAAACACTGGCATTTAAAAACCTGCATGGTTCTTCTTTGGCTTTCATGTTGCGAAGCTGGAAAAAATATCTATCAAGAATTCAATTAAATTGAATCCTCCTTCGTTACACGTAAAATGACTTTCGATATCTATGAGATATGGAAAGTTGGTGTATTGACTAATTTGAGTGTTTTGTGTTTCGACTAAATAGCACGTGGTGACGGATAATTATTGAGAAAATTATTAAAAAAAAAAAAAAAATGTGTAATGGTGGTGAATCTTTCACCCCATATAAATGCAGGTCAATTAAGTTTAAAGAATTAGTTTCATTAGAAAGGTTTATGTTCCTTTAGTTCTTCCCAGCTAATTCATCATTCTTGCCCTTGTTTTTTATCAAGATTAGTCCAAAATATGTTCTAATGTTCTAATATATCTTCACGCGTGCCGGTGATCAATTTATGCATATTTAAAGATGATCAAAAGAAAGAAAGAAAAGTGAGTATTGATGGTCAGACGCTAGTTTTGTAAAACGTGTCTGTGACACAGCTCTAGCTTTCACACCGTTCCTTGGACTGATGCTTGTTCTCACTCTAGGAAAAATTCGCGCTCTATCAGACATAGTGTATTTAGCATGCCAATATCAACTTATGTATCTTTCCGGGTGATGTTCGTTATTCCGAAGGTTCGTTATTTCGAAGGTTCGTTATTCCGAAACACGCAAATTGCATATACTGAGATGTTCGTTCGTCCGAAATTGAGAATGAGTTCGTTAATCCGAACATTTTTGGCACTATTCCGAAGGTTCGTTAGTCCGAAAATGAAAACGGTTCGTTATTTGAAGGTTCGATAGTCCGAAAATGAAATGAGGTTCGTTAGTCCGTCAATAACTAACGAACTAACGAACCTTTTTTCATTTTCGGACTATCGAACCTTCGGAATAACGAACCTTATTTCGTTTTCGGATTAACGAACCTTCGGAATAAGTATAACGAACCTTTTTTCATTTTCGGACTAAAGAACCTTCGGAATAAAAGAACCTTCGGAATAACGAACCTTCGGAATAACGAACTGTAACCATTTTTCCGACCTCTTGTACATCTTGATGTTAACTTTGTGGAGGCTTGATTTAATACATTGTTGAATTTTGATGTCTGTGTTGTTATAAAGATATTAAGAAGGATAAATAAACAGCATGGAATACAAAGGTTTTGAAAAAATAAGCTGTTATTATCAAGATATCTATCACTGAATCTCGCCATACCTGGTCATGTTTTTGTCTAAGACGGCAGTCTAAAAAGGTCTGACATTTCCGGTCGTATATTTTCACATTTTATGAAGCACAAGATGATGCTTTTGAAGTGCATTTATCAGGGTTTCACATTTACACAATACCACACGGATAGCATGTAGGACATGCAACTCAAATCTTTAAAAAGTTACTCAGTGGCTTGAATAAGAGGTTTATGGAGGGTTGGCGCATTCTATCCAAGGGCTTTATGCGGAAAACATGACTTTTGCCGGTGTAGCGGCGGATTTGGTTCTTGGCGGATTTGGTTCTTGACGACAAAATCCGCGGGCGGATTGTGTTCTGTAACAAAATCTGTCGGCACATTTTGTACCAAGCCAACTGGCGGGTATTTTACTGTTTGGCTAGGCCAGTATCGTATCTGGATGGTGTGACGTCACGCAAGAGGACGTCTTTGGAGTCGGCGAACATCGAAAAAACGGAAATTTCCTTGGATTTTATTAAATTTCTTACTGAATGATAAATTAACAGAATCTTGGGAACGATATCTGCCGGCAGATTTTGTCACCAAGAACCAAATCCGCCGTTGGAACCAAATCCGCCGCTACACCAGCACGTTTCAATTAGCAGCATGAGGCCATGGAAAGACTGTTGAAAATATGGCATAGTCTTCCACTGACCGCAGGTTTAACTTTCGAATCACCAGTTCAGTATGAATATTTATACGATTGGCTTTCAAATTATCCGGTATGAATTATATTCCCTCTATCTATGTGATGACTTACATCAATTATATGCTATCCATTACCATCTAACATTAATGAATAGACGACGTTTTTATTATCCATATATAAAAAACGGCTTCCTACTTCGATGGATTGAAATGCATTACTGAAAGTCCATTAATTTGGAAATCGTCTTCACGTGTATGAATTAATCGTAACTATGATACACATCCTTTCTGTATGAGCAATTTTTAATACGGAAGTTATTTTTTGAGCCTTTATATTTTTATGTGTGGTGTGCATAATTATGATAGATAGAAAGTAATTATTCATTTAACGGACCTGTGTATTGTCTCATGGGACCAAAAAGGACGAAGACGCTTCTATAAATTGTTGCACAATATCTTGGTGTTATCAGTAAGTGGCCTGTACTATTTTACCCTATATTGTTACGCAATATCTTGTTGTTGTCCGTAAATGCTCTGCACTGTTTTACCTTATTAATTAAGATGAGGACAATTTTACGTATGGCAATGTTATTGCACTGTGATATACGTGACAGCGTACAATCCTCGCCAAGCTAATCTTAATTAAATAGAAAGTCGATGGCACTTGAATGTAAATGCATTTTACTTTAAAGAAGACAAAAATCAAAATGGCTACCGGGAAAGTGTTTAGCCGATAGGTATAAACTCGGTAGGGTACTTAAATCTGCCCATGTTCACGATTTAAGAGTTGGGGTGAAGGGAGAAGGGGGGGGGGGGGGGCTAAATAGTTCAATATTACGGGATTTTAACGTAATGGGACACCCTTATCTCTGTTTTCTTCATATTGATCCAAGAATGCGGATAGATTCTGTAATCAATGACTAAAAAAGAAAATAAATGAAATTTAAAAAAATAAATCAGCATTTTTTTTTGTAAGACAAAATGAAAAGTGTAATCGTTCCATTCAAAGAAACTCACGTTTTTCAATCCGAATAAATGAATTTGTAGCTGATATAAAAAAATATTGGTATGATAAGCCTATTAACAATCAAAGGCGATAGATAGATAGATAGATAGAAAGACAGATAGATAGATACACTCTAAAACAAACTCATAAAATTTGAATAGAATCCAAATCAACCGGGGACTTTCTAGGTTTCTATCCAAAATTTTGAATAGATTCTATTTATTTCTGAATAGATTCCATTCATTTTTCATTAGATTCCATTCACTTCTGATCAGAATCTCATGAAAAAAAAATGAATATAGAATTTATTCAAAATTTGAATATAAACTAATAATTTCCCGGTTGAATTAGTTTGTTTTGAGAATGTAGATAAATGGATACATAGGACAGAGAGAGAGAGAGAGAGAGAAAGAGAGAGAGAGAGAGAGAGAGAGGAGACGAAAGGACAGACAGGTAGACAAGCTGTGACCTACACGTTTTGCTTTGCTCCAAAGCGAAACATTAACGGAAAAACATGTTTCTCAAGAACAAGAAACATGACGAAGTTTTTCTAAAACTAATCTTATATCTAAAATAATAATTGATAGGGCTGATGCAAAGTCGTGTATGGGTATACCGTCTATAGGCCTACTAGTATATATTCTTACAGAATTCATAACAAATACATTTTTCTCAAAACAATACTTGCCTTACATTATTTTGTTAAACAAATAAACATTCTTACATTTATATCATAGAAACGTGTCTAATTATGGTGGCGTGTCCTTCATTAACACCATCACAATCTGAATAACAAAAATCTCTCGGTATACCGTCTATAGGCCTACTAGTATATATTCTTACAGAATTCATAACAAATACATTTTTCTCAAAACAATACTTGCCTTACATTATTTTGTTAAACAAATAAACATTCTTACATTTATATCATAGAAACGTGTCTAATTATGGTGGCGTGTCCTTCATTAACACCATCACAATCTGAATAACAAAAATCTCTCCTGGTGTTTTTGTTGAAAATACAGAAGTACGTAGGAACATGAATTGTGACCTTTATTGAGAAAGAAAAGTATTTTATTGACATTTTGTTCGCAAAGAAAACAAGATTCGAAATTCCACGGAAATATTATTATTGAGCAAAAATTCAGTGTCAGAGTAAAAAAAATTTTTGTTGACTTATAAAAGCAAGAAATGAACAAGCTCGAACGTTTGGACTTAATGAAATGTCCTGAAAGAAAAACAAGGGGAAAAAAATCCAAAACACGTGATCTTTGCCATGTGTATTTAAAAACAATACCTGTATAACATCACTGCCAAGAAAGCAAACATCGTATTTCGAAGAAAAATGATATATTTGAGTTTGAATAGGGCCATATAAGACTTAGCAACAAAACGAAAAAAATATACTACTTTTAAAGAAAGAAGGGGGAAAACTTTACCCGTCCTGACCACCATTAAGTGGATAATTCAATGTCAGAGATGCGCTATTTCACAGAATCGCCAACGTAAGATCATGAATGCTAGATCTGCGTTGGCGTTAAATGTCAGATGCCATTTTCATTGCCTTTATTATAGTGGCTTTTTTATTTTATATATCTTAAGGACACCGAAATAATGTAAAATGAGCATTGAATTTCGTGTCATGTTGGGAAGATATAAATCGTTTTAGGGAGTGTTGCAAGAAAGTTGAGTTGCGATCAACCGAAAATTAGTAGCAAATTTTACAAATGACTGTGAAGTTGCGCTTTGTTTGCGATTGATTGCGAGACTCGTGCGCGATATTGATATCAGGCGCAGTTTTTTCTTGCAACAGGATTTTTTTTCACAAGATTTTATTCTTTTCTCTCAAAAAAATTTACGAAAGACATTTAAACATTTCATACAATATTCCAAATCAATCATGACAAGAATGAAATCAAAAGTAAAATGTCACATTCATCCATAAGGATCGGTTGTAAGCTGCGATCATTTGCAAATTTGCAGTAATCGGAAGATTTTGGACTAATTTGAGAGATTTGCAATGGATTGCAACTTTCTTTCAACACCTCCTTAGACTAATGAGGGCGTCAACTTAGTAAGATAAACTCCTTTCTGGCTTTCAGGCGATGATATCTTCAAACATTAGATTAAATATTCCATATTTGGAAGTTTGCAATTAATTCTTGTAAGTAATTTTCCTCATCTATTTTCGGCAAACAAGTCTAGTCCTTTAATTGACCTTTACCCTCGCATTTATGAAGCACTGATTAAGCCTGTCACATCCACATGCAAAAATAATCTCAATATTCATCAGACAAAATACGTCATGTTCATTTTACATCCAAATCGTTCTGATATGAAAGAAAAGCTTGAAAGCAATCGTGCGGTGACATTATTGCATTGCCTACCCCGTGGAGTAAAAGTGATAATGTTTGAATTTGTAGAAGATAAAATACCTGGGCCCCGTCTTATAAAGAGTTGCGATTGATTAAAATCAATTACATCTATGAGATTGATCTCAGTTCCTATCTCTAATGTACACATTTCAAATCAATTACAAAGTTGCGATCGATTTGAATCAATCGCAACTCTTTATAAGACGGGGCCCTGGAATCCAAGTATCTACTCAGACAACTATTTGCATTTTCATTTTTAAATCATTGTAGCTTTATATCAATTACATATGATATCAGAGGAAACCCGTTTTATACTGTTTTAAAGGAGTAATAATGGTTGGGAAGATTAAAATCGTCTTAGGGAGATGGACAGAAGGAGTGACCAAAGCCACTAGCAAATCACCGAGGGAGATGACCATACTTGCTCAGGACAGAGTAGCCTAGAGGAAGTCTGTCCATGAGGTCACCAGGACGACTCGGTGGCACCTAACAACAAAATTAACCACTAAACACATTTCTACTGAAGATTTTTTTTTTAGTTATAAGCCCACAAGTACCTCTTTTCATCAATTCATTTCTCTCTTTCTCTCCGTCCACTTCCTTCCTTCTGTCAATCAACAAAATAATAATGCTCACAAGCTGGGTGTTGACATTTACCTATCGCTTGTAATTTGGAGGCGAACATTAAGAGGTGTTGTGTAATATGAATCAATATGGCACTGGTGCATGCTCAAGGCTTCCAGAAAAAAATATCAGCACCTTTCCATAATTTTCCAGAGCTTTTATATGAGTCACTCTCCGCAGACCGTGACATAACCAGGTACACAAGAAGGGTCACAGACTTTAAGCAAACAAAATGTGGCCATTACTCGTTAATGAGGGGGTTTCCATTTAACTGGAATACCTCTCACAATGTCCACATGGTTCTTGTTTGTTTAGTTAAGTTTCTGTTTGTTTTTCTATGAATTCAACTGGAATTGAAGTCTGTTATGACGGTGAAGACGAGACCAAATAAAACAGCGATAAAACATTGCGCCATTTTATCTTTAAGTGATTCTTGAGTGAACCGACCTACATGTTATCAACCACGAAGACATTGCCTTCAATAGGACCCTTGACTTGTTGATTGCACTGCCATTTTTTCTTCCATTTCGATGCATTGAGAGTAAAAAGTATTCCTTCTTAGTCAAGCGTTAAGTATAGGCTAAAGCGTGTGAGAGTAAGGTTCTAAAAACACCAAAGCAAGGTTTTAAAGTATTCAAATAGATGCTTGAAAGTACTTAAGTGGGGTTGAAGCATTAAGGGTATTAAAATAAAGGTCTGAAAGTACTGAAAGTAGGGTTTAAAACCTAGATCAATCTAGGGGTATTGAAAGTGCTGGCAATCCATGCACCATCATTCTCTTCCTTATTTGAGCCTTTAAATGCAATTTCATGTCTTAATATGTTAGTCTGCCTTCCTTCGCCTCATCTATACCCACCTCTCTCCCTGTCTCTTCCTTTCTTTCTTCACGTTACTCTCGAGTACCTCCCTATCACACGAGCTTGCCCTCTCTTTCGCTTTCCTGCCCCTTGTCTCTCCCACTCTTTCCCTTCATCCCACCTGTTCCCTTTCTTTCCCTCACCCTTCCTGACCCTTTCTTCCCCTCCCTCCTGGCCCCTTTTATATCCTCCCCGCACCCCCCCCTCTCTCTCTCCACTTTCCCACCCCTTTGTCTACCCCCTCTCTCCCTCTTATCCGTTGTTGTATACCTGGCACTGATGGAAGAGTCTTTTATTTACTATGAGTGGGTATTCTCGAGCCAAACCTAAGTGGCTTCACGCCGCGGCCTCCACTCCCGATACCTCGAGAGCACCTCCCCTAAAAATAGTCCCCACTCCACTCCAGCAAGCCAGGAAATAGACGTTACTCCATGTACCCACTTATCGCGGACAATTTGTCAAGAATTCTCGCCTGTTCTGCCACTATAGAACATCCTAACCTGTTTGGCTGTTCCTGTTACGATGCTTTTATTTTCCATCCAAATTTCACATTATCACGAACATGAACAAGCGCGAGAACTATTCGCTGTCAATGCAGTGTCATGAGTGAATAATAACTAAACGAATTTGTCATTTTCGTGTTCTCCAGTTAATTGAAAATCAATGATCCATTTCCCCGCCAGCTCTTGAGAAATTGCAATTTGTCACACACGTTATTTCCCGAACTCTCTCTCTCTCTGTTGAGCTAAAAATCTCATTTATAAGCTCAAAATGATGTCATGTCATCATTGATTAAGTTCCCCTCAAGATCTATCAATTTGAGGGCTGTACTAAACTTTTATAGATACAACCAAGCTATATCTTGGAGACTATGGTTGTAAGGCAGAGACTTGGTAACACTGAATGGGTCAAAGGGCCTGGAGCAGGATATCATGCTCGGCAAAGTACAGGGTGGAAGGAGAAGAGGAAGACAAAGAAATAGATTGATAGAAGGAGTGACCGAAGAAACTAGCAAATCATCGAGAGAGATGACCATACTCGCTCAGGACAGAGTAGCCTTGAGGAAGTCTGTCCATGTGGTCACCAGGAGTCGGGGACGACTCGATGGCACCTAACAACAACTAAACTTTTAGATTACTACACTTTTGAGATTTTTGCGTTTCTTTGTTTACTAAAAAAAAATCCGAAAGAAATGCTTTGAAAGAAATGCAAAAGCATCTTTTTATTAGATCCAATCGATGAACATAAGAAGGCTAAGCGACTCAGGCAGATGTTTCGAGATTTAAATAAAATCAATATTCGTCCCCGATTTTACGACAATTACCGCAGATCGATAGGATCATTCTGAAGCCCACAGTTGTTTTCTTTTTTATTTCAAACTTATATGCATTGCAGATAACATAATCTCTTCCAAAGCGCTGTTCTTTCTAGTCTTTAGGGACGATATCTATACAGATGATGTACCCATCTCTCGGGTCAAGTGTGCATAGCTATGCAACGATTTGAAATACCGCCAAGCGATATCTCGTATCGATTGAATCATTCGGATTTTTCAAGCAGCTGTAGACAAGCTTATGAGACGATGATATAGATATTTACGACTTCAACTTTCTACTACAAAAGCTAATCGTATCTCGCATCCAATATGTTTCATTTTATGCGCTTTAGCTAAGGAAACATCTGTTTCTTTATTTTAAAGATCGGGTGGCTGTTGCACAAGGTCGTATTTTGACATGTATTTCTTTAGTAGTGGTTTATGTGCAGATTTTAAAAACAAAATGATCTGGAAAAAAAGTGTGGGCAATATCATTGCTGCTAGCTTAAATGAATCAGTAATAGTAACAACAATGGTAACAACAGTATGAAAAGTAATAGTGATTGTGGTAATAATAATAGTATTTTTGGTGGAAGAAGTGATAGTACGAGGAAGGATTCGGGCTACACATGTGCATTGTGAAAGTGTATTTTCCTCACAGTAGGAGTCCCTCTTGACATGCCCTTGGTTTTTAGTAACTCCCCCACATTGTATACAAATATTGGAATATTATGTATCATGTGTTCTTTTTATTTGAAAATTAATGAATGAATGAATAAATAGATTAATAAATAAATAAATAAATAAATAAATAAAATAAATAAATAAACAATTAAATAAATAAGAAAAATAAATGAATAAATGAATAAACAAATACACAAGTAAATAAGATTCAGCAACAGCATTTGTATTTACCTAGTGGTATACATTACAGTATATAAACTATTATACTATTACAACCAATTGATTTCGACCATGTAAATTATGATGCAGAGCATAAACCAGTATGTTAGTCGTTCAGTAGTATTTGTTGCATCCACCAAGGCATTTCATATGCGATAGGCCCGTTTCATGTTATATACTTTATACTGACTGATCAAGGTGTGAACTGCCACGTGCCTTGTCAAGGTGTTCGGTGCCATTTCACTATAGCTTTGCTGGAGGAAACAATTATTATTCAACAAAATCACCAGGAATCCAATAAAACTCTCCCATTTCCTTCCCCCCTGTGGTAGGTCCTCTCAAGGGATACGTTGATTTGAATAATGGGGGTAGAGTGCCCGAAGATAGGGGGACAGGTTGAAGCCCGCCTGACACGTGAATGGGGAAGATACTTGACTATCAAAAGCATGAGGTGCGGAGGGGGCGACACCTCGGGCATGGCGTAGCCTAATTGCAGAATTGCAGGGTTGAATGAAAAATATACATTGGCATGTGTCTATGTACTTGTGTGTTGTTTGTGCGTCTTGAGAGAAGAGAGAGAGAGAGAGAGAGAAAGAGAGGAGAGAGGCCAAGAGAGATATCGAGAGAGAGAGAGAGAGAGAGAGAGAGAGGGGGGGGGGTAGGGGAGGAGATGTATGTGTGTGTGTGTGTGTGTTTGTGTGTGTGGAGAGGAAGGGGGGCTAAGTGGATCTAAAGTAGAGCGTCGCACACAGGAAGAGGGGCATGAAGTACTTGAAAATGGTGAAGGTTTTGAAAATGTTAAGGGTGACTTGAGGGAAGTGATTCGTATGCCTTTGAGGACGATGGTGTTAGGGAGCAATCCTATATATACGAAAGAAAGAAAGAAGACAGTGTTCGTAGAGGGAAAATGTTTAAAGGAGTATCTCGAGTTGAGTTGATGGTGAGAAGGGACAATGCAGAGACAGTACCATTATGTTATGTTTTATTATGATTAAACATATAAAAACTAAAGGGGGTTGCAGATTACAAAAAGGGAGCGATGGAGGTGCCTGGAATTTGAATGAGAACCTGTTGAATGAGAAAGGTTGGGGCTGGGTTGGAGAACAATATGAAGGCAGTTAGAGCTCAAGCGAGTAGTACGTTTCTGTGTGAGTGTTTGTGTGTGTGTGGGGGGGGGGGATGGTGGTGATGAATGGTCTGATTTGAAAGGAAAACATTAATAACAATGATAATAACAATATTGGATATTTATCTGGCGCACATTATCCACCAGAGAAGGTGCTCAAGGCGCTCCAATAATATTACCTCGTCTCAGCTGGGCTATCATTGTCAGCGCTCACAGCTTTCAATGAATTCGCTCCTGCCTGTACCCATTTACACATGGGTGGACATGGTGGAGAAAGGGCAAAATATCTTGCCAAAGGACATTAGTGCCGCGGCAGGACTTGAACTCGGACCGCGGGATCCACAGTCGGTGACCACTAGACCACGACACCTTAAACGAAGTTCATTATCTCGCTGATAACTCATCAACAGGACTCCTCTCACATGATCATGTGACATCGACAGATTATGAGTATCAAAATAATAAAGCAGCATCTATTACACTCAAGTGAAATTTACCATATAGCTATGTCGGTATTATGGATTAATTACAGGCCAATCACCTCTTCCAGGAAAGAAAATACAAGATCATCCCCGCGATCTCTCTTTCCCTGTGGAACTGACTGGGATATTTACCTTATTTATCTATAAGCATGATAAGTTAAGAAGAATGGTTGAGCTTTGTAGCAATGGAATACAGTTGCTTTATGCATGCTTCCCGATAACTGGCAAGCAAAATAAATTACACGCTTAACGCTTTTCCGGCTCCGGTTAATTCTTGAAAAACAGTTGCTTGGAGTGAGTTAATATCTACATGTAATCTTGATGAATTCAAACAGCGTTACTTGGTGGGGACCCCTTGGGACTCGATTTGGTGTGGCGACGCCAGAAAACTCAAGACGCCATGTAATATTGTGTGCATTGTAAAGAGATTATTGCGGGTTGGTGAATCAAGTGGAATCTTAAACAATTACGAGGTGTTGTCCAGACACTGGCTACTCAGATCGTGTAAATATTGATCATTGTTTGACCCAAGCAACAGGTGGTGATTTCATTTACCTGCAAAAAGGATATTAACAACTTTGCAATACCATTTTGGTAATCTTTTTTTTTTCATCTGATTATGAATGCACTATGTAACTCATGGCGTGACATCTTTTCGTGTGGTGATGAACGTTTACCGGCAGGTACGTGTACAACTTAATTATCCAGCTAAATGCTACTTCCCAATTAGCTTTACCGTCCCGAAAGACTTTGTATTTAACAGAAAACTTATCATATCAGAGGTGTGTCTCTCTTAATGTGGCCGGACCAAAAACTGGCAGACGTATTATAGGTCTACACTTTCGAATGGTTGAAAAAAGGAAACTTCCACGATGAACCGCGTGCATACGTCAGTCCGCCGCTTCCATGATTTCTCTACTATAATTTGAGTTGGAGACAAATTTTAACTAAGAACTTTCCCACTCAACTCAGTATAACTGATGTAGGGTTGATGCACTGATTGTGGATGAAACATATAAGGTACAGGAACGATCGACGGACTGAAAAAAGTATATTATGCTGGAAGACAAGAGGAGAAATTACAAATATATGAGAAAGTTAAGCATAACACGAGAGCAAGTTGGAGGGAAATGGAAAACAGTGGAAGAGAAGAGTCATCGACATGATTTATCTCTTCAATTTCCCGGCGATCACTGGTCATCATGACAGAATGATGGAACGAATATCGGTATTGCGTAGACGCGAATCCGCCATTTTTACCATCGTCTGATTCGGACGCCATTTAGGATGTCACGTGCAGCGTCCATCACAGCTGCACGATGAATCAGGCCCGGGAATCAGGACGCAATTTGCGGACTTGTCTTTAAAAAGAAATCCGAGCAGAGAAGATACTTTCAGTGACAAAGGCAAGTGTCCTGATTAAATTTGAAGTCTGATTTTTGGTTTGACAATCTTTGAGTTATCTCATGATATCAAATATGGCGGTAAATAACGGATGTTTCCTCGTCACAAGGACACTCTTATCATGATTATATGTACTGATTTTCCCAGGTACTTTTTAAGAGTCACTCTCTTGAAAGAGTTCATGTGTAACAGAAAATGTATGGCTGAGACCCAAGGATACATTAATAGCTTCTGTAATAAACCACAACTGCACAATGATGAACACTCATAAACCTGCAGATCTCTAAACCTAAGATAATTGTGAACGGATTCTTGTGGAACAGAGCCAAGTTTAACTTACAAGGAAGTAGGTCTAAGAGAAATGAGTTGTATGAATGTACAATATTGATGTATACATGGACGTCAGCACAAAACAAAGTGAAATTGCTTGAGGCCTCCTGAGTCTCTCCCCTATTCCAGAATACATGAGACCTGTATTATTCAACATGTGGAAATTTTCTCCTTGCGGTCTCTATCTTTTATCGACCGGTCTTGGGCTAGGGGCAGTAAATGGAGACTGGCCGTAGGTATGACCTTTTTTTCACGCATAGTCAATGTGGATGGGGAGGAGGGGAGGGCGGTGCACCGCGGTGGGGTCTCCAACTCGAAGCTCAGAGTGAAGAAAGCATGTAGATAATACGAAACCACAATGCCGATGACCAATACCGAAACCTCACTTCGCATTGGCTTTAATCAGAATACCTCAAGCGCATGATGCATTTTAAATGCGTCTCTCGCGTTTCTTCAAAGAGAACATGATAAAATTCCCACAATTGCGTTGTCTGCGAGGCTTAGAATATTACGATATAGCCGTGTAAAATTTCGAGATAAATGGTTTTATATGAATACAACTATACCATAATTTTCCGCCATGATCATGATGATGTATTTATCTGCGTTTTTTAATGAATACAAAAAACTTTTAATGATGCATGCTAAGGCACAAAAAGAAAAAATCGTGTAAAATGTATACAGTTACGAACGGAGAAGCAAAGATATAATCATAGAAAGCGAAAGAGGAGAGGAGAACCTGGAGGGGAAAAGAACCTGCAGAACATGGAGAGGCACATAAAGAGGTAAATAGACCTAACCGTCATACGGCATGGTCTAGAAAACGGAAGGCTAACAGAGCAGCAAAGACAAACCAAAGAAAAAAAGGCATGCAACAATACATCAATACTCATAAAGAGAAAGAGTATATCGTTTCATTCTAAAACAATGAATCAATCATTTTCAAGGCTTCTCGCAGCAATTAAAAAGCAAGCAGAGATATCAATCGTTACAAGAAGAGGAAGAAAGTAGACAGCCACATACAATGAAAGACGGATGATGAAGAAGGAGAAAGCAAAGAGTCAACGGCAGGATTCTTTTTTTTTTGCCTCGGTTCTTAAACACGGGTATTTGAAGCCGCGGGCACTGGCGCGTGTTTACTGAATAATCACCAATCTTGTTAAGAAGCAACGATAGGCCCTCCCCAGAGGCAATCACGATCCAATCGCACATATAATTCCTTCAAGCCATTTAGACATTCAAGCGTCGAATACCATGGCGTAGCCTCTAGAGGAAATAGGGTAAAGTGCCCCTTCCCATGCCTATCCTGAAAACCATTTTAGATCGGAATAGTGCCAGTATTTCTCAAAAGAAGAGGAAAACACATTCTGAAAAAAGAGATCGTCAACTGACGATGATTCCATTTTGCATGATGCACAGAGATATGAGGTTTCATAGATAAGGAATGGAACCCTCCGAATGAAAACAAACGGTTGTACCTTTTATGCAGAAAATCAAAGATGCAAAAAGCCTGAAACTCGATTTGCATGAACATGCGAGATGCTCTCGCCTCTAACCGTCAGAGAGTCGTGAACACGAAACCTCTTATACCAGGTACATGCATAGTTCATGTAAACTCACAACTCAAGCATTTGCCACTTCCCAGATCAGCTTATACCTCGAAACTTAGTCGAGTAACCATTTTACACTAAGACCTGTCTCACTAAAACCTCACAATCAAAATATCTTTCAGGGTTCAGTCAGGGAGGTGGACAACTAGGGGTGGTGTCGGCCATGTCGGGCTTGGATACACCGGTATGAAATACCAACGAACAATTCCACCAAGTGAGGACGGGGCGTGGAAGGGAATGCAATCGTCATTGTGTCAGTTACCGTCCCATTCACTTTCTTTCGCTCTCTTTCTCGTACTATTTTCCATAGTTTAGTTGGCTATTAGACAGGCGCGTGCACACGCCTGTATGACCCATGTATCTACCGCATTGCACAGAAGGAAATGCGTTAAAGACGTGTCATTGGGTTTCAAGATGTGGGAGTAACGAGAAGTATCTAGAACTCGAAAGATGAGAAGCAAAAACTAAACGTCATGAAAAACAGATTTAAGAATCTTACCTGTGGGGTAAGATAACTGAATATTAAGTACATATAGAAAGAAATGAAAGGTAGAAAAACAAGGAGAAGTGGAGAACAAGCTTGAGAGGAAAAAGAAAGACCGGTACAAGTGCAGCCCGAGGGCCAGAAAACTGATCGAAGATACAGAATATAATCTCATTAAAGAAGTCACGATATGCATGGCTGTTCACTCCTTCCGGCTTCTTAGCAACTGCTTTGTATACTGCTTGAAGATCTCTCCTGCAAAATCTGGAACGTCAGATAACCGGGCCTCAAGGCGGGCAAGGTGTAGGACGCGAAACTCAAAAGACGCTCAAGAAAAGGGGGAGTTGATCTTTCCGCTCTCATTTTTCATGAATTTTAAGTTTTCAATTGCTGATCCATTATTTTCATGGTCAAAATATCTACAAATAGTGTAAAATGTAGTGAAAATAGTGACTACTGTCATTGTAACTTGTGTTAAATGTGACACCATCACACTGTAAAGCTGTATGATAACATAAACACTTGGCGTTGAATAGTAAGGAAGTAATCATTTCAGAACTATCAAATGGTTAAATGGTTGGTTATTTTACCTGACTGCTAAGAAAGCATGTGTATGCTTGTTAGCAAGCAACCAGGGAACCGACGGCTATAAGTTCCCTCCGAAGGACTTGGTAAGGAGGATTAATACCTTACCAAAGTGCATTAGCGCATCCACTTGGTTTCGAACCCGGGTACTCCCGGTTACGAGACCACTTACACAGCCAGCGCCTCCTCATTTGTTTTTAAGTCCTGCATTCCTGTAATAAAGCAAATTTCAGTGTTATTTTGGTAGGTTTGCTTGACCCGTTCGCTTACTTTCTTCAATACAATGCTTCCTATTAAATTTTGCCTTGTTAATGAAAAGAAAAAAATCATTTGGGGCATTCTGGCAGGGAGGCATATAAAATCACGTGGTGTCGAATAAAAATGTTAAAGTTTAAAAAAAGGCGGATAAATCTAGGCCTATTTGTTTTCAGTGTACAGTTGGTTACAGATGGCACTCATAGAGAAGACTGTGCTGATAGGGCGTCTCTAGAAACATTATTGGTTGTGCATAGAACCTTTTGGAGTTCTTGAAAATAATAACCCTTCATAGAACCCCTTTTGTGTAAGGTTCTAAACACAGGGGGGGGGGGTTCTAAATGGCATATTTTTCTACGAGTGCAGGGTTACAAGCTACAGAATGACCACTGGTAATGCTGATGATACGCACACGTGTTACCACCTGTAGACAACACCATTGTAGGTCACAGGAGAAAGGTGAATGAAGTACTAAAAATGTCACAGTCTACGCGTGTTCAAGTTTACATTTACATTTTATAAACGGGGTATACACAGCTTTCAGCTGAAGTAACGGGGGAAACAAAAGTTCACTTCTTTACAAGAGATAATGCAATTATGAAACTAGACTTTCCTAAGCACATGAATACAAGAGATATGATGATTCAGATAACAGTATGGTCCAATACTAAATTCCCTATCGACGCCTGACTTGTTTTAGAGCAGAAATCATTGCTCAATCAGACGTATCCAATGGACCATACTTTTGTCTATTTATAACTTAAGCTATGTGGGACTCTTTTCTCATGTGTGTATTGTCCAGCAGACGTTATATCGGTCAGCATTGATTGGAACTTCTGAATATACTGGTCAACATAAGGCGGAGTCGGCTGTTTCACAAGGCTAGTCGTGAACCGATTGACCCACTATACATCCGGTCTAGTACCCACTTCAACGCTCCAGAATCGATCGCCGCGATCGACCGAGCATGCTTGTTCATGCAACATTTATGTGCGAGGTGCGATAGATATTAGGATGGTGTCCACTGCACGCCCCCACCCCTACTACGCGGCCGCTAGGGGTCAGTGTGTTGTGCTCCTAATCTGTTTGTATCCTTGTCGTCACGTTGCGGAGTCGGGGTCTTGTGGTATTAAAGAAATGGCAGTAGAATTTATCTCCCGATTCTTTCTAACTAGGGACACTGTTTTCCTTTTGGTGCAAGTAATCTAATGACCCATCCAGATGCCCCATATCTTATTGGCAAAACAAAAAAAAACTGGATGAGAGAGAGAGAGAGAGGGGGGGGGAGAGAAAAAATAGAGAGATGAAAATAAAAATGGAGTTCGAGAGGAAGAGGGAGAAAGATAAAAGTGAGAAAAATGTTCGTACGACCCAATGATATTTAACAACTTGGTTGCCTTGTTCTATCGAATTTCCCTAATCCAGTGACACCCCCCCCCCCCATGGTCGGTGCCGCTTCAATCACTCAGCACACGTTTATCTATTGTTCTATTAAGTAAGATGAATAACATGATCACGATCTATGGTAGATGTGGACTTATTGGAATATAAAAAGGATGGGAACTGGTATAATAATTGTTTTGTTTACCCAAAGTAGCATCTTCAGTACTATTTACTGTTCTCGTAGAGAGCCCTGCAAGCATATTATTACCCCGGTTTTAGCACGGCTACCGTAGCGCTCAGTGAATTCAAGGAATTAATCCTACCAGATACCCACTTACTACACCTGGGTCGAGTGTGGCAAATAGAGATTAATGTCTTGCCAAAGGACATGGTGACTGCCACATTCAGCCTGTACTGTCCTTTGCATGGTAAAATAATAATTTAAAAAGGAACAGCCGTTATGCAGGATAGCAATTGAAGAACCTACAGCTTTACTTCCTTTCCAATGGACTATCTATGAAGGATCGCAAGCATAAAACCCACAGCTTTGCGTCGTTTCCGAAGGGCTTATTGAGGATTCATGCTGAGCACTCCGATGCGAAACATCCTAATCTAAGGCTAGCATGAACTCATATTCTCCTCAAATTTGGAGTCGACTGAAGTTGTAATCTTTTACAGATGAAAACTTAGTTGGAAAGAAAAAAAAACACGAAACATTTATACGAACCACGAGTCAACAGCGGATTTCACCCCCCCCCCAACAAGAACAAAAACAAAACAAAACAAAACAAAACAAAACACCAAAGAGTATCCCCGACAAGACATTTATTATATTTTTCAGCGAAGAATTTAATGAAACCACACTTCAAGGAAAGACAGACTTTCCAATTAATCTTAACCTTTCTCGGCAATATGGATTCGAGAGCTTGTACGACAGCATTGCCCTGAGATACAATTACCAGTCTTCGTCATTTCTGCGATGTAATTAACGCAAACTTACCCCGAAGCGATTTTTACAGTCTGTTTCACCGGTTCAGTATGACAAGAAAGAAAACTTTGTAATTGAGATCCGTGAGAAAATGAAGAGGGAATAGGAGGTGTAAAGAGGCAGAGAGAGAGAGAGAGGGGGGGGGGGGGGGGAGCTTATACACTTATTGAATTCTCTTTACATGTTAAAGCATGACTTGATCTGTGAAGCGGTGTATCATAAAACCTGTCGGGTGTACTGGTTTTAGAGGGTCACCTATTTAATACTGGTCATGCGAGGAGAATCATGGAATTTAAAAAAAAAAATGAAATTATGAAAATTTTCTGAGATAAAATGTCAGAGGTATAGTGTATCAATGTGTCGCATACGGAAGCAAACTCGGCTGGAGATTTACTTTATTGGTCGTTAACATTTCAAAGGCCCCACTCATTTATTTGTTTGTTTGAAATTAATTTCTGCGTTCAACATGTTCAACACAATACAACATAATCAATTATTACATAGATTTTATACATATACATTTTAGACACATGAATCATTTACAATCTCTTTCTGAATATAAAAAAAGTATATGAAAAATATCATTTAACTGAATTTCAGAACGCCGGAGACCGTCGTCACGAGCGACCTGCTTTCAAAGAATCGTGCACGCGAACTCTTCACTAGGTATGCTTAATCGAAAAAACAAAACAAAACAAAACAAAACAAAACAAAACAAAACCAAACAAAACAAAAAACAAAAAAAAAACACAAACAAACCTCTTCGATTCTTACAAACGCTTTGACATTTTCTCGTCAAACTGAAAACAAAGTTAATGTCACTAGCCAAACTGATATCTTCCGCAGATAAAGTGTAGTCTCGGGCACATGCTGTAGAAATAGTTACACACAATATAGAACACACCAAGTCATAACATTCACTTTAAACTCCCTCTTGGCTTGGTTGTCGGTTAGATATCGCAGTGGTTACAAGGCTCGGCGCTTTCTTCCTCAATAATTTTCTCGTGTCTGATTGCAGACGAAGGCAAGGCTCTAGGTGGTTATTTTTCATCTCTCTCCAATATCATGTTCTCCACTTTCAAATTCCTCTCATCCATCTAGTCATCTTTCATACCTCTCGTCCCCTTTCATACTTCTAACTTTCATAACTTTCAGTTGCCTCTCATCGATGGTACCGAGGTGTTGTGGCAAAGTTGGTTCAAGCGCGCGCTCTTAAAGGGTCGTGAGTTCGAGTCCCACTGATGCCAGGCCCCTTATGTCCTTCAGCAAGACATTTAATCCACCTTTGCTGCATTCTACCCAGGTGGCACTGCAGGGATAACAATAATAATGTTAATGATAATTCATTAAGTGCCTTGAGCACCCTTTGGGGTGGAAATGTTGCGCTGTTTGAATACCTTCATTCAGGGGGCAGGGGGCGACCGCCCCCCTATGATTTTTCAAGTGATCAAAAAAGAAAATAAAGAGAAAAGGGGGGGAGGGGAGAAAGAAGAAAGAATATCATGGGACAGAGAGGACTAGGGCATGCAATTATTATGATACCCCTATTTTTTCATTTAAAACGCAAATAAAGTCACCCATGGGTCATCTTGCCCCCCTCCCTTATCGAAATATCCTGGCGCCGCCCCTGTCTTTATTATTATTATTATTATTATTATTATTATTATAACCAAAAGATGACACCACCTTCACACCACAATGACGTCATTGCAAGGATTATGCAGTAATTTTATACGCTATGGTCAGAAAGAAGACATTCTTTTTCCCTAACGTCCACTCTTGATGATTGGTTTTGTAGAACTTATCCCATGAACATAAACATCGCAAAGTACATATCCATCTCATTAATGATACAGGGAAGGGGATGGATTGCGGGATGATATTGCAAAATCCACCGGGGGCCAAAATAATAGAAGAATAAAGAGGAGAAGAAGGGTGAGAAGGAGCAGGAGGCATGGATTGAGGAGGCGGAGAAGTAGAAGAAGAAGGAGGAGGAGGAGAAGAAGGAGGAAAGGGAGGAGGAATAGAAGAATGAAGAGGATGAAGAAGATGGAGAAGAAGAGGAGGAAGAAGAAGAAGAGGAAGAGAAGGAAACGAAGGAGGAAAAGACACAGGCACACGAAAAGCAGAAAACAGGAGGAGGAGGAGGAGAAGAGGAAGACAAAGAAACGAAGGAGGAAAAGACACAGGCACTGGAAAAGAAGTAAACAGGAGGAGGAGAGGGAGGAGGAGGAGGAGAAGAAGGCGCTTCTTCTGAACATTGCCTTACGGTTTATGATATCGATACCGCAACCTTGCCCCGGCCGATGCACAATAGATCATGACAGCGAGTTTCACCTCTGGCTGTTGAGATCAAATACCGAAATTTATCCGATCTTACAAGATGCTTCCTTCCAGAAAGTGACAATACGTATTAGATGACATAATAAATCTTCGATCCTTCTAAGACTTCAACTTTTTTATGGTGTAAACAGAGTTCACGGTACGAATTCAACTCATAACCCCATATACCCATACATTTAAAACTTTTAGTATTTATCCGACATTTCATTTTATTTTTTATTTCCTCAAATAGAGAGGAAAGCCCTTTAAACAGAAGTCGATTTTCAAATGGTTCCACAAACATTAAAAACAATCACAAATCAATATTATAGATTCTCCCCCCACCCCGACAATGAAAAATATATGCTTCGTAATCTTTAGCTATATACCGTATATATCAGGGGGCGTTTCATCAACATTTGTTGTCTGACAAGTTGTCAGATCTGACATCTTTCCTTGATTTTGATTGGCTTAGAAGCATCGTTACTATGGCAACTGTCGGATAAAACAGACTTTGTCGGATAAAACATCCGACAAGTCCTTTCATGAAACGCTCCCCAGAAAACAATTTGGATTTACTTTGCGGTTAATCAAGTCGTCCAGTTCTCTTTCTTATTCTCTCTTTCTCTCCCTTTCCTTTTTTCCTCTCTCTTTCCCATTCTTTCTATCTCTTACTCCTACTTTATCTCCTTTCTCGTCCTTCTCCTGATGCGGTGTCTAAACAAGGTGTCTCCCAGGATCTGTGAACCACCTTTCCGTCTCGAGCTAGTCGTAATTGACTTACATCGTTACGAGAATCATTAACAGCAACGAACGTTTCCTCTTGTCGAGGCGAAGAGGTCGTTATGATAGGACAGCAGATAAAAGAAATATTCCAGAGAATGTGGTTTCAAGAGAGATGATTGAACGTTGAAGTTGATGATTCGGGGTGTATCCTCCAAAATAGCGATATTCACATGATTAGCGTGATTATGGAAATAGTTGTCCACGTGTTTGAAAAACACATTTTGGGAAATATGAAGGTGCCAGAGCTCTCATTTTACAGTATTAAAAGGTCATCATCGGCTTTGAAACGGTTAAATATATTATGAAGCACTTCGAAAAAGACCTAAATATTCAGTTTCATGTTCTTTTCTAAATAAATCACCTTTAAAGGTAAGGTACAGATATCTCTGAAATCCTTGGGCTGCAGTGTAATTGTACACTTCTAAAATTAAACAGGAATGAGAAAAGAAAACTGTAAAGAAGAACAGTTTAGGTCACATATTTATCTGCGAAATCAATTGGATCATTTCATTTTACTCGCTGACATTCTTCTAGAAACACTGGAAGATGCAACAAAAACAAAAAAAAAAGGAACACTGAAAACTGAAAAAAAAAATCGTTTGGGTCATTTACATGCGAAATCAATTATTTCATTTTACTCGCTGGCAGTCTTCCAGAAAAACAGATTAATCGGCAGACCAACTATCTTAACATACTTGTATGGCGTTCATTAATGGGCAGTGCTCATTTTGAGCGATTAGGCTGTAATGCATTTCCAGAATGAAAATGTGCCCTTGTTAAGATGGTTTGCAATTGATGGAATGACATCCGACCGCCTCATCCCTGTAAGCAACTGTCATCGTCACATCTCTGGTGACTATCATCATCATCGCCATCAAGGGGCATCCATCCATCTTTAGAACCAGAGGGGTAACAAGTCAAGGGGGAGGGGGATAAGGGTCATGGCATCAATTCCAAAGAGAACGCTCTATTAGGTATACAAATTAATGTACCCCAATCACGTTTATGAAATAGACTCTACAAAGACCGATAACTTAACCGGTCGGGTTAATGGATTTTAAAAAAAATCCAAATGTCGTCACTCTTTTGGAAGGGAGGGGATGGTCAAATATGCCCTTACCCCCTTTAATGGTTTCACTGTCGTCATCTTACCAGCGTTATAAATCGGCTAGGAGGCTGATGCCAGCGCAATCAAAAGACTAGAGGGCTGATGAATACCCAAGGGACATCGCAAAGGTCTTTCAATGTCACTACTATAGCTTTGAGGTGAATGGGATGATCATTATTTCATCCGGGATTATTTCCATCTTTCTTAGAAATTGACACAGAGAAAAAAAACCAAGTGAATAATGAGTTCTATCCATCACTTCTAAAACCACTCGCAAATTGCACATCCTTCATCATTTGCTGAATACACGTCCCTCGAAATAGTTTGTAGATGTTATGAATAATCTAATGACCTCCGCCTTTGTAATTTTTCGTTGCTATGCAACGGAGCTTGTTTAAGAAAACACGAAGTAAGATTGAAATAAATTGACCGGAAATCAGTTCGAGTATGCTTTCGTCATATCCAACATCGGAAGTTAGGAACGTATGGATAGGTCTGTGTTATGCAAGAAAGGCAACTGAGGAAAACAATTTCCTAGGAACTCTGGGTTATACGTAGCTTCATAATTTGTCCCTTAATGGTCAGCACATGGGTAAATTAAACGGAAAGGGCGGTGAGACTGAAAACCATGTCCTTCATTAAACTAATTAGTGATAAGAAGTGGCGCAAGACCACGGTGTTTTTCAAAATAAAATGGGATTGTATTTTTCTAGAAGGCCAGAGGTGGTGCAAAAGACACGCGTACGTGATGGTGCTTCCACAGTGCATGCCCAAGACCAATGATATATCAGCATGTTAGGACCAAGCGTGATTGTATTTTCCTTATTTACTAGGCCGCCATTTTGCTCTTCTTATCGAGCCCCTGCGGACCAGAGTCCCTTTTCATAAAAATTGAAAAATTTTTATCCGTAAAAAGTTGCAATATCTGATATAAGCTACCTAAATAATTGCATCTGATTGGCTGAGAGCAAATTTGTCATAGAAATGTGGCAGTTGTTACACATAACAAGTTTTATGACACGGGGCCCAGCCGTATGATCACTTTCAAACCACTCGGGTATCTGATCGAAACGTTGCCCCAGATTTTCCGAACTTACAAGATTTTACACACACACACACACACACACACACACACACACACACCCGCACACACACACACACACACCCGCACACACGCACCCACACACACCCTCACGAGCGCCCTCACACCCAGCTTCACATCACTCTACTACTGAGGACAACTACTGTTCCTCTATAATTGTTCTCCTGTCCTCAGAAGGCTGACGGAATGAGGCTCAAATTTTTTGTTTGAAATCCAAGGACCATTATCCTCAGGAATTTTTCTTTGTTCACTGTCCTCGCATATAAAGTTATACAAACTCACGTCCACGCGCACACTCACAGACCGACACACACACACACACCACACACGCACACACATCGTACTTTTTGAATACTCGCTTGACCCGCAGAAGAAAGGCATGAATTAACGGCAGAGAGGTTGGAAGGCCTGTCCGTCGGCGATTTTTATCTGGTGTAGTAAAAGATTACGCAACCCCTCTCCGTGATCTAGTGATCATGGTGATTAAGGAACTTCGCGTACACAGCCAAAGACAAGGAACAATGAATCTGAAGATACGCTAGTTATTTCTCTTACATTGATATCTCATATTGACATCCTTACTTGTCACAATGACATAAAGCACTTCAAGAACAAATCGAATTATGAGTAGATTGTGAAACGAAATGCCTGACATGGCTAATGATTCTTTTATAACTAGCTTTAGATACTTTAAGGCATAATTTTGAAACCTCCTGGCAAAAAGCATTACTTCTTGATGTAGAATGTATAAACTAGACCCCCAAAAAGGCACTTCGCATCAATACATACATTACAGGCATGCGTTAATACTACTGACGAACAATGTGCCGTCTACTTACATGCAGAGCATTCAAAATTAGAGCATTTCATAAACAAGGTGTTATTTTTTAACCAAGGTGTGTACGACTTTGCCCCCTCATGTGCCCCATCTTTACGTCATCAGATACTTCCAGATAGATGCCAGGTTAGCTGGAGGGTTAAGGGAGGCATGCCGGTATCCCATCAATAGGCCCTAACAACATCCAATTGCTATGGGTGATCAGATGAAGGCGGAAGGAGATATCACGTGTCTTGCATGAGAGTGTTAACCTTGTAGTGATGTTAAAGGAAGAGTGATCCTTCCACAACCGACTCAAACACACATTATGCGAGTGCACACACTCACACACGCACACGCACACGCACCCAAAAATACATTTTGCTCACTGAAACACCTGTCGACTTTTAAATGTTTTAGAAGCATCTTCAAAAGCAGCCCCCGGGGAGATAACATTTACTCAATTTGCGTCATCCTTCACCTTCTTCTTTGAATAATTTTATAACAATATATAACAATCATTGATGGATTAAAATGTTTTTCAACGATTTAATGTGAACAGCGGTAAAGGGAAGAAAAGGATTGCCGCATCATCCTTCCATGTGTCACAACACTTCCGTCATGAAGCATCAGCGCTCTGGGTGCTAATCCATCTTTGCTTTGTGGGCACGAGTCGAAGGCCTATACCTCAATGAAGCTGACAAAGCAAATGCCAAAATATGTCATACATATTTTGTATGGTATGGAAAAGGTTCAATGAAGCCATAGCTTGTCTAAAAAAAGTGACGCGAAAAAGACAACTCGGTATGTATACTAGTTGTACTTTATCATTTATTAATTCAAGTAACTTAAGAGGTAACTTCAAGCGTTTCCTATTCAGGCATATTGTTCTTGAACAAGAATTTCAAAATTTGCTGATAAACCTCTTGGCCCCGAACATCTACTTTTTCTCTAACATCGGAGAGTGGGAATGTCTTGTAACTCATCTAAATATTTCCACAGACTTTCTGTCATCAACCGCCAGCGTCCCTGCTCAGTGAAATATTAGTGGATAGTACGCTCCTTTTGTTTGAAAAGTATTCAAATTTCTGTCAGTACACAACCACGCTTTCTGATTGGCTTATCAAAACATTCTTTACAGTTTCTTTAGTCTATCACCGGAGCAATTACTTGCATGTTGCCTTGCGTTTCTTCGGAGAAAAACAATTTGAGTGGGAGGAGTATAAGATTCTCTCGCAATCTTCCATATATCTTCATGACAGACAGATAAATCTATTTAGAGATTCCAATCTAGCAATTATCCCTCTGTTTCTACAATCTAATTGAACAGGATGATATAGGATTCAATCCTGCAATGGGATCATTGCCGACGTATGATTTTTTTTCTATGCATTATGCCACAATCTGATTTACCGACTCGGGATAATTTGGAAGATTTGCTGAAAGCTTTTAAAATATTTCCTAGCAATACCCTAAACTCACTTTCGATTTCTGAAAAACTCATCAGTTCTTGAGAAACACTCCAAAAATCAATAGCTTATAAGATTGAATGGAACTCGATAGGTTGATCTCGAGGGCTCAACGTTAGAAGAAAATGTTCCGATTGTGTGTCTATTTGTTTCCCAGCATATTGTCTGCATTCTTAATACGAAATGAGACTTGGACGAACCATGCATACATTTTTTTTCTTTGAGCTGTGAAATGCTTCCCGTCTGAGAATCAGAATAATTGAAAACAAAACATTGCTATCACACGTACACTATAAACAAAGGATTTTAAAAATTTTCAAACTTAAGCTTGTTAGATTTATCTTTAGTTAGTCTTTTGAAATACTTAGGGGTTTTTTTCAGAAGAAAAAAAAATTGTATCAGAATATAACTGTCTCCTTCAATAGATCATTTGGATTCCCTTTAAAAATCTTCGGAAAAACCCTAAACTCCAGCTAAAGAGTCAAAGGTGATCTAAAATGAGGAGCAGCAGATGAGTGGTTCATCCCGTCTGGAAAGGTCAGGTTCACCCCGCCTCGACAGGAAAAGACCAACCACATGGAGCAGGTGGAATCTAAGTGAATTATCTCCCACACGTTAATTCCTTTCATGACTTCTTTTCCAAGGTGACACTAACGCAACGAGTATACCCTGACGGAAAGACGGCCAGAAGAGATCCAACTGTCATACTTTGAGGAGTATACGCAAACGGAAACCGGTGCGTTTCCGCTAGAACAAAACGAGCTGATATAGTATAGTCAGTTTATCCATTGATTGAACGAATAGCAATCAGCATTTCGTAAATTATACAAATGAAAGTGGCGACACTTAACTTCACTTGAGATTTACCAGTAACATTGCCACTTGTTATCTAGACTCCAAGTATACCAAAGCATGGTTCATCTATTACTCCATTATGACGAACTTACAACATGAAGTTTAAAGGCTCACTATAATTATGCACTATTGAGCTAAACTATTAGCGGATTACATGAATTGTCTCTGACGAAAACAAAAGAAAAGAATGCAAGATACAGGTCTTATCAACAAGTTGACAACATTTCATATTTAACTTTCCTCATTGAAATGAATCGTTATCTACACAACTTGAGAAACTTCTCGAAGCCACATTTTCGCCTTAAAGTACCAGTTTGATTAAAAATATCATTGTATTACGCGACATGATAGTATTATTTGTTTTTTTAATTTTATTTTTACTTTTTTAAAATAATTTTTAATTTGTAATGAAACTGCCTCCACCTAATCACATGATATTGATGAGACACAGTTTCCCGGTTTCCACATAACTCTCCTTGTCCAATATACGTCAAGAAAAAATATTATTTTCCATTTTACTTTTTTTTTTTTTCATTTACGCTTGAATCATTTACATCAAAGCGTTTCATCCTTCTGTGTTTTCCTTCTCGAAGCTGGTTTAATTTTCCACCTCCTGAAGACATGAAGAATGTGCAAAGGTACTCCAAGTGTCTGGGATTAAATGTCAGCACTCTCTGTTGACATTTCACAAGAAATATTGGGAAGAAATTGTGGCGGAAACTTGTAGGATGCAACAAAAATCGATTCCGCCTGACTCCTTCTTCAAAAGTTATTCATGTTTCATTATTTTCATTTCATAATGTACGCAACATAGGCCTACACCCACACAAAAACAAACCTCATATAGGTTGAAATAAGGATTTCTCACTATATGAACTTGATTTTCAAGAGGAACTTCAATTTGATCTTGAATTGTAAGTGTGATGCTTTATTACCAAGCGAATGAAAACGATATGTCTTAGGAGAAAAGAATATGTCATCGCTTCCTTATTCCAAGGATATTGCCTGCTGGTATTGTCATCTCTGTACGAAGATAAAACTTAAACTTGCAACAGGATGTAATATGACTTCCCCGACAAAATTGAGAAGTGACATAAGTAGGCAAAGACTGAAGGGAATAAAACACCTGATTTGATAATTGTGTTTGGAGGGTATTGTCACCCTATAACTTTCATGGAAGGCAATTTATTGTAATAAAAAGTGGGTGAATTTAAAGTCATACAAACTTTTACAGGCAACTATAGTTAGTCTTACGTCAGTTCTAAAACAGAATCAGCAATTCTTGTTTCTTGAATGTGATCATACTTTACTCAGGGATCTCTCCTTTTAAAGGATTATGTAGAAATATATATTTCAGGTCATTGGGTGATATGGGATATGCATTAAGAATAAAGCCATAGGAACAAAATGTCATGCACTATCGAGAGGAACAATGACTGAAACGTATTCTTGTCCGTTTATCAGACAGACATTTTAAAGGTTGGAAAAGACGAACATGATTAGCTATCACAATCTGGGAAAAGTCCAGATTTGTTTTATCCGCACAGCAGGGAAAAACCAAAGTATGTGAATAAATATCTTGATAAAATTTTGGTAAAAAAATAAACCACTTATAATGAAAAAAAGAAATACAATGCAGAGGGTTTTAACATGTTTAATACTACTCAAAGTCGGTCTTATCATGTGCATCATGGGCGTACGAGAGTAAGTCCACAACTAACCTATTAGCTTAACCTCCTACGCGTAGTTACCCTCATGTTTGGCACTTTTTGTTTGGTATGCACAATTCTAATAATTTTCCTTTACGATCACTTTGAAAGGTTGACACGAATTTTGAATCGTACATGCAATATTTCGAGACTCGTTTGGTCTGGTACATGATTATAGCGGGGAAATGATTCTAGAAGAGCTTGTTTTCCTTAATAACTAACAAAAAGAAACACACGTAAAATGGATAGGCCTTACATGTAGCTAGCCAACAGAAGAAATGATCAATTTTCAACAATCCATTACGACCGTATTCACTATCCTTAACTCCTTAACTCAGTAATACTGCTTGCCAAAAGAAAACAAATCAAAGCAAACTTAAGTCACGTTGAACGGATCATACAGCTTTCGAAAAACGACCCACTTCGGAAAAAAAAGGTTATAAGATTTTTTTTTTCCCACGAGAACATCCTGTTTCTTCCTAAGGGCTATATGGACAATACACTAATTCCATTCGATTTGGAGGAACAGATCCCCTTGAACAGAAGTCATGATGAAATAAAGATCCAATTAAGCTATCAAATTCCCCCTTTTCCCCAATCTTTTGATTCTCAATGATTGCTCTTGCCTCAAGATTATTGTTACCAACAATTGAGCTGTTCGGCTGAAGTTTCAAAACATGGCCCGAGGGTTCCAAGCGACTGTACTTGTACTTGTCCTGTTTTTCTTTCTCTTTGAAGATCAAAAAACCTACCGGCATATCTTTTTCGTTTCTAATGAGATAGCATCGATGCTTTAATGTATCAGCATCATGACAAGATAGTTATTGACTCTGGGCGTCTTTTGTAAAGTGAACTTTATATTTTACTAGGTCACATGACAGACTGGCAGAAAAGTAGAACGAGCGACTCAGAAAAATATGCCAGTGATTTAATTGTGCCACTTTTTTTTCTTTCAAAATATGGTTAAAAAATTATACGTTGTTGCTGTTAGTGACGCTGCTGCTACTACTACTACTACTACTACTACTACTACTACTACTACTACTACTACTACTACTATAACATACTGCCACTTTTTCATAGGAAAACCCATCACTTTTAAAATAGCAGTAATGATGGTAATAATGCTACAAACAAAAAGATATCGAGTACTAGTAGCTGTTACAAAAAGGTGGCGAATTAATGGCAACAACTATCCTTATTGCCGCTCAGCTTATTTTTAATCTAACACTCGAAAAGACTACTTTACTGACCTCTCCCTCTACGGTGATGTAATAATAATTAATCCGATACTGTCTCTCTGGGGCCTGGTTTCCATAGCAACGCATCCGAATGATGCCATTCTCTTCATCGGTCCCTTTCATCTCACGGTATCAACTTCATCTCTACCCGATGGTGGCGCGACTAACAAGTCCTCATAAATTTTACTCCATCAAGTTTTAATCGTCTGTAGATCTATTTCCGAAGGCCTTGGCGGTGAAATGTTATGATAAAAACACGATGCAAGCTGAGGGAGTTTCCGCGGCCTTGTCTATGTTGTGAGCAAAGATCATTATACTAAAGATGTTTAGGTGATAACAGTGGATTAAACCTAAATGATAAAACAGAATAATCGGAGGACAATCGAAGAAATAAGAGAATATCATGAAGCAAGCTAAAGAAAAGGAATAAGAACAAAATGAATTCATAGGAAGAACAGGAAGAAGTCAAATGAGAAAAGATATGGAAGAAGAAAAAACAAAGACCAAAATAGAGCTGATAGAAGGAACTTCATTCACGCGATGAAAAACAAGAGTAATAGAAAGTATAAAAATCTGAAACTAAAAAAGATCAGCTTAAAACTCGTTTCAATCAGCAGCCTTTTGGCTACAAATGAGTTTCACGTCTAACTGTTTGTACACACCATCTTTTACTTGCTCTTTATTTTCCCACTCACTGACTGAATTTTATAGCCGTTTTGAATATCAAAGTGAGCTAGAGTTTGCATCATAATTAATTTGTATTTTGTCCGTATGTTTTGTGACGTTATAGTATATTTGTCTTTTAACATCTCATCGAAACTGCGTTCCCTCGACAGATCATTTAAATGATTTGATTGCAAAATTCGACTCATTTCCATGATGTATGCTTTTGCGTCTAATCATAACTCGTGTCCGTATGGCATCAAACAGAAGGAGGTTGGTTATCACTGGTTTGCGAAATGAAAAGCAATTAGTGCACAGTATTTATCACATTCAAAACGGTGTCAGCCGGCGGTGGGCACTGAACTACAACGTATCTTTATTATGACAAATAATGAAAAAACAGAGGGTTCTCAAGCCAAGGTTGTTTCCACTTGATCTAGTCAGGAAATTGATTAACTCAAATCCCTTCCGAGAAAAGAACGATTTGTAATTCCAATCGGTTGATTTTCAACAAAATCGCCAACCGCCGTAAGGTTTTTTTTATTTTGTTTGATTTATTCACCAAGAACTACAACAACAAAACGTTATACGAAAAAGCAATTTTCTCGTGAAATTCACGGAGAGAAGCCACAGTTGCCACTAATTCTGATAGATTCCTGAAGCAGGAAAGAGAGAATTAAGAAGAAGGATATTTGTTTTCATCTTGCTGGAATAACGAAAGGATGTTTTAAGAATCAACTATACCCACCTTTATTATAATGGAAGAAAGAGACAGACAGACTGACAGAGAGAAAGAGAGAGGGAGAGAGAGAGAGGATTTAAAAACACGTTGCTTCCTTGTTTATTTCATCTATGTTTTTCTCTTTCAATAGTGTGATATTAAACAGGGAGAGAGAGAGAGGGAGAGAGAGAGAGAGAGTCAAGAAAGGTTGCAAGCACGAAACCTCATTTAAAATATTAAGACCCCAAACAAATCTTTTGGTTTTGAAATTAGAGCCGGAACTAAACAGAGGGAGAGAGAGAGAGAGAGAGAGAGAGAGAGAGAGAGATAGAAAGCAATTAAAAAGGTTAAACGCCAGAGGCCTCATCTATAATATGAAGACCCGAAAAAATCTTTTGGTTGTCGAAATTAGAGCCAGAACTAAACAGAATGATAAGAATATAAGAAAATCACAGGATAAGACAACAAGACATCGAAGACGGAAAATGACATAATTACAAGACTCAAATGTAAAAAAGGAGAAAGAGATCTAACAAAAGATCCATTCACCATACATTTTTTTATAACGTTTCCTGGCATCTGTCTAGCTTTTTTGTACATCCACTGGAACATGATACGCCCTCCACGTGTAGTATTTCTCTTCAAGTCATTTTAGTGGTCACGTGACAGAACGCGGCGCCATCGGTAGTCTTTATTCAAGCATTACAGATATCGAATTACTGTTTAGATAATGAAATCTTGTTTATTACCTTTTTTCGGTAGGTGGGAGGATGTGAAATTAACTGAACAGCCTGCAAGAAAATACTTATTACAAAAACAAACACACAACAAACAACTAATTCACTGCTTTGTATGAGCGAAAATGATCAAGATTCGATATATTTTAAACACTATCGCATATAAATTCAACATTTAGAATCAAAACATTTCTCAGAGGAGCATTTCATCAAGTGTCTTGTCAATGATTTTTACTGACAAATTTGCTCTCAGCCAATCAGATGCAAGGAATTCAGTAGGTTATAACATTTGTCGGTAGAAATCACTGACAAGACACTTCATGAAACGCTCCCTAGAAAGCTCCAAAATGAAATACAAAATGTCAAGGAGATGATGGGGGAAAGAAAGGACGAGGAGGAGAGACATGGAGATAGAATTTAGAAGATAAGGAAGAGAGAATAGAAAATATGGCTAAATAAGGAGGAATTAAAATCAAGTTTACAGATGAAAATGAGAGAAAGAATCTGAAACGTATGAACAATTGTACAGGGGAAAGTCTAAATGAAATTCTTCTACTTTTAGGGAATTTTTTCTCAAAAGCTATGTGAAGTAAACAAGGATTTCCACATGTTACCCAATTATCCACCTTACAGAATTGCACATGTGATTAAAAATAGGCCTACATTTCACATGTATGCGCAGCTGGAGATAATGGGCTATCTTCTGAAATAGCTTCTTTTTCATAATGAGCACTATCTATAGCTATCATGCAGTTTTGATCTGCTTGTTTATGAGTGTTACAGGAGACAAGTTTACATGGGAAAAATATTACACCATGAAAGGTTACTGATGTTTTTGTTTTGTATTCTTCTTCGGTGACAAGGAAATATGATACCTCAACTGCAAAATACAACATTGTTATACATTCAAGGAAGCAAGGAAACACAAATAGGCCTAATTAGGTGTGGTCCGAACAAGAATATGCTGTTTATGCTTTTTATACATGAAAGACAAGTCTTATATTCAAAGGCAATTGATCAAATAGTCCTATGCAGGGGAAAGCTTTGATAAAAATTAACAGAATATTTTCAAATGGAAGAAGATTTTCTTACGAAAACAGGAAAGTAATCAATATAGAGCAGAATGCGCTGTCGCCTATATAACTTGCTACCTTAAATAATTATGAAATGATCTGCATTTAACAAACTCACTAGACATTCCACGAGCGATAGAATGGGCCTGAGGTAAGCATGTACACTCTTGAAGTACATTGTTACAGTATTTTATTACGAGCTATACATGTATGAAATGGTGCAAGGAAGTAATATTTCTGTGACGCCCTTACCATTAGTCAATGAAACAAAACAAAACAAAACTAGCGGATGCCTTGTAAAGGGCCTTTTCTTGCATCTTCAAATACCATAAGTAATTATATTGAGTGTTCCTGCGCAATAACTAACCCTATTCATTCCAATGACTAAAAATTTATTCCATTGACTAAAAAATTGATTACAACATTATCACTGTTATCTAATACCAAGGAGATTTATCTTCCACCATTATTAGATTCGTCAAACCCCGGATATAAATTATATAAATCATTTCATTAAATACAAACACAGAAGCGCCAGGGTTTATGAATACCCATCCAAAACCATGCTTTTTTTTCCAAGAAGGCGCCTCGGGGTACAGGCGTGAGGGTCATGGTGTATCTAATGCTGGGTTACCACTGCCGATCCGATCAACTCGATTGTCCCGATCTCTCAAAACCTATTCTGCAAAAATAAAATTATTTTTACACTTGAACACAATAATTCCATGAAGCCCTGAATGAGCCTTGTCATGGCAAGTCACTTGCGGTTTCAAATTATTTGACTTGTCACTGTACAAGAGACTTGCCATGGGTAGGCTCATTTAAGGCTTCAAGGAATTAATGTGTTCAGGTGTCAAAATTATCTCTGTTTTTGCAGACTAGGTTTTGAGAGATTCGGACAATCGTTGATCGCATCGGCAGTGGGAACCTAGCATAACACGCATGCATTTATGAGGTGGAGTAATTGATGTAATACTAGAGAGAGGTAACTAGGCAATTAAGCGTATCAGATTTCACCGAGGAGACCTAGAATAGGCCACTACGAGATGGCGTCGCGAACTAATCCAAATAAAGTAAGCATTCCGGAACGTTTATCGTCAGCGAGAAAGAGTCTTGACTGTGTTTAATGCATTAGAGGTACACTCTAAAAACTAAAATGTTGAATCACCATTTAAAAGGGAGGAGTGGCTACATTATTTTTCTTCAAAATGTTATAGATTAACACTTGAACATGCTTGATTCAACACTATACATGCTGGATTCTAACCTTTATGGTGTTGAATCCAGCATGATCAAAGTGTTAATCTAACATTTTTGGAAATGTAGCCACTCCTCCACCCTTTTAAATGGTGGTTTAACATCTTGGGTTTTTTTTAGAGTGTAGTAAGGCTGCAGAGCGCTGGATTGTAGTACTTTAATGGAATATGGAAACAACAACCACATATGCAAACTAGTCTCATTTGAAAAAATGTTTAATAAAATATTTCTATTTGGCAACTCATGTCCCATAATCCCAACCCCAACACTTTTTTCGCCCCAATTTATTGTTCCATTTAATGTTTCGACATACTATTATGTCACTGACAGAATGGATACATCATAACCATGGATATGAATAGCACTTTCTGATTAAATATGATTATCTTCAGAGTGTTGAAAATCTGACAAATAATCTTCAATATACATAAAGCCCTTTGAAAATGATTTGATTTCTGTAATACCATGGGAGATCTTGATTCATAAATAATTAAACATAAAAGCATCATGAATAACATTCTAGTCTACACTGTCTATTATCACTGAAAAAGATCTAGGCAGATCTGAAGATACTGAATAGCAGTAACAAATAAACATACATTAGGATTCAATCAAGAAATAGTAGCTTAAGCAGAAACACCTTTTTATTACGAAGTTGATGTATACTTTGTTTGGTAAAGATAACTGTCTCTTGTTTTGATTAGGATGCTTTTAAACAAAACATATGCCACCATTAGAAGCTTTCCCTTAATCTGGTTGTCGTTCCCATATATTTGTCTGTATCAGATACCTATTTTTTGTTATTTTTTTTAACAACCTCTGAATGAGGAACAAAAATATGCCCGATATCACTTTGAATTCACATTTCATAGCAGAATGAGTCGGCATAAACAACGTTTGTACTTGCCCGAGCATGCCTGGCCCTGACTGTATTTTGCGTACATTATCTGCACTTCTGGCCAGTAAAGGGTTAAAGCTAGACTATACTGGGTGACAGCCGAGCATGGATCATCTGTAATATCACGAAATCGACGATGATGTATTGATGTCGACAGTAGAGTCATATTCTCTCCTGCTCAAGTCGAGAATCATTTTACATCGAGTAGGCAAACATAAAATGAAAATAACGACTAACAGAATGAGTCGCATAGAGGCATGTTCATCCTATTTCTCTTCCATGTTGTTAAGACTGGCAAGATCAAAGACTGCCATTTTTATGCATAACATCTAAAAGATGAAACGAGTTTTCAGATACAAACATGTTCTATCTTCAAATTTAATTTCATGTCATATTTTCCAATTCCATTAATGCCTGTTGCACAAGAGAGGCCCCAAGAGTTGCTATTGGAAATCACTTGAGACTGGGGCGCGGGGAGAGCCCGAGAGGGGTATTTAGCCTATTTCATACTTTGAAGATTGTCCTACTTATCGAGATCTCATAATTTTGTACTTGGTATTGTTGAATCTATCCTTTAGCGCCGAGCTTCCAGTGAAATGACACTATCTCCTTTTAGGAGATGAAAGGAGAGAGAGAGAGAGAAAGAGAGAGAGAGAGGATGAAAATTTTGAAGCATTCATTTTCTAAGAGTTGAGCCGAGACGGTTTATATGTATAGACGTCTTGACAATAAAACCCTGCGTCATATCATTTAAGCAAAAAAGCAGGTCGTATCATTATAGCAAAGAGCACCTATGCGAAAGGACATGAAATGCAATGTTACAGAAGCACTAGGAGGTCGTTAGTTCTATCCCACTGGCCTCATTATCTCGCCCAAGACGAACTCCAGTGCACTTTAGATCACAGGATCAATCAGACTGCATTCATTTGGTGTTTTGTTACTTCTATGGACTGGTGATTGGCGCGCCAGATATCTCGAGCATGTAATTCCCACGCAATAGAGAGAAACGAATCACCTTGTTTTGCGGGCCTTAGGTGTTTTGAAAAGACCCTTTGTGTTGTTTACCAAAATATATGTATATCCACTTATACTGAATCACATTTCGTAAAGGTATAGCAATAAATTCTATTCCTAGGCACAAGGTATACAAAGTATAACGCTCTTGAGAACAACAGCTAAAGCAAGAGAAGAAAGTGATTTTTTGTTAAAGTGAAATGATCAATGCATTAAATAAAATGTTCCAGTGGTGTGAACATTCACTTACACAACTCAAACTTATGATCAAGTTGAGATTACCAATGTTTTGCTCTAGGGATTCAGTTATTTCATTTAAATATAGCTTCCTTTTGATTACTCTTCCTTAATAACTTGGATAAAGCATCAAATCATTTGATTCCAATCAACCGCATTCCAGTACTTTTCATTAATGAATACAGTATGTTTTTAACTGGAGTTTTTTTTTTTTTTTTTTTTTTTTTTTTTGCCTTTTACGCCTCCTCGTTGTTTGGCGTCAAGCTATTCAATCAAATTCGAAGTAGTCTTTGTATTCCTGTCAATGTAACTCTTATTAAGGTTAAATGCCTCACTCTGCATTTCATTTCCAAGTTTTTTCAAAGTACATCACGGGCTTCTGAAACATAATAATCAACTTTTAATTACATTTTCAAGAGGTCGTTGTAAGCATATTTTAATGACATTAAAAACAATTTTATTGAAGTATAAAGACATCTGGAAAATATGTTCAACATGCTAAAAGGGAGTTCCCTTCTTACCTATCATGAACTATATTTGTCCTCTCATCTTATTCTATGTGCACTTAATTAATAATTCAAGAAATCGTTATACTCAGATACTAGAAAGTCTATTTTAATGACCTCTTTAGAAAAGCACTTTCAAGTACGTTATCATGGTTATGAACACAGACAGAAAAAAAAATCACATGAACTTTACAGAATAACATCTTATCATTATCCTGAATTCATGTTAACTATGCAATTAATTAATATCTAAAGAGATCGTTATTAGGCTATTTTATAACGATCTCCTAAAGTACTTCCAATTACATCTGGAAAATAATACTCCAAGGAAGAATTCTTCCCAATCTGTAACGTAGATCTTCGTTCTAGAATCATGTTAAATGAACCCATGTAACTAATTTTGCAAGCGATCATTAAAGACTTATTCAACAACCTCGTTAGACCCAAGCGTGTTCTAATGGCGATCGCACAGAAAACATTTCGTACGAGACATTTAATACGAAAGTAGATAGCAACAGCTTCATCTTTGTTCTGCAGTTCCGGAATAATGCTAAAGTTTCATAACGTTTTAATGTTGGTACTAACTAGCAAAACTTACAAACTTTCCTTGATATTGCAGAATAATTGTACATCAGAGCCTGATTGGCTAGAAGTGACATTTTTGTCCATCCGTGACATTCATCATTAATTAATGGATTCTAGTTTAAGTAGACAGCCAGGGTAACCACATTTTATTGAATTTCAACTCCTTCAGTGATGCCCTTCGCAATAAAACATAAAAAAACTCAACAAATTTCATATTTTTCCACAGGCCTTTAAACTATCAAAATTTGTCAAATATCCGTCCGTGATAAACCGACCAGGCTCACCACCGTAATGCTCAACATTTAATTTTCATACGGAACTATGAACAAGAGTGCATTATGGCTGAGGATAACATGGAAGTCGAAATACAGTAGTGTGATTTCAACCACAGTGATTTAATATCACGAAAAAATTAGCATTGGCGGCTCAAGCACCGAACAAACACAATAATGTCTACCATAGATTAACTACCAATCATGTTCTACTTCCAGACAGATTGTTGGCAAATGAGTCTGGGACACGAACACAAATATCCTCCCTCCCTCAGAAATTAACCGTGTTAGACATAAATGATAATAACTGAGGTATTTTGTATGGGAATGCCGATAGCCGATATGACAAACGAAACTGAATATCGCATAAAGTAAATTATGTTTTCATTGGAAGTGTAATTACTGAATTATTATGACGATAAAATGTGTTCCTAATTAGCGATGGGCGCTGTATAAAAATATAAAAAGGAAAAAGTCACAACCCTTTTCATTGAGTGTAACAAAACATTTACTACATTACACGATTATATTGATGTATTCATTGTGAACTTATAGTACAGTGATGGAATCCACAATCTATGTTTGATATTGCAGATAACAGTGTGAGGGAGCGAGAAAGAAGAGTAAGAAATTGTTTTTGATGCAAATAGTGGAAGTGGAAGGAAAGGATGTAGACCAAAGGGTAAATAATACAGTAGTAGCAGAAAAGTAGTAGTAGTAGTAGTAGTAGTAGTAGTAGTAGTAGTAGTAGTAGTAGTAGTAGTAAAACAGACACGTACATCTGAAAAAGCCGATTGCCCCCCCCCCCCCCCACCCTCTTGAAAATTTTGGATCCGGCGCTGTAAAGCATGTCTATGATCAAAAGCATATCTCTCATTTTCATCTAAGTAGACCTATGTAAACTGTCATCTGCAAAAGACAATGCAAAATATTAACAGTATTCATCACGCCGTTGAGGGAAAGAGACTGGAAAATGTAGGGAGAACGAGAGAAAAGATTGCGATCTTTGCTGATTGGATGTGGTGGAATAATGCAATTTTTTGGTATAATTGAACTAGCTCATAAGTTTATATAAATAAACTGATTAATCCTCTGCGATTCATTATCATTTACACAGACACCATAAGACTCACATCACCGAAACAATAATGCCTTTATGGAGACGGTGGTGGCGCTGTAACTTTTCGCACGAACATTTGTGAAATACTGACCAGGGGATGAGGAAGGTGAAGGTTGACAGTGGTGTAATAAGCAAAAACCTTTTTTGGGTGGGTGGGGGGGGGGGGGCAGAAAAATATAAGACATAAGAAAATTGAGGAAAAAATCTGGAAAATCATGTCATTTCAGCAACATTTTGTATAATCACTGGTAGCGAATTACAAATAAACTACGTATGTTTTTTTTTTCTTTCGGGGGGGGGGGGGCAAGTGACCCCCATGCCCCCCTCCCCTTCAGTGCGCCAGTGAAGGCGGGTAGCCATAGTAAACCTTCAATAACAGTCCTCATAATAGGAATCCATGATAATTCTATAGGCCTATAATGACCTTACATCCATATCAAAGGCCGGTAATGAAACTAACTAGCTCCTAATTTTGGATTCCGTATAGTCCATTTTGGTCAACACAAAGGACGAGGTCAAACAGAGAGTCAATGTCAGCCGAAGGGCAGGGTCGTATAGGGGATGTTTACTAGGTTCTCTGGTGTTGAAAAATAATTAGATAAGATAATTTTGAAAGCAATCCGAAAGGATGAATACTTGAAATAATTAACATAATTTTGAAAGCAATCCGAAAGGTTGAATACTTGAAATAATTAACATGATTAACATCTTTGTTATTGTGAGTCACTGGGCCTTCTGACAACATTCAATGAAATTGAGACTGAGAAAGTTGTTCTGCAGGCCTCGCCATAGTGTATAAACTTCACTGATCAGGTTAACTACCTTGATTAATGTAGATGTCCTTATTGTTAACACTGTTAACTGTTATTATATTGATCAATTATCATTCAAGTGTTACTATGAGGGAGCTATGATCAAAGGCAATGAACATGATGAAGGCTAGATTCCCCCCTTCCCCCTCTCCACATTATTATACCAAATAATATGATTACAGACAGTGATGGAATACAAATTCTTAAGGAATAAAACGGAAGTTGCACAAAACGTGAAAGCCTTAAATGAAGCTAATCAACTTTTATAAGAAAGTCTGTGATAACAGATCAGTGAAGAAACAGACAATATGAAATCGAATTAGTTGTGCGGACATATTATACGTGGTCTTTGTGCTGAAATAAGTGTCGTGCTTTAATCAGAAGTAGAATTTGTGTATTATGAGGCTTGAAAACCATCAAGATTTTGACAAAACCACTCACTCATGTTGACTACCACAACCTATGAAAAATAAAACATGTAAATATGAGTATGTGGGACTTTACAAGCATCTGGCCCAAATCTCTGGTTTCAAAAAGTGAGTGCTTCTGCTTTAATAGATAATGACATACAAGAACATTTCAAGAGCAATTCTTCTCATGTTTCCCTGCTATTATGAAGTACTTCCACACTGCTACAAAGGCATCGAATAACTCACATTCCTTCCTCTTTAAATCGTTCCTCTACTTTCTAAAATGCAGAGTCGAGACAGAAGTTGCAATCAACCCTCGCATAAAACAAAATCATACTTTCAATAAATTCAATCAGTCAAACAGTGCAATTATCATATGACTTTTTCTACTTTAGGCCAATTAATGATATTTTTACCAGATATAACGGCAATTCCCTCAGGTATTAATCTTAAATTTGCAGACTGTGTGTCGATGGTGTGATATTACATAGGCGCCCGTGTGGCTGCGATCAGAGGTTGTTTGGATATCTCACGGCGTTTTAGTCATTTTCTGTTAAGTAGTAGTTACGTTTCACAGGCCTTTTAGTACGCCATGCTTGAGACTTGCCGAGAAGTGTTCTGTCGTGATTTTGTTCCTTCGATTTGCTTCTATTCCTTATCTCTCTCTCGATCAGTTCTTGACTTACATTCCTCCTTTTGGTTCACTTGTACTTGATTCACTCACGTACCACTTTAAGGTTTATTGTCATAATTTCTCTCTTTCACTCTGCATTGCTCTCACGCAACTTTCTTTATCTGCACATTCCCCCCAAGTCTTCCTACTTCGAGCCCCCCCCCCCCCCCACCCTCCCTAGATCACACTGTTGTGTTTAAATCAAGCGTACGGCGGTAGAGATCTTCTCTCTCAATCTCAGTGTACTTATCTTCTCCATATTCTTCTTGGCAATGCGAATATTCTATACGACATCTCTCTCACTCCACCTCTTTTCAGTTGCCATTCCCTCTTCTTCTCTTCTTTAATCTTTTCATGTCTAATAACACACCTGACCGATTCATGAATTGTCTAGGTTTTCCGGCAATATATATATATATATCTCTCTCAATTTGCCCCTTTCCCTTTATCTATATCTCGTTGCGATGTTTATTTCTTTTCTTATTGCACTTTCATTCTCTGATCCACATCTCTGCCACCATTCTATTCCTCTCTCTCCCTTTTCCCCTCTCTCTCCATTGCTCTCTTTCTCTCCCTTCTCTCTTTCCCCTTCTCTCTTTCTCCCTTTCTCTCTCAGCCTTTTTTCTCTTTTTTTTTTCTCTCATTCTTAAACCACTCTTTTTGTGTTCCTCACGCTTTCATGTCTAATCCACTTCATCAAGCTGGTATTAGTTAAGAGTACTTTCAGCATCGTGTCAATTCACGATCTACCAAATCAGATGAGACGCGGTATATCGGTGCGGTTGAAATAACGTCCTTCCGATAACAATCTACCCATTACCCTCACCAACAGACGAAACACTTTTTATCCTCAAGAAAGGTCAATGGCATCAAAAACTGAAAAGACTTCAACAAATGAAAAGATTTAACAAACGGAGAGACCACAGACATCGGGTAAGACCGCAACAAAATGACAAGAATGCAAGAAATGGGTGGAATATAACGAACGAAAAGCAAACGGAGATGCTATAACAAACAAAAAGAGTACAACAAACAAAAGACTACTTCAAATTGATAAATACTAAAACAAATAAAAAGACTACAACAAACGAAACGACTGTACTAAACGAAAACCTATAACACGAAAAAATTACTACATAGAGACTAGAAGAGAGAGAGAGAGAGAGAGAAGACTCGAATCAGGAATAAATACATCATACTTATCAGATATCAGAAAAAAAAACGTATATACTGCAGAGACACAAATATAAATTTGCCTCTATGACTATCTACTTTGAGAATCACATCCGATCAGAAAGCACGCTCAGTTTCCGTATTTATTACAAGTTGAATCCGGTTCTTAGAAACCTAGAATAAGGCGGACTATAAGTCATTGACCGGATAAGATCATCATTCTACTTTATCTTGAATTCAGTAACCACATGTCAAACGCAGAAGCTTCACTGAAGCCCTATATTCTGCTTCTCGATTTGCGTAACAAGCCAAGAATAATCAAAGATTGCAGATATATAGTGCACTTTTACATTCACGGAAGGCGGACAGACAAGTACGAAACCAAAATATCGTCATCATATACCACAATGAACTGAATATAGACAATGGAAAATAAAATGAGGAAAAAGCTTTTCGGATTTGTAAGAAAATTTGAACGGACGGAAAAGGCGTTGTCCTATGCAAATATTAGACCACATAGCTATTTCTTTGTTTTAATGTTGTATTTTTTTTTTTTGGGGGGGGGGTGTTTTTGCTTTGAACCAGAATAATTCCCTATCTTGCATTAATCGCTGCCCATCTTGATATTTAACAAAAATTTTAGAATGTACTATATTTGAAAGAAATGTTTTATGTCTATACAATATATTTTTCATAGTTATTAGCACTGCTGAAGTCTGAAGAAGAGCATAAAATGAAAAAGTAGTAGTAAGGTAGTAGCAGTATTTTATTGGTCCAGTGTACACAACATGGATATTAGTGTTGCTCACAGAATAAAGGCTTATTCACAAATATACAGACTAAATAGAAGAATGAGATACTAAGATAAGGACAAATAATTGGGTATAATACCGAAATTCATTGGGCTAAAAAAACACCCCCCCCAAAAAAAAACAAACAAACAAACAAACAAACACATATACTAGCAGCCCATTTAATAGTACACTTTTGTTTTTGTTTTTTTGTTCTTTTTAGGGGGAGAGTAACAAAATACAAATCTTGGATTTAAATAACAATAAGCGCAGGAAGGTACAGGCTTAAAAAAACCCCATGTTATCACAGGCAATGTGTTCATATCTTCATTAGATCTATTATGGTGCAGTCACAGTATGATGGCATCCTTACGCTTTCCTTCTACAATCTTAGAAAAAATGGTGCTGACTGGAACCTTTTCTTGTCCCACATTTGGAACCTTTAAAGGTTCTTCAAAGAGCAATCTATAGCCTATAAAGGTTCTCTTAAAGGGTTCTAAAGAGGTCTTTAAGACTATTATTGGTTGTACAGGGAACCTTTTGGGTTTCTTGAAAATCATACCCTTTATAAAATCCCTTTTCTGAAGGTTCTAAATACGGGAAAAAAGGTTCTAACCGGTACATTTTTCTAAGAGTGTAGCTTTGCATTTTTATTGAAAGATTTGCAGTAAAATTGTCATCAACTTTGTCATAAATCTCTCCCTCCCAATAAATTCACATTATGACGCCCCTGGATTCGAAGTTCTTTATACCATAAACCCTCTAATCTTATACACAGTGAACATATCTCCAAAAGCGTTCATCAATGTACGCCAGCTTGACTCGACTCACATCTTCCTGCAGTACGCCTTTCTTCATGCTTGCAGCCCATGTCAACACAATCAGCGGCTGAGCGAGGATTATCCCGCGCCAAAAATGGAAGATAATTGCTCAATAATGTCAATTATTGATGAGGAAATCAAACATGAACGGAAGGTACTTCTGTTCATCACCGGGGAATAGCAGCTCAATCAAGGTTTAATTATATACGGAGAAGCTTGTGGTAAATAATTCAGGCGAAGGTGGGAAGCTCTAACAAGACAACGCCATAAATATGGCTTGATAATAGGACTCATCATTTCTGGCAAATTTTGTTTGAAAGTACATAACACCTCTCTTCTACTCAGCCTGATATTCGAATAATATTATGGGATAATAACATAAGCATTATAGTGCCCTGTTCGGGTTTACGTTCCATAAGAGCATCGTGATTAAGTGCTTAAAGGTTCGCTTCCTTATCGTGAAACATTTCCTCCGACTATTCATTTTATTTACAATATTCCCTCCTTCTCCCACGGTATATGGGTAAATCTATAATAGTGTCAGATATGGATAAGTGATATACATTTAACGAATACGCAATAACATTGTCGCTGTTTCCTCCGATTCCATTTGTACTTTTTACAATTTTTTCTTTCTTTTCCGTCTGTCTTTTTTTTCTGTCCCATTATTCTCCCTCTTTCTCTCCCTCCCTCACTCTACATCCCTTCTTTCCACTCGCTTCTGTCGGCCAGGTCCAGGTAGAGCGTGCGATGACGTAATTGGAGCCAATCTGACATCGCTATATTCTTTCACGTTTCTCCAAGTCGTACGTGACCAAAAAGGCCTTAGCTCAAACCTGTGTGTAGATGCATCACTCGTCTTAACTTTCAAGAGAAAGAATAACCTAAAAGTACAAGGAGACGAGATACTCTCCCCATCACTTCATAATGATGGATTATTATCCCTTTTCTTTTGATATATCGTGTATAGTCTACCTTGTCATGCTTGTGGTCATTTGTTTGCAGCATTCAGATAGTATCATCACTTCATACTAAGTAAGATAATGAAGGTTGTCAAGCAAAACGCGTCGCTCGGTGAGCGAACATGGTTTTCTATGCCCGATTAAAGACATGAATGATCAAAAACGATGATAATTAATAATGATAGCCCAGACCTTGTTGCTATCACGATTCGAAGGAACATTATGTCGTGTTCCACAGTTGAAGCCCCTCGAAAGAAATATCGTTTCTCTTTGGAAAAATTTCATCAAAGATTGTTGAAATACCTTCTTAAAAACCCCAAAACAAAAGTAAAAGAATGATTTATCTACTTCCTAAAAAAAAAAAAAGACGAAGCATGAGCCGATATGCACATGGCAAAGATATCTACATTACGAATACAAACTAATGTTGAATAAATCGAAGGAGACTTAAACTTGTTAAATCGTTATGATTTGGTTGTTGAAATTAAATTTCATTGTAAAGTTTGTTGTCTAACATAGCCGCCGCTCTGTTTGGTGCGTGTGCCTGCAGACCGCATAGCGAACGTGTGCCAAAACCCACTCGCGAATAATCAATGTTGCATGGTATCGAAAAGCCAGCCTTGGATGGTTAAACCACCTGTTAGTTAGTTTTAAAGTCATTGTGGAATATCAGTGGTGGGCCTCATAATGAAAGTTCCTTGTCAAATATGGCGACTTGCTTACGTGACAAAGTGAACGTTACTGATGGATGGATTAGTTAAAAACACGTCTAGAAGTAACGGCATTAAGTCCTATTAAACACCTGTTATGTTGGCTGGTCGTTGTGCGCGCAGACATTCGTGCGTCATATGAGTCTCATCCAGGTCTCATCCAAGTCTTATCCAAGGCCTCTTCTTTTAAATAGCTGCAATTGATTAATTTCGATCAAAACTTGATATTGATAGTAATTTTTTGCTAACGAGACAGAGTTTAGTAAGTTTGCGACTCACTGGAGGACTTGCGGTCGGTCCGGCTCAATCGTAACTCTTCATAAGACATGCAGAGTAATGAAAGGGCAAAACTTTGATCGGATTTGAAAAATTAAACCTCGGTATATTAAGATCTCAGATGATATCACCTGCTGTTATAAATGATACTTCCATACAAAGACGGGAACATATCCATTATCAAGCCATTTTTTTTTACTATGTGTAGGACTACATTCCTCAAGGCCAACCTGTAAATGTTAAGATGAATCAAATCAGACGATAAGCCTACCTGTAAGTATCGATAGCTTGTGAATGGCGGGAAAAGGATTGTTGCCCGACGTATCCAGGATATCAAGCTGATAGACCTGACCTTTGATCTTGTAGATCTTCCTATGGAAGTCCTCTATGGTAGGTGTATAACTGTCATCGAACTTTCCGGTCAGAAAGCGACTCACGATGGCAGTCTTCCCGACCTTAGGTGACCCCAGCACGACGAGGCGATAACAGTTCTCTTCCGGGGCGCTTATCTCCGAATCGGGCGTCGAGGCTTTCGACGTCATTTTGGACCGAGTACAGATATCAGTAATCTGAAAACATTTGAAGATGAAAACAAAAAAGGAGCTGTTATAGAAGAAGAAACATGAAGGAGTTTCTCGTGAAAATGAATGAAAAGAAGAATAAAGAGGAAAGACTGATAACATAACATAATTATGGACCCGTTTATTAATGTTTTCAAATTTTGCAACTTTCTCTCCAGAACCCTTGGGTACTAGCTATTCATTTCACCTGTATGCATAATGGAACCTCAACAGAAGGAATCCAGTTTGCATACATTAGCTGTTGCTTTGTCGGGTACACCTCTGGCAAGCTTCTTGGTTGTCAAGGGAAACTTTTATTCAACAACTATGCATAAAATGAACAGGTCTATTATGGCGAAATGTAGGACCAAGGGAAAGGAAAATGCAGGAAGGCATCAAGAGACAGAGAAGTATACAGACAGACACAGAAAACTGAAGCAAGAGAGTGAGACGTCATAATGAGTGGGTATCGTGAGGAAACTATTTAGACAGAGTTAAGGGAAGTAGGTACTTAGAGAAATAAAACAGCAACAACAAAGCCCCAAACTAAACCAAAGAAAACACAATAACAGCAACAACAACAATAACTAAAGGTTACAATCAAACAGAAGCTTCAACATGAAAACAGATTCAGTCATCTCCAAGTCCTTGTCAGTCTTGTTCACAAACACTTGGGCATTATCTATCGCACAGTGTCCAGAAACTACTGATATAAGTACGTCATTCCTTTTCCATTGGACTTTTTCCTTGATATTGAGTTCTTATTCTGGGGGGGGGGGGAGAGCGGCGGGGGGGGGGGGGGGGGGTCAGGGGGAACGCACTCCCAACCCGTTCCTGGGAATGCATGGCATACAATTTTAATGAATGCAGAGAGAGAGAGAGAGAGAGAGAGAAGTGTATCTCACCCCCTTGCTCTTGTACATTTTAAAAATATGATTCACACGTTGATGCATATCTTTTTCTTTTCTTTACCTAAAGCTAAAAAAAAAACACACACAAGATTTATGAGCATAATTTTGGTCTTTCATTTGCTAATAAAAACATACATGCATGAATTCATATAGTTTGTTCCCCTCTCCGTCTTCCCTCCCCCTTCTCTCTCATACCTTTCTTATCTTTCTTCTTACACTCATCTGCCTTTCTCGACAATCACATCTGATTTGATTCGCTAAGGAATAAGTCGAGCGAAAAGAAGGGCCTTGAGTGAAGTGCAAGTAACTTACGATTTCCTTATTACCGAAGACATGAGTATGGAAAAAGCATTGTCATAAAGCTGGCACACTGTACAACTGGACCAGTTGAATACCACACAGGTGCTGACAAAATGTCTGACGTATTATTATAAGAAAATATTATCTGGAAAGAATTACAGTTTACTATGTGGTCCTCGATATGCACCCTTTTTGCTCTTTATATTGTTTCTTCTGTCAAGTTCAGTAACAATTACTTTTCTATTTTTCTACTACACTATACTTGCTTTCTTGCTCAGAGCCTTGTCTGTCCTAGATATCGGCGATCTCCAACACTATCTTTGCATCATCCTCTCTCTCTCTCTCTCTCTCTCTCTCTCTTTTTTCTCCCTCTCTCTTTTCACTTTATCTCCCTATCTTGTTTTTAACATTGTCCTTCATAGTTTCTCATTTTGTATTCTATAAACACTTGTTTGTGTCCCACACATAGCCTTACGCACATAGGGGGCAGGCAGGCAGTTGCCCCCCCCCCCGCGAAATTTTCAACCCCCCTCTTTTCTTACTTTTTCATTTGAAATTTCAAAAAAATCCATCCATAGTGTGCACCAGATAGTTCGATTTCAATTCTACAAATGCAAAAGCTCCAGCTTGGTCGCTTCATTCCTTCGCTTGCGTGTTTTCTCAATAGTTAACACATTCTTGCCCCCCGCCCCCTACCCCCGGAAAAAATTCCTGCGTACGGCCTTGGTCAAAAATACGTTTATCCCATTTTTTTGTTATAATTCATCCTCTTCCTTTCTGTTCCTTTCTGTTCCTTTCTCTTCTTCTCTTTCCCTCATAATAGCAACAGAGATGGCTGATCCTTCCAGCAATTTACTCTCCCTCTACTTCAACAGTTATATGCCAACAACCAGGGGCGGTACCAGAGTATTTCAATGGGGGGGGGGGGGGGGGTGGTGGAGGGGGATGGCGGGTCAATGGCAACGTCACACATCGCGCTTTTAACCTTGGCTCACAGGTTTGTATATTTGTTTTAAATGAACAGACGGGACTATCATATAGTTGCATAACCCTGCCCTCTCCTTCCAATACTCTTCTTCTTCTTCTTCTTATCACTTGAGAAATGAGAGGGGCCGCCGTCCCCTGCTCCCCTGTATCACCGACCTATCAACAACCCCATTGAATATGCACCTCTAGCTCGAACCTTACCCCTCCAAAGAACCCAATTTATCCCACACGATACCTCGTAACAACTCCATCCACTGGGTACCTCACAGTGGACCCTTACTACCTCCTCCACCTCCAAAGACTTCGATCCCCAATCTCATTATCCTCCTAGCAATCCAACGAACTACGTTTATTGGAACGTTACCTCCTACCCCCTTCCCCCCCCCCTCCCCCATTTCTCCCCAATCATACCCCCTATCCGAACCTCACTCCCCACCACTTCAAATTCTCCCTAATTACATCGCTTTAACAAACCATCAGTTAAGCACCCCATCGTGGAACCTTGCCCGTACCCACCCCTATTTCTCCCATTTAAATCTTCCTGACCACCCTATTATCATTGACTAGGTACCTCGATATACATTATGTACCTAGTATTTCAAATTTGAGCTCACATGCGCTTTCTACAAGTGATGACTCACTGCATGGAATAAAAGCTTATTTCCAAAACCTCATTTTGGTTGCGTTTCGCTTTCACTACGTGTAATGAATAATATTTGGCGTCAAATAGCAGGTCCTCGGAATTGCTGCCTATCACTCTCGTTGCATGACTACCAATAGGCATGACAACATGAGATTGTAATGCGATCTTGTCATAAATATTGGAAGTGTAATAACGTCATATTGCCCGTTTTCCTGGTAAGGTGATTCGTTGTACGATGGTACCCATTTGTAAATATCGACATTTGTTTGTTGATTGGTACTTGATGAAACAGTCACACTATTTCCGCCGAAAAATGAGGTGTCCTTTTTATTTCCATGTTCAATTCATTTTTCATCGTCCCTAGTAAGCTCCGCCTTTTTTGACAAAATGAAAGCAATACCTCCAACATATCCCAGAGTGCCTTGTCCTTTTCATTTCATTGTTCCAGATGAAATTATAAGTGTACGAAAGTTGGGATAAGTTGCCATTATCGAAACGTTTTAATGCCAATAATTATGGATATTGAGCAATTGACCTGGAAGTGGTGCCTACTCTTGTTCACGGAGGTTAAAAAATCATTGATAATTTCCTGCCCTTAAATTATCAAACGCTGTAATCGTAATTTCATCTTTACCTCATCATGGTAACATGGACGTCATGTCCTGTCAACATTCCCTCTTACCATTGTGTTTTACCATTGCAGGGTGTAATTTTCTTTGACGGTACTAAAAATACACACTTAGTCAATGACATAAAAGTAATCAAAGTAACATTGATTCCTGAAGCAATCGCAGGTACTATACTTTTAACTAAACTCTCCAAAAAAGAAGCATTAATTTATTCCATAACAGAATGTGCCTTGATTCCTATTTTTTATACGAATTCCCCTGGAACTGGAAGACTGTGCCTGTGTGACGACAAGGTTCGGTCGAAAAAAAAAAACATCTAATAAACCGCCTAATAAACTTACAAGTCTAACCTTATAAGTTTTTTGTTTTCATTTCGATATGCTGTCTTAAAATCTAGTAATTAAAATTTGTTAATTTGCAGTAGGAATCCAGGAAAATTATTGCCGAGAATGAAATATAACAATTTTACTATAAAGAAAGACATGCATGTATATTATTTAACGTATTAGAAATGAATAGCGCAGACTGAAGATTAGGAAATACGAAGCAGACCATATCTCCAGTCCGCATGCATCCATCGATCGTGTAGTGTTTACTCTTCTGCCATTATCCATCATATTCATCAATTCGACTGACCCCTGGGTCACTTTGGGGGCGTATCAAGACGCAGGCTACTAGAAGGGCCAATCATCTCAAATAACCGCAATCCACATGCAATCAACCCCACTATAATGGCAGCCTGTATAGAAAGACCACTGGTCTATAAAGGCCACAGGTTCGATCAGTGTTTCATGTTGAAACATCTACTAAAGGAACCTGTACATATTAAAGACCACCTGCTCATCACCTGTTCATAAATATCACTTTTCTCGTCTCCTTTGGGTGGCCTTTATATACAAGTTTCATTGAAGTTCAGTAAGGGTCGCCTTGTTTGCGATACAGTGATGATAGGCTATATCACCCTTAATAACTGATTTTGGGAACACCACCCCACCCCCCACAGTTTTGTAGGGAAGGGGGTCTGCAGTCTATCGGGAGGGCAAATCTATGGTGGCCCTGAAGTACGCTCGACAACAGGTCATGTGTGACGTGAATTTCGCATCCCAGGTCCTGAACTTTGCATCCCAAGTCGTGAAATTCACGCCCCGCGATGCGAAATTCATGACCTCGGATGCGAAGTTCAGGACCTGGGATGCGAAATTCACGTCGCACATGACCTGTTGTCGAGCGTACTTCAGGGCCACCATAAAAATCGCCCCTTGCTTTTTCTTCGAACTACACTCAGCGGGGTCACCCTGAATCTGAATTAAAACCATCTCCCTAAAATAGCCCCATCACCACCCACGATGCATATAGACTGTCTGTGATTTTAAAGTGGACGGATGAATTGCATACGAATGCATCCCCTTCCGTTTTGGATTTATTAGAAGAGACGTTGGAATGAAAGAGAGAGAGAGAGAGAGAGAGAGAGATGGAGTGAGTAAGTATTGATGGGCTTAATGCATTTTCCTATTCATAGATGCGTGGTCTATCTTGTCGAAGAGTTCAATACCGCATCGTCTTGTTAATAAAACGAAAGTGGGGTCAGTCGGAAGTGGTCTGCAGAGATATCATAAGCATTTCACCTCTTTTCTTTGTTTGTGGCAGAAAACAAATTAAAGTTGGGGGTAGCAGAATAAAAGAAATCTACTGGGCTGCGCTGTTGTATCCAGGAAAAGATATGGGGGGGGGGGTAGAATTTACTTGGGTGTCAGCAAAGATAACAAGGCGGAGAACATCCAAATGACAATTTCGATTTTTTTTTTTATAAAAAGGGCTGCGATCTGCAAGAGGAAGAGGGGCAAACTTCTCCCCTATTGATGGATACGCCAATCAAAACGATATTTATTTGTTTGGGTGTTTTATTTTGTTCATTTTTTCGTAGTGACTATATTTTTCACACAGCTGCGTTTACAGGACGCTATTGGCAAGAATGCTCATGTCTATAGCTTTTCTAAATTATGACATCGGCAAAAGAGCAACGGTTTGTTATGATAAAATTGAACTGCCCTTAAAATCATACAGAGCCAATAGACAACCCTGGTTACTAATGAAAAGTACATTCGAGAAAACGAATATCCTGTAATGATAACGTTACCCTGTAATGGTCCTTATCGCGTAAGAATTAACACGATATTCGCAAGCGATTAAAAAAGGTACATCTATATAGATTATATTTAACATAATTATATGACATTTCTTTTTAGACTTAAGTATCATGACACTCCCGCAAAGCACAACATTACAAATACAAAGCAAAAGTATTTATCACTTTACAAAATTACGTCGGAGCATCTACTTTCTTATCATATAAATCATCTAACAATCAAGACATTAAAATGAAAGATTGTTTTTAGAATGAAAATCAGAATATGTTATATTTACCTTTATTACGAGCCAAAGCTGTTTGAACACAATTTAGATCCAGTGGAACAGTTCTATTTTGTGACGCACCACTTTGATTGCCATTTTCCGAACAAACTAGACTGAAAGAAAACCTTTCTTTGATCGGAAATCCACTAATTGAAAACAACAAAAGCTGTATTATTCCAATAAAATAAGAACCATTAGAAACTGAGACTGAGATTATTGTAAGAAGCAGTTTCAGATCTAACGAAGACGTAGAGATGACAAAAGTATCATGAAAAAAAAGTTTCAGTAGAGTCTCGTGACGATAGCTGACTTTCCTCACAGACAGCTAGTGAATGAATGCTCGGCATCAAACAAGTTGTTGGAAATTCACGGCGTCACCCGCCTTTTATACGTGTTTGGTATGCATGTACCGCCCGTGCTTAAACCATACACAAACCCGCGCTGCTCACACAAGTACGCATCTTACAGTACGAGGTGTACAGAAAGTGTATACTTGTAAAGTGCAATATGAGTGTGTGCATGATATTGTGTTTTTTGATGCATTGGTTTTGCGTGGTACACAAAGGATTGTGCTACGAATTGGCGCCTCTTAGTGCGGTAAATTTTGTGGGCGTAACAACATCGTTAAGCACGTGGTTAAAGTATTGACAGAATTGACTTTGGGAGGTCTCGGTTAAATACATTATCTCTAATACTATGAACCAAGTGATTTAAAAAACAACAACGATCTCAACATATAAAAGTGATGGATGCACTTCTTCCAATGGAGCATCAAAGAAGTCTCAAATTTTATATATCATGACAAAATAAACCCTTTCCGTTAAGATATTTCGGATTTTCATGGGTTTACCTAGTATGATTCTATTTACTACTAAAAAGCTTTCAGCTAGTAAACTATATCACGGATATACTTATATATATATATATATAGAAAGAGAGTTGGTAGTAGAATGTCATTAAAAAATAAAATCATAGATTTTAAAAGAAAACGGAGCATAGCTCTCAAAAATGAAAGGCGAAGTCACACTCTTCGTCAGTGCCCACGGTGTGACAAAAAAGATGTAAATCAAAATCTTTCAGAAACAGACGAAAAAACACGTCTGTTCATGGGCAGACAGATTGTGAAACTCACCTTTCAAAAGAAATCAACGCGCTGTTCTGGCACGAAGTAAATAACGCATCCCAAGACCCGCCATCTCCATCTTCAGCGCGTTGATTTCTTTTGAAAGGTGAGTTCCACAATCCGTCTGCCCATGAGCAGACGTGTTTTTTCGTCTGTTTCAGAAATGATTTTGATTTACATCTTTTGTCATACCGTGGGCACTGACGAAGAGTGTGACTTCGCCTTTCATTTTTGAGAGCTATGCTCCGTTTTCTTTTAAAATCTATGCTTTTATTTTATAAAGGCATTCTACTACCAACTCTGATTCTTGTATTATCTGGATGCCAATCAGACTATTTTCATTTCACTTATATATATATATATGAGATCAATTGAGAGAATAATAGCGTAGCATGAATCAAAGTTCCCCAGAGCTGTTCTACCATTTTGGAAATTTTGCAAAGGTTGAAAAAAATGTCTCCACCGGGAATCGAACCCGGGCCTTTGGCTATGAACGCCAATGCCTTAACCACTAGACCACGGAGACGGGCCAGTGATTTCGGCGACTCGAAATTCGCTTAACCGACAGATTGACAAATCTTCAACCCTCACTTATTAATTCCTTTGTCGGTGGCAGATGAGTTTCGAACAATGACCTGCCGCACACCTCAGCTGGATCCGAATGGGATACTTGTATATGTTGGAATAATTAACATTTGTGATCAGGTAACATATACAACAGCTTTGGCAACTCTCGTGGAAAAAGGCCCGGGTTCGATTCCCGGCGGAGAAATTTTTTCAACCTTTGCAAAATTTCAAAAATGGTAGGACAGCTCTGGGGAACTTTGATTCCTGCTACGCTATTATTCTATCAATAGATCTCACATGTATTTATTTCCACGAGAGTTGCCAAAGCTGTTGTATATGTTACCTGATCACAAATATATATATATATATATAATTGTGATCAGTCTCAGTGATGTACGTTTGCGATTCTCCGTCATATTATATGTTTGATCCAAAAAAAGAGGTTTACGAAGAGGGCCGTTGCAAGAATAGATAAAGCTTGGTCCTAATTATTGGTCGTATATCTAGTCTTGCAACGGCCCTCTTCGTAAACCTCTTTTTTCGGATCACACACACCCACACCCACACCCCCACATTCCTCCCAATACCATTCCTTTCTTACCACCTTTAGAAATATGATAATGAAAGTAAAAGTATTTAGGACGTTAATGAAAGGAGGTCGTCTCACGGAGCCGTCCCATAATTCGCCACTTTATCGAACATCCATGATATTTGATTTAATTCGACGATGACCAACAACGCTTTGTTTACATAGCTCCAGCCAGCCTCGTCGAGTTCAACCAAGAAATCGTACTCTCTGAGACAGACGATGGAGAAGCACGACCTGGAAATCAATGACCTCCATGAAAGCAGAAAACGCAATTCTTTCAATCTGCGAAATAGGAATTCCACTTTCTATATCAACATCGCACCTTTCCTCATTCATGTATTTCTTCAGAGTTTTGAGTTTCCACGAATAAACAATTAGATTGGAGAACACGTCTCCGGAAGAGTAATAGAAAGAAGTTCGATCCACACTTCACACAGTTGTATGACCTTTTGATGATGTTTGTACAGAGAGATGTGATGATTGTATCTGGTTTCATTAGAAGAGAAGGGAAAGGACACGTCATGTAACGGAATCAATGAACTTTTCGAGTTGTTAGAAAAATGTATTCGTGTTTCATGATCATGAAATGAGTAATTTGTATGACTTCCTTTTATATTTTCATGGAGCGACTTAATGCCTACTTCACAGTTGCTTCACCTTTTGATTTTCTTTGTATTATTATTGCATCCGGAATAGTGCTGACATTAAGGGAGAGACGATGTACGTCACGCAACTGAATCGGAGAACTTTTGTCGTGGTTGAAAAGTATTACTGTTTTATGAATTACAAAATAAGTTATAATTTAAATTGTATAACTACTTTGATATATTAATCCAGCGTTCAAGTTGATCTTATGATTTATTTTGCTGTTTTCTTTTTAGAATTTTAGAAATAATTTCAACTTTTTTCTCTCGCATATTATTGAAGATACCGTCCTCATTTTGATGGTATCAGCTATTAATCATTATGAGCCAGACGTGTTATTGTAAATATGATTTTATCTTACCGAATGCAGTTGAATTATTGGTATCCAAGTACGATTGGGAATGTTTGGGTGGCCCCATTGCTTTCGTAATTCATTTAAAGACTGACCGAGATCGAAGGTATGCTATTCCTCTATATAGATTTTTGTTGCCTTGTATAGTTTCGTGTTATCATTTACTTCTTCCATTTGCTTGAACAGAAAAAAGAATCCCTCGATCATGTGTTAAACATCAAATGTTTTTGAAATGTAAGTTCACAATATTGATCATGACGCTAAGAAACAGGAAGAATCACAAAGGATTATTTAATTAATTATTCATACAATTCGCACACAATATCTGTCTCTCCCCCTTATAACAGACCCTGAGAGGTGCTTTTGGAGTGAAGAGCGAGTGTCTATCCTTAAAATATTATCATTTTCGAGACACGCTATGACAGGAAATAAAAAATGAAAATCATATCACTGAATTTCCTTCCCCGAAGGCGCATCACTAAAACCAAAGGAACAAAATATTCTTGCTAGAAATAGATTTCTGATGTTATTATATTCATTCTATTATCATGGCGCCGGGTGTATTATGTGTATTATGATGTGTGAAATGATCATTGCCAATATGCGAGAATAGATCCTACCGATTTTATCAGTTTTATTAAAATAAGGGAAGCGCATGTTGTATTTTAAACAGGTTGAATGCTGTAGCTCGTGAAAGTATTCACCATTTCATCGAGAATATAGAAATGAATAAATATAGGTCTATGACTGTATCCGGGTTTCTTTTACCACCCCCCCCCCTCCGAAAAAAAAATTAAAAAGGGGAAAAAAATCGTATTCGACTTCAATGGGTCGGGTTGCATCTGAAATTTGCATGCGTTATAAAATGAAACAGCAAATTTTCGTGTTGCTTCAAGGCCTGAAAGTTATTCATGTACTTTGTAAACAAAAATGAAAATAAAGATTCCAAAATATAAATAGAATGAAAGGAATAAACTTCTCCAGGTTGCCAACTTTTTATGGTATATTGTTTTTAGGTTTTGTTTTATAGTCAAACTATAACATAACATTCAACGTCAGCTTTAAGCTGTATTTGAATAAACTGCTTTTAAGATGATGAAAATATGAGAATTTGATCCTTCAGATATTCCAAAAATAACATCACGACATAACTTCTCCGAAATAGGCCGCCTTAGGTTACAAGAAAGAATAACAACAATGACGCATTACAGAGTTCTTGAAATTCAAATTTACAACAATGCTAACATCAGACTGATGTGGGCTATTTATGGGAATATTTACACCAGGTCGTTCTTTACAAGGACCAACCACCCCCCCCCCCCCCCTAAGAGCGACGCTACAAAGTCCCTGTTCATATGTATATACCTTTACATTGCACGGGAGGCGCCACATTGCAGTGTCGCTTCCATTATGTCCATAGAAATAACAACTATACGAGCAATCTTTATTGGAAAGTGCACTTTGGCCTGTTACGACATCAATCGTCATATGCCTGAGGAGAAGTCTGGATAAAGTTTACTCGCCACATTTCTCATTTTAGATGTCTAAGAGCGACTTGCATTAAAAAAAGCGTCATGTGATGACATTTTCAGTTCTGCTTTCCTTTCATGTTTCTACTAAGCAAAATTTCTACAAGGGATCAATTCGATTTTTTTTTTCTGCAAAAGGTTGATTTTAAACACATATGAATCTCACGTTAATCAACAATTAACCTCATCACATACATACCTGAACATAACAGGTCTTTAATTGCATGAAATGTAAGAAATTCAAAAGAATGTTTTCCCCGAAATGAATGCATCAATCAGTTGGAAAATGGCCCTATTTTCATATGGCAGAGCCAAGAGCTATATATATCACAGTTCCAGCTCATATGATATTACCTAAAAGAATTACACTTTGCTGAAAATTTGGATGGCATGGTTTCGTATTGCTTCAATTTATTTCCAAAATGAGGACAACGACACAACAAAAACAACAACCGAAACCAGCAATTACAACCACAACAACAGGAAACAACGAACCCGAATAGCATTAAAGAGATTCGGTAACTATGTGGAGGCGCAGGCTTGATTTAATAAATTGTTGAATTTTGATGTATGTGTTTTATAAAGATGCTCAGAAGGATAAATAAACAGCCAGTCATATAAAGGTTTTGAAATATAAGATGTTATTATCAAAATATCTAACACTGAATTCTGCCATTTGCAAAACCAACCTGGGTATGCTTTTGTCTAACACTGCAGTCTACGGGGTAAAAAAAGGTCCGGCATTTCCGATCACTTGTATGTTTTCACTTAAGGTGAAGCACATGAAGATGCTTTTGAAGTGCATTTTCCATGGCTTCATATTAACACAATATTACATACACTGACAGCATGTAGGGCCGTGCTGCTCATATTTTTCAAAGTTAACTCAATGGCTTTAATGCCTGAAAAATCCCTTCTAATGAGACAACCAGTTAGATTAGTGCTGTGGACAAAATTAGAAGTACAGAAATTAGAAGACAAACACAAGCCAGAGATATCATAGAAAAGGTGATAGAAGCAAAATGGAGATGGAAAGGGCACCTAATGAGAAGAAAAGATGATAGATGGTCAGAGAGGGCCACAGAATGGCTACCAAGAGATGGGAAAGGGTCCAGAGGTGGACAGAAACCGTCGATGGCGGGATGATATCATACGTTGGCAGCACCTGGACGAGACAGGCCCAGGATAGGAGGACTTGGAGAAATCATGAAGAGGGCTACATCCAGCAGTGGACGAACACAGCCTGGTGAAGTTAGGTGAGGCGGATAAAATGGGACTTAAGATTTAAAGGAGACATGATAACAATTAGAGAAGCTGGATTTTCGACTGGATTCTGTTAAATCTAGCTTGTTACGTAAGGTGTTTCCGGATTACGTGTATAACTTCTATTTGTGTGTGTGTGTGTAACCCAAAGCTTTTTTGTAATGCTCCGTGAATTAACTTGGGCATCATAACGATGAGAAGTGTGACAAGTAACGACTTTTCGACATTGCTTTTCAGTAGAGTATATTGGATAGAATGGCAGTCGATTAAACATACCTTGTAACTATTGTAATGATGATGATGATGATGATGATGATGATGATAATAATAATATCAAGAACAATAATAACATCTTGCCTAAACACGGTAGAGTCTTCAGGATTTATACCTCTCTCTCCCTTGGAGGCCCGAATTTAAGTTGCATTTCATCCTACTATCTTTGCAAGAGGCCCTAATTGGTCTCGAACCCAGATTAACTTACCTTGAAGTTCAATGCTCTATCGACTAAGTCGCAACCACATAGGCTACCTTTCAAGTATAAGAAATCAGCCATTTTGATCTTGTTCAATGCCTCAGTTCTTGTTATTCATAGCAGGGAGGAAAAATTCTGAATTTCCAGGAACCTTGAAAATGACATGCTGATAATAGAGTGTAAGCCTGGAAACCAATCTATAACTTTCATTAAATATTCATACAGCTACAGCCCTTACTCGAAATTATTATTCATCTGTCCTTTATTTCTAGTTATTCCTAGCTAAATGAAAGAGCTGAGTCAGAAAGAAGTCATCGCATTGAGGATCGAGTGTAATCCTGGTAATTAGCATGAATAATGATCACGAAGAAACTAGAGGTCATGCGACCTCAGTTCAACTAGATCAGGTTTCATCGGAGGTTGTTGTAGTCGTTGTTATTTTAGTTTAACGGCGCTTGTCATTCACTATTTACTCCAGCTCCGTTGTGGAAAAATTTATTATTATTTGAATTTTCATCTGCACTGGAAATATAAGCAATTTACTTTGTATTTTGCCGCAATTTTGTGGGAGATTCATGGAAGGTTACGTCAGCCTTTTAGCATCCCAAAAGGACACTTTATATTATGTTGGGACGCTCGTAATCACATATCAGGCCACAATGAGAACTACTCGCAAATTAATGAAGCAAATATTAATTTAGAGCTTAAAGTCTGCGCCTCGAGACTTTTTTTTTTTGGGGGGGGGGGGGTATTTACAGCTTTGTTGAAGGTTTCGTTTATCGAGGGACAAATTTATTGGAAGAAAATGTTGTACATTGATGTCTGAAAATCAGCTTCAATGAGATGAAAATTAAAACCGAAACTATAACATAGTATAACAATATTTTTTCTTATCCAGGGAAGCCTCATCAGCATAACTGCTGTTCTTCTTGAGGGCCCTGCAATCATTATTACCTCAGCAATTGCCAGGTACCCATTTACACCTGGGTGGAGAGCGGGAAATGTGAATATTGTCTTGCCAAAAGAGGTTAGTGACGGACTGGGATTCGAACCCTCAACCCTTAGATTGAGAGTCAAGTGAATGAACCACTATACCATGTATGGCACCTCAACAAGAAACAAAAAAAGCAGTTCCCTCCCTTAGTTGATGCACTCTTGATGAAATAAAGTGACTCCCCGACACTTGGCGTTTTCTTCTAATACAGTAAGTCAAACATTCGATCAATAATGATTAGCAGACTCTTGCGAGAATGATACATTTCGCATATTTTTATTGATCGCTTTCATGAAACGAATCCTTCTTATTCGTGTAAGGCCTTATTGATTCTCGTATTCGTTATACTCATCTTCGCCTTTTCCACCGTATAAACTGAGATATGAAATGATTTTGAAACGAGGCAAAAGAAGGGTAGAATATTTTGCAAGGTGTATTACAGGTTTTCGAAATTCGTACTTTGTAAAATAATCAAACGACTGAATTGTATTGTTGGAAAAGCATGTCTCACATAGTATAAAATATATGAAATAATATTCATGTCACAATCTACCCTGACTGATATTAGTTTTTGGTTTTTTTTTTTTACTTATAATTTTCATTTCTTTATTCATATGCAATGGAATAATAAATGTTGCACTCTGTTTATGCAACTGCCACGCACGGCGAAGCTGTTTCATTCTCCAGGGTTTGGCTGGTGACATGTCAGTGAAATCCACGATTGCCTTGTTGATCCAGGTACAGTCTGTCGTACAACGAACGGAGATGCAGTTCCTGCTATTTTGTTGTTTTGATTTGTCCGAGTTCTGATTATGAAATGAGGTCTCCTTGCAAGCATGTGTCCCATGAGACAATTATTCTTTCATCAACTCGTGATTTCATTACGACCTTCGAGGCTCATTGGTGTGACGCTGCGGGAGAGATATCACAAGGACCGACCTTTTATCACCTTGCTTTATTGATTAGTGTATGCAGTGTGTGTATATAATTATGTAAGTTGTTGTTTGTTTGTTTATTTATTTATTTATTTATTTATTTAACTATTTATTTATTTATTTACTGGGGGGGGGGGGTTCTATGAACCAGTGTGACGGGAAGTTTCTGGGAAAGCTTTGCCCCGTTACTTCCTTGAGGTTATGCGCGCGCGTGTGTGGGCATTTGGAGTGCGAGGGTGAGGGTGCGGTGTGTGTGCGTGAGAGAGAGAGAGAGAGAAAGAGAGGGAGAGAGATAGATAGAGAGAGAGAGAGAGAGAGAGAGAGAGAGAGAGAGAAAGGGGCATCTCAGCAGGTCGAAAGTCCATAAAACTGAAAGTGGCTGTGTTTCTTCACACGCCTTTTGGTCTGTGGAGGGCTAACGAGGCCGAATGATTCGTGTTTGTCTGCCTTCCCTAGTAGGCGTACGCGAAAGTCGAAAAAGGGCATCTAACATTCGCTCTTTAGACGGCGCAAGTTTGTCAAACATGCGCGGGGGTTCGGAAGCGTCGGCAATTGCTCGCAAAATGCGGGAAACGTTCGCAAGAAATTCAAACTTTTTAGGAATTATAGCGGAACCAGAAGCGAACAATTGCCGTCACACTTCCGATCCCCCGCGCATATCTGGCAAACTTTCGGAGCATGAAATACGAATGATGGACTTTTACATTTTAGTTGACATTTGCATCCTTTGCAAATCTTTCGCATGCCCACTGGTGAAAACCATGCTTTAGAGCGGACCTTCGGTCGTAGTGTGGGGATGTGTAAATATAGGGAGGCGGATGTTTGTTAGACACTTTAAGCATTTCTGCAGGCAATTCGGAACTAGCAGATGTTCACATTTTTCAAACATTGTCAGCAACAACAAGGACAAAACGAAACAAAAAATGAAATAATTGCTAATTAGAAATTTTATCTGAATCTTTGTTGGCAACTTGGCAGATTTAGAAGTCAGAGAAACTGCTTTTATCCTTCGCTGTAGTTTTGAAATGTGAAAAATCGTCCCTTTCTCGAACTTAAGGACCGAATTCACAAAAGAGGTTTAATTTTAAACCAAGGATTAATTTCAAACCATGGTCTAAATCTCCAAAAGCCTACAACGCACATGTCCTTTTGTCCAATGGGCGGGCAGTAATAGTGCTTTTATACACTCACTTAACGTTTATCTACGCTTATTAGCTCTTATTTACCCTTATTTTATTTATATTAAGCCTGGTTTAAATTTGAGCCACTTTAGTGAATCCGGGCCTATGTGTTGGAATATTAATTTGTCAAGATACATCCTTTTCCTTAATAAAAGCGGTCGAGTGATGTCCGTCATGGCATGAAAGTCTTGGCATAGAGCAGATCACGTGCTGCTCAGTCATGCAGATGAACAAACATGGCAGGAAACATTATTCACGCATGTGGTGCGCTCAAATGCAAATATGAGGAACTGATTATGTCATGTTTTCCCCTAGGGATAAGATGGTCTAATGAACGATCGCTTCAGTCCGTCTAAGGTGCATCATCCACTTCTCTGAAAACACCTTTTGACTTAAGGAAAGGATTTTCCTTTTCTTAATATATCTTATAGACAAAGAAGCGTGTACGTAATTCCTGACTAAAGGCAAGTATATTATGTCTGCGAATACAGAGATAACAAAATCATTTATAGCCGATGCCTAACAAAGACCATTAATCGCTCGATTATAGAACCATTACCAATAATGACAACAATTATTATTACAATGACTTTAGATTTTGGAGCGATTTCGAACACCAATTAATCGGTAGAAAAGGCGGCAACATACAGCTTCCGTGGCTTCTTGTCCTCATTTTCCGTCTCACCCAGAACGTCCCATAATTTTTCAAAAGTCTCATGCATTTCTACTTGATATCTGTGAGCAAGAGTAGCTACCGAAAGAGATTTAATTTTTAGCTCATCCAGCCCGAATGGGCCAGATGAGCTTATGCCGTGGCGTGGCGTCCGTCGTCCGTCGTCCGTCGTCTGGCGTCCGGCGTCCAGCGTCCGTCGTCCGTCGTCCGTCCACAATTTCGAAATACTTCTTCTTGCCCTACTTCAATTCCGTTTGATTTATATGATAGTACTAGGTGGGGGATTCAAAACTTCTAAACAGAATTTTGAAACTCATTAAATATGCTAATTTATGCGCATTTTTCGAAAACCACACACAAAAATTGCTTCTTCTCCTTCATTTGTCGACCGATTTTCATTTTTTTTTGGTTTCATTTGGTGGAGCAACATGAAGGTCACCGAACTTCTACACGGAATTTTGAAATTTTGTCTAAAAATTAGTTGTGCTAATCTATGCGAAATTTATTCGAAAATTACAAAAAATGCTTCTTCTTTAGCTTCCTTTGTCGACCGATTTTGAATTTTTCTTTTTTCATCTGGTAAAGCTACATGAGGTACACCAAACTTCTACACAGAATTTTGAAATTTGTCTAGAAAAATTGCGTGAATTCTTTGTCGGATGCCTGATGAGCACCACATCATTGATGTGCTCGTTTGTTCTACAAATAAGAATCAAATGTCAAAACCACGTATTGTTAAAAACTGAGGATGTTATAACACTTACTGGCCTGAAACCAATCATATTCATCACAAATTTTATTGCACAATCTCTCAAAGATTTTATCGGTCATCATATCATGGTCGCCCCTGGGGGAGTGACATTAAAGGGCTTATCAAATCATTTACGTAGGGTGTTACTTCTCCCAGTAGCGATTCCTTAACCAATATGAATATGACATCTTAAAATTGGACATCGACTAACGGTGATGATGACGAACATGATGACGTCTATGATCCTAAATGAAGATCCAGCCCTGAGGAATAAGGTCACATCAAAAATAACAATCATACATCTTTACTTGAGCTATGCATCAGCGTGCGTATCATCGGGCCAATGTCGATGTATCTCTCATCCAATTTGTCACTTTGGTATAGATTAGCACAGCCTGTGGTCAACAAGTATTTGTGTAACACAGTTTGCTGCTGGATTTTGTTATATAAGTACCAATTTCTTTCATTGTAATGGAATGGGAGTCTATGATTGTACAGAGTTATGACGTTTTTCTGTCGCATCAAAAATGTTTTTAGAATGACGCGTGCAGAGAGCAATTTTATTAGACGTCAACGGTATACAGATCAAAGCCTCAAGAAGGTAAGCCCCAAGAATGAGAGCAATAGATTTGATGAAGAGGCCTGTGAATTACAATAAACTGGCTGGATCTTTCCAATTTTTAGAATTTTCGTTCATCAATATTTCGATTATCTATCCATAAATTTGAAGAAAGCAAAACATTACGAAACAAATCAAATCAAATCAAACAAAAACAAACAAAAACTAACAACTAACCAAACAACCAACCAAACAAAACAGAGATCCTTCTCTTTGTAATGTCGACAACACTATTCACGTAGAATAATACAAGACACTAGTCTAAGAGCTTCAAAGTTTTCATAGCTTCAAATCACCACTCACCAATTTTGCGAGAGCTTTGTCGAGGAGCATACCATGTGATTATTAGGCCAGGCGCCAACAAATGGTTGTAACTGCCCTATAAAGCTTTCGTCCAGGGAACTTCCAGTTTAATTCTACGTCATTAGGAAATCACAAATCATGTCAAGCACCCAAAAAGACTGAAAACAATCTATATATAAAGGTACTAAGAGGTGAAGAATGTTCTAAAATACGAGTAATGTTCATTATGTTTTGCTTGTGAGAGAATTTGTAAGTATAATGTTTTTCCTCCCAACTTCTCTCAGCGATTTCTGCCCATGGATAGTGGTGTATTCTCCACGTCGATCTTTTAACACACACACACACGCACACACACCCCCACACACCCCCACACACCCATCCTCACAAACGCACCGCGCACGCACACACAACCGCAAACAGAAAAAAGATAAACTGTTCACAACTGAAAAAAAGAAAAGAGTGAATATTCATATTCATTTTGGATTTGTTACGTCATGATTTACTAATTACCATAATAACTGCAATCATGTTACAGAACATATTGACAGAGATCTTGGGTGATATAGTTTTGAGTAAAAAAACGATAGTTGTATCATTTTGCTAGCAAGGTCATTTCACCACAGTACAATATACAGTCGACAACAGTGTTATCTTTCTTATCACATTTCAACGTGACCCGACACGGAACCAAAGACTGTCAACAGTACACAGTAGTACAAGGGGTAGCTTATCATTGTTATCATGACCAAGAAAATCTGGCAGAAACTTTGAGCCCATACAGGGCTGGGGAAAACACGGCCACTGTAGGGGCAGCTCTTGTCCACAATAGAGAGTTCAAGACTTAGAGGGGATGTTTTGCCAATTTTCTCCAGAATGATAGAATTACAATTAGAAAGACATTAGGTCTGCCTCCCCAAAATTAGCTGCCACAAAAACCAAACAAAAAACAACAGAAATATACCCAGACTATATCGTAATGAAAAATAACCAGCTGAAACGACATTAATGGAGAATGTGATAAAACATACAAGCAGCCATAAAAGTATAGAATTTATTACAATATGAGCTTAAAAAGTAAGAAGTTCTAGTTCGAGAAATGGCAATAGCATTAAGGTAGCAGTAATATTCATGAAAGCATTAGTAGTATTAGTAGTAATAGTAGTAGCAGTAGTAGCAGTAGTAGTAGTAGTAGTAGCAGTAGTAGTAGTAGTAGTTAGGCCTAGTAGTAGTAGTATTAAGACGAGTGGTAGTAACGGTAGAACTATAAGTAGAAATAAAATAGTGGTAATAAAATTACAATTTGAAGAATCGAGATTCTAACGTGGATGAAGCGGAATCATCAATTTGCTACACGACACTGAAGACTTTTACTGATTTGATCAATATGTTGCAAGGATTAGAGAAAGATTATGGGTACATTACAATTCTTTTTAACATTGCCCACACACCCATTACGAGTCATGATGAATTAAAAACTATATGAAATAAATTCACCTTATAACACTGATAACATATCATTTAATATCTATATATAAAAAGTACTTTCAAAATGTATTCATATACTTAATAAATATATAAACAAATTGTTTTACTTTCTCTTGTCTATATACAATTATAACATTGGCACAGGATCAATGCATTTTCAATTTCTAAAATATCTGCAACATGAATATAATTGATAAGAAAAGAGAAAAAATATTCCCAACACCAAAGATTAATATTTAAATCCAACCACCTACCGCTCATATCCTGTACAAATTTTATTAAATGATTCATTGTACAATGCTGAATCCTTTCTACTCAGATATCATTTTGTCCTACATTAAATTTAAAAAAATATTGGTTCCTGCGTATGTTATGATAAGATGTTATTCACATTCCTTATGATTTTCCGTGCTCACTGAAAATGTGGAAAATTATTTAGAATAAGAATTTGGCCAATGCTTTCTTTTGTGATACATCTATATCATCTCATAACTAACATGTAACTCGTACATGCATGTAAGGTTTCGTATTACTAGCTGTTGATGAAGAAGTAATATATAACTGAATGTAGAATGTAGAATGAATACAAAGAAAGGGCAGTGTGACAGAATGAGAAATATAATGGCAGAGAATGGAAGAGAGGACGGAAGAGAGGATGAAGAGAGGATGGAAGAGGGTAGGAGAGAGAGGAAGAGAGTAGCATAGAGAGAGAGAGAGGAGGGAGAAAAGGGGAAGGAAGAGAGTGGGAGAAAAAAAAAGAGTGACAAAGAGATAAAAGTGTGAGAAAGTGGGAAAGGAAGAGAGTGGGAGAAAAAAGTGACAAAGAGACAAGAGTGGGAGAAAAAAAGAGTGACAAAGAGACAAGAGTGGGAGAAAAAAAGAGTGACAAGGAGACAAAAGTGGGAGAAAGTGGGAAAGGACGAGAGTGGGAGAAAAAAGAGTGACAAAGAGACAAGAGTGGGAGAAAGTGGGAAAGGAAGAGAGTGGGAGAAAAGAGAGTGATGAAGAGACAAGAGTGGGAGAAAGTGGGAAAGGAAGAGAGTGAGAGAAAAGAGAGTGATGAAGAGACAAGAGTGGGAGAAAGTTGGAAAGGAAGAGAGTGGGAGAAAAAGAGAGTGACAAAAAGACAAGAGAGTTTGGGGATGATAATGGGAGAGAAGGCGAAAGAGGACGGAAGAGAGAGTGAGAGAGAGATTAGAAGAGTGTATGATGAAAAGAATGAAAGTTTGAGAATGATCTGGGAAATAGTGGAAGAATGAACAGGGCCCCTACCACAAAGCTTAGCGATTGATCGTACAATTGATTTTTCCGATTGATTGCATATAGTGATCAATGCAATCAATTGTCAAAATCAATCCTACAATCAATTGCTAAGCTTTGTGTCATGGGGCCCACAAGCGGGTGTGTGAGAGATATGAAAAAGTGCGATGGAGGAAAGAAAGTGAAAAGAAAGAGGCATGTGACAGTGTGAGAAAGATACTTGCTGAAAGTGAGAACCAAAGAAATAAGAGAGAGAGACCAGAAAGGAGTGTGAGAAATCAGAAGAGAGTACAAGAGACAAAGAGAGTGACAAAGAGAGATTAATGGGTGGGTAAGAAATATTGTTATGACGCATATTCATGCCATGGTATCTTGATCAAGATGAATACATCACTAATACACGAAAAAACATCAAACTTTTATATAACCATTGATATTAAACATCACAGTACTATGATTACAAAAGAGTGGAATGTGTAATCAAGATTGCATTTAAAGAAAACTGCTCTCTCTTGATTAATATCAGTCACCTCATAAACCTGTCAAGGGTTTCATTAAATGTCAAGTACCAAAATCTCTTTTGGTCACTTTGACTTTTACACTGATGTTTCATAAAACCAGTTGAGAGCTAGTTATAAACTTTATGTCTAATGACCCCAAACTTCATGTTTGCCACGATATAGCAAGTACCAAGTTGAGATCAATGTGCTTCTGAACGTTGTCCTAAAATATCATGTAGTTGTCTTCTGGTGAAAATATAGGGTGTACAGTACCCATGGACTAACTTCTTTATACACTCATCATGCAAAAATGTCAGGCATTTCACTAAAAGTGCTACCTTCTTATACCATCAACAATAAATTTAATTTTTTAAAGAGGTTCATCTGGTTGGTGATGGATCAATGACTTCCTATCCACATTCAATAAGATTCTATATATACACCAGTTATTTTGAAATGTTAACCAATCCAAAGTATGTTTCAGGGCAATTCCACATGGGAAGCACAATCAGCTTACTTCAGATTTATAGTAAAAACAATCACTTGATAGTCCTGAATAGCCAAATCTTTAAGTTAAAAGAAGCTTATAAAAAGAATTCCACCATCTTAGTCAGTTTAGGTATAATGCATGCTTGATTTTACATGACATTCTTGTTATTTGAATGTTACACCATTTTCTGGTAACTGTGTTACCAAGGTATATATACCACAATATCACAAACGTAAGCGGAAAATTGTTGGAATGTAAGAGTTCATGTGAAAGAATGGGCATATTCACAGAGTATTGAATGGTGAGGAGGGGGCAAAGTCAAAAATAAACACATTAACTCTAAAAATGTGAGCTCAAAATATCTGATTTGTAATTCATTACCTTGAATTGCCCTTCAGGCATTTTGTCAAGTAAGAGCAAAAGGGCATTAACTCCTAACCTTAAACAGAGTTGATGCCAATTTGATTCTAAGCAAACACTTGTTTCTTTCCACTCCCCGGTAATTACTGACATTTCTCTATTATTTAGGAGCAGCTTGATGCTGTAAAAAAGGTATTTTCCCTTCCATGTCTGGGGACAAATTAATCTTCCATACTCCATATTTATGGACAGCATGACAAGAAAAAGGTGTTTTCCCTTTTTGATACATCTGAAGGAAAATCATTTGCTACAATCTAATGTCCTTTCAAGTTACATTCATTCAATGCTACTAATACTTGACAGAAAATGATTTTTACTTGAGAACCTCCTAGAACATTTGTAGTATTTCTGCAGTTGCCTCTTGTGTGAAAAAAAAATCATCTTGATGGGGTATTATCATTATAACATAATTACTTTGATTTTGTACAAATGAAAAATGGTTGGATTATTTTTTAATCTACTTTGATATTCTTTAAAGCATTCACTGAAAAGGACAAGCAGAAAATGTTTATAGGAATATAGGAATTCATTCTTCATTCTTCATTCTTCATTCTTTTCAATAGTGCATAAATTCATTTTTCACACATTTTGACTTGCTAGGTTGAGGAATTCAATATGAAGTGCATACAATCTCATTAATGTTAGACTGATTGCTCCAAGAGCATTGGTGTTCTCCATTGTATACACTTGTAAAGCAATGGCTTTCACTTGGGAAATCATAAAGTGTGAAGCTCACAAAAGGACAAAATGAAGGTTGCCATTTGTGAAATTTCCCTATGGTTATGATTATTGTTAATATTATCGAGCCAGGGTCTGAGCCAGATGAAGGTAGCCGGAAATGTATGTCTGTCCCGGAGGGTTATCATAGGAATGACCTTATGTTACCATCTCTAAGTAATTTGTTCTAAAAAAAATTGCTTTTCTTGTATTTCAGACTGGAATTTAATGACATACATTGAGATGCACTTGAAGTAATAATAAAGAATTCATTTTGTTTAGCTTTCAGAAAGATACTCTAAGCTGCTAAATGGTTTGCAAATCTGTATTGAAGTATGTAGGATTGATTGTTGGTGTATAACATCTTGCCACTTTGTATGTACATGCAGCTTTATCCGAACCAGATTGAAAAAGCACAACATAAAGTTATCCTTATGAAACATTCACATGTATATACAGGTATGGCTAAAGGAAAGATATATCAAAGCTTGATCAAAAGAATGGAGATGGGATTTGCTGGTGACCCAAAGTGTGGACTCTTAAATATCTTCATAACCAATCTGGAAATTACATAGCAACAACCTCTATTAGCTAAACTGTATCAAGAAATCTTTCCTCAGCTGTGATATATGGGTCTAGAAATACTTGTAGAATAATAGTAATAATAGTAATAATAATGATGATGATGATGATGATAATAATAACAACAACAACAACAACAACAACAACAACAACAATAATAATAATAATAATAATAATAATTATATTCTGTTCTTGTAAAGTGCATATCGCATTATCATCTAACGTCTCTATGAGCTCCCAAGGGACTGTGGATATACATAACTCCTGGAATACTACTAGCTAATAAATCATGGATAAGCACATACTCTCTGGACAACTTTCATTTCATTCATGATAAAAAAAGATTCACAACTTAAAAACATCTCACAAAATAATAAAAGAAAACATGTCTGTATTTTAACAGATACCACTGGTATCAAACAGCAGTACAAAATGGAAGACTTTTATATCAACAAAGAATGTACATGTATGTTTGATATGCTTAACCTCTACTGAACCACCAAGTTTAAGAACTACATTAAAGATTAACTTTCACAAATCAAAGGCTTAGCTTTTAAACTTCAAAACCTTGCTCAATTCAACATTCACTGTTCTGGAGGGATCCAACTTCTCATTTCAAGAATTTGTTCAGTTTCAGGAAGAAAAATTTAGATAATGACTAAGTTATAATTCAAGATCCGAACTAACTGTTGACTGGATCCTGTTACATTTCGATGGGATACACCCATCATCGTCTAACGGTAGAACGAGACAGTGCTGAGGTTTGGTCCTGTCTTATGAAAGAGTAGAGAACCTGTCTCTCAACGGAAAATGTGGATTATGCTTCCACCTCTCTTCCACATCAGGCACGTACCCAAGGGGGCGATGGGTCGCCCCCCCAAAACGCCACCAAAAAAAAAAAGAAAAAAGAAAGAAAAAAGAAAGAAAAAAGGAAGAAAAAAAGCGTGAGCGAGAAAAGAAAAAGGTAAGAGAACGTAAGAAGAGCGGGAGTAAACAAGGAACAGTGAAAAAGAAACGTCGGAGCTTCCGTGCTTCGTGCGGGAGGGGGGAAACTCCCCCCTAGGGAGCGTGCTTTGCACGCTCAGAAGTGATTGCACACTTCATGTGCTCACTGCGGCCCCCCTAAAATGAAATCCTAGCTACGCCACTGTCGCACATTTAGGACAAATCTCTACAACGTGTGTCACGACATCTATCATGTCAAACATCACATGATAAGGAGTTTATTATTTAAGACAGACAGAGGAGTTTGCTGGATCAGAGCATTGGCAGTGGCTGAAATGAGGAAGTTTAAAGAAGGAGATGGATAGTATGTTAGTTGCTGCCCAGGACCAGGCAATTAGAACAAATTACCGGAAAGCCAAAATTGAGAAGGAGCACACATCTCCCTCATGCAGAATGTGTCATGACAAAGTCAAAACGGTTACTCATCTGGTGAGTGAATGCAGCAAAATGGCACAGATTGAGTATAAAGGAAGGCATGATAGGGTAACAGCTGCAGTTCACTGGGGTCTGGCAAAGAAGTATGGTTTACCCCATGCAGAAAAATGGTACAAACATCGGGCAGAGCCTGTCGCAGAGAACAATGATGTAAAACTCTTTTGGGATTCAATATCCAGACAGACAAGGTTATTGAAGCTAGAATAACCGGACATCATTCTCTTAAAGAAGAAGGAGAAGGAATGTCTCATCATAGATATTGCGATTCCAGGAGACTGCAGAGCTTGCCGTAAAGAGGAGGAAAAGATACAGAAGTATAACGACCTGGTGGGGGAGCTGAAAAGGATATGGAAGGTGAAGGCAAGGTAGTACCAATAGTCATCAGAGCCTTAGGAACTGTAACAACCAGACACAGAAGCTTCCTGGCTGATTTAGGAGTCGAGGTGTCCTTTGAAATGATACAGAAGGCAAGCTTGTTTGGGACAGCTCTCATCCTAAGGAAGGTCTTGAACTAGAAAGAGAAGTGAACAATGAGAAGAGGACTTGTTTGATAGAATAGAGAACAGATAACCCTAGATTTCTGGAAGAAGTCCGGTTGCTGTTTAATATACCAAAAGAACATCAAGTTGTGGAAAAAGGAAATAATAGTAACAATAATAATGATAATAACAACAATAATAATAACAATAATAATAAAAATAATAATAATAATAATAATAATAATAATAATAATAATAATAATAATAATGATAATAAAAATAATAATAATGATAATAATAATAATAATAATAATAATAATAATAATAATAACAACAATAACAATAAATATGTTTTGTTCAACCAGGGTAGCCTCTTCAGAACTATTAACTGGGTGGATCCCGTTACGTTTCGATGTGATACACCACTGAAACGTAACGGGATCAAATCAACAATAAGTTCAGATTTTGAATTATAACTTAGTAATTATTGAACTTAGATCGAATAGATAATAATTTTCATGATTTCCTAAGAATTTAGATGCAAAACAAAGTACACATTGAAATTATTGATGGCACTGAAGGGGTTAGGATATTTTAACATGAATACGATGAACATGTAGGAAAACTAAACTAGTAAATACATGAGAACAATGGTAAATACTCAAGACAGATACAAGTATCCAAGAAAATGCTGCATTCTGCACAATCAATTTTCTATTTTCTTAACATACAAATAAGATAAGAGTAAAAAAATATTCGACATATATCTCTTACTGACATGACACACACAAGAAAAGATATACGAACCTCATCCACCTTCTAAATCTGTTTAGATTTCACTAGAAAAATGGGAAAGCGCATTCAAAGAAAACAAAGTTTTATTGAATGGATGCCGACACATCTAACAGGACTTTGATTAGGATTTCCATAACGCTTCCTTGTAAACCAATTTCCGGCATGGATTACAAGAACAAGGTGAGATGATTTTCAGGAAAGTAGTACACCACACCAACTGATGACAGATCAAAGCAAGAATCAAAATGGTAGAATTCACTTTCACCATTCTCGAGCTTTGTTGTCTCTGTTTGTGTCTATATTTCAACTTTAACAAAGCTTGAGATTGAAAAGTTTTTCTCAAATGACAAGCTGACCAATTACAAGCTTGCATAACAAACAAAACAGCCCAGCTGTTTGGAATAAAGAAATTAGAAAGGGGCTGGAACATCTGAACCAAATATAAGAATATATTTCTGTACAACTGCAAAATCTCAGTATGACAATCTCAGTATCGTAATCACTCCCTTGATGCCAAAAATTTAACAGCGATAAATGCTAAAATCACAGTGATTTTTTTTAAAATTCCTTTATTTCACTGAAAGAATAATGATAAAAGACACTTCGACTCACTTGGATCAATAACCAAATCTAAAGTGCATGAGGTAATTAAAATTGCACCATATGGGATTTTAAGAATATTTTGTATTCTGGTTCCAGAATATTTCAGCCCATCTTTCATGCAACCACTTGTAACATTATAACAGTGGTATAAAATCTCTCTGTGGTCGCACCCTGTACTCTTATCAATTCCAAGTTTGATTCATGTAATGGCTGATAAAATATGTGGAGAACCTTTCAAGCCACACAAGGTTACTCTGCAAGATGTTGTCTTACGGCCCGTTCCAATATGCGGGGGAAGTGCGCGGGTTTTTCCGAGGGGGGTTTTTTAAGCACATTTTATAACACACAAGCGAATGAGTCATTTTAAGCGGAATCCTCTGTTCATCATTTAGTACACAAAAAATATGGGCTTAAAAAACCCCTCAGTTGTCCCTCTCACATCTGAACAAACCTTCAGAGATGCCACATATCCTCTACAGGGCTTCACTGTTGGCCCAAAGTCCTGGACATGTGTTCTTGAGGCAATCCGAAGTCTATGACAGTAGATCTAGAATTGTTCCAGCTTCATGAGATGGTTAATCCAAGCAGTGAAGAAGTTCTAAGTTGTAAAAGGCTCTTGATCAAGGAAGCAGTCTTTTTTATGCTACACACAGTCCACTGTTCTACTAAATCCTTGAGCTGTACTCTGGAGTATGTGCCGGCACTGTGAGAGATGAATGGGAAAGAAAAAGAAAAACAACATGACATATTACTTACACTGATTATTATGTTTGATCGTTACCTATTTTAGTTCATTTTTATTTGTTTTACTGGCTATCCAGATTGATCTAATTTCTTTGTTAATCCTAAGCTAATATTTCTATCTATTTTTAACAGAATATAATTCTTTCAGTCTTGAACATGAAATAAAAATTCTTTGTTTTTGTGGCAATTGTTTTTTTGAGAACCAATAGCCTATGGAAATCTGATGATTCTTGTATAAGAGTTACGGGAATAAGAAATCTGAATAGTCATTGGGTTTAGACCACATACAGCATATTCTTTTATGTAACCCATACCAATAGAGATTGGTCTACATACACATGGCTCTTTTAAAACAAGTATTGAGTTGAGGTTGACTTCATTCATCATCAATATGCATTAATGGCATTAAAAGAAACGTCACTCCACAATGGAGAACTATCTTCTACATGTGGAAGGAATAATTTAATTCATGAATGAATACACATACAAACTTCACAAAAGACTGAGGAGCTACAACTGCTATACTACGACAAATGATTTGGATCATGACTAAAATACCATGATCTAAAATATCTTTTCACCTTTACTATCCGCATCAATTTTTGACATTCTCACTGCCCTGTAAATTTCGTTAAAAACCTAACCCTACTGTTATTACCATTACCACTGTCATAATCATTTATCATCATCATCAACATCATCATCATTTGTGTACTGGTTTGGTTGAGCATTGGTTATTGGATACTGGTTCTTTCACCCCGACTCTACATGAAAAAGGTGTCAGAGATTTCACACCCTTTCCAAGGCATTTCTGCAGTTGTCTCTTTCAACCCAGGAGTAGTATTAAAAAAAGTACAGAGGAGGATAAGATTTATGCTCTGTGATGCCTAGTGCAAAGATCATCATCTGCCATCATTAGGAAACAAGCCTCATTTATACACCACAGCTTTTAAGCATGAACAGGAGACATGATGTGAGATTTATGCTTTGTGATGCCTTGTGCAAAGATCATTAATCATCTGCCATCATTTGGAAACAAGTCTCATTTATACACCACAGCTTTTAAGCATGAACAGGAGACATGATGTGAGATTTAGTGCGTGATTCCGCTTACTTTAGATGTTAGTAATGGAGTTTTCTCCTACCCTGAGACGATATGTACATAACACCATCCAGGTCTACTATTTGTTCTATTGATTCAGCTGAGCTCGGTAAATCTTCATGGTATAGTATTTCAGCATAATGTTTTCCTCTACCTTCCTGCTCCGAATCTGCTTGGGCAGGATCTAACTTTTACTGCGAGTTTATCATGGTGGACTTTAAGGATACAAAATATGCAAAGAATAAGAATGGGGAGGCACAAATGGAAACGTGTGGAGAATTCCTATATGCTGTAAAGTGCAACTATCAGAGATTGGCTGAACAAGTGCTTATGAAAGAAATATAAGTCAGCAAATATGTGTCGAGCAAGAGGCATTTGAACGTGAAACATCAAGTGCTTTTCAGACAGAAACCCTATATCAAGTTATGCCAGGCCATGGCATAGTCACTTTGAATTGGAAACCAATATATCAGACTTCAAACTTGAAAAGAATAAGAACACATATCAACAGCAACAGCTTTTATCTATAAGTTAAATGAGAAAAAAAGAAACAAAAACTTGACACTGTGAAAGCTGGGCACAGATTTTCTACAGTGCTGCTGAAATAAGTCATGTTTGCCATGCAGGATTTTCTCAAGATTGTGAGAAATATGGTAGGCATCATTTAATGTTGCTCTAGTATAACCAAAAAAGAGGAGGTATTCTTTAGAATACCCAATCCTATACATCAATATTGATTCAGTTATTTTTACAACCTTTTAATCACACTTACAAATACAATATTTCAATTTTTGTAATCTCATCTTCGAATGCATTTCTCAATACCTATTTTATTCAACAACTAAGTGCACCTGCACTACTTCAAATCAGAAAGAAAAAAAAAAGAACATAAGCATTTCTACTCGTCACCTTCTCGTCATGACTCTTACACCTCGATTTCCTTCCATTTTTCCTTCTGAATGCTTCCTGCCCATTTCATTCCATTCAACTTGGCAACTACTTTTGATTAGTATTTTTTTTTTTAGCTGCAAAACTTTTAGCAGCGGGCGACATATCAGTACAGCCACAGGAATCACACTAATGGAAACTTCTTGAAGATTTTCTTCCTGAAGAGTTTCCTTGAGATTTCTCTAAACTCATGTGCCTCATTTTCTTGAAAAAACTTTGTACCAGAATAAGGTAGAGAATGATTGATTCTGTTTTCAACCCTTCCCCAGGAATGTATGACACAAAACAAAGACCATTCAAACATCAAAACCTTTCAAGAATATTTTCTGCTTGAATGATTCTCTAAAGGCCCTATATACTCTATTTCTGGTATTAAGACTGCACAGTAAAAAAGGTGGTAAAGAGGGGAATGGTCCACCCAAAATTTAAGCTTTCCAACTTCATGGCGGTATAAATTAGCAATCATCCATAAGGAGCACAAATCTGTCCACCTCTTTGTCATTCTCCCAAGGCTATAAGAGTTGTGTGACACTATGACTATTTCTTACTGGCAGTTTCAACTACTTATGAGTTTCACCTGTTTTGGTTCCTTGGCCATCTGACCCATTTTCCAAGCTTTTGTAACATTGCCTACCAAGCTGAAGCTCTTCTTCCTGCATCCTTGATTTCATTCTTCACATCAATGGGAGTATTCCATCCATGGTCTCATTCAGGTCTAGATGAATATTGCATCTTCTATAAAGTACATAGCACCTGCTGCTCAACACAGTACATGTGCATATTGGCGTTTGTGTGGGTTGATGTGTGTGGGTGCATGTGTGCAGTAAAGGTGCCACAGACAAGTGGTTTAAGGCACTTGACTGGAGACGCAAGTATTGGGGGTTCGATCCCTAGCACAGCACTTAAGCCCGTGAGCAAGGCATTTTATCTACATTGCTCTTTTATCATACATCAAATTAATTAACGTGCTATAGGCATACTGATACCAAGATGTGCATGAGTGTTTCTTTTAAAATTTTTTTTTAATGTGTGAGTGTGGGTAAGTGGGTGCTAGCGTGTGTGTGTTGAGGGGGAGGTGGGACAATGTAAAATGTACTCATAATTTCACATGAGCATCTCAGGCAGCTTAGGATATTCCATCCTTGCATTGTTTTTCATGTAATTAAAAGTACGGATTCTATCACGTTTACACATGAGCTCTTGTGGAGCTTTCCAAAGCTAAATTCACTCATGCCTGTGTAATTTATTCACAGGTAAGGTAATTGTGTATGGTTGTACACGTACACGTCTCCTCTGCTCATTATCTAGTAGATTTGTTATCTGATCATGAACTCAGTCATTGCTGCATCAGGGAATGTAACATGTAACATCTCAAAGTGCTTTGTATCTTGTGGAAACGGTGCTACAGAAATATATTTATATATATATATATATATATACATATATTATATAAATACTATTATTATTATCATTATATGATGAATGTAGTTTTCTTTTGCCAAGTATTAGAATAGCACTATAACAATGCAGCTGGCACATGAAATATATAAAGAAAATATGAAACTCTTTCTTGCAAAACTGAGTAACAACTTTAATTTTTCCTACTCCCCCCTCCCCCAACCCTTCATTTTGGAATAATTTCTGAAAAAGGCAACACAGAGATGCTTTCTTTACATAGTCATCAACGTCAATGTGACAACATGTAACAGGTACTCTTACATCTCTCTATCATGTTCTAACAATTCTTAATTGAATTGTACCTTTAAAATCACCCTCGGTTAATGGGTGGCTCTACTACAGTGCTGTTGACTTTGAGATAACTGATCAAGAGTGATCTTCAATAAAGAAAAGACATCTATATTAAATTAAAAGCACATGTAATAATGTTCTCCCTCTCTTCAAACTTGCCTCGTATCAAAATACAATTTAAAAACTCTCATTTCATTACTTCTGTCTGTTCTTCATTTTACCTTTTCAATCCCTAATGGTTCCCCATCTCTTCTCTCAATTTAAATTGCTATCTTATTCATCTTTTGGCCATACCCTATCCTTAGCTGTATTTTTCTTTCCTCTCCTCTCTCTCTCTCTCTCGTCCTCTATCTTTCTCTCTCTTAACTCTCCATAATTCATCAAAGAATACCTCCCTGATTGGATGGACTCTGAAACCAATGAAATGAACATTGGCTGCCATGGCAACAAACGAAGCTGCAGCATCTTTATCAAGAGATGGGCAAACAGGGAGGAATGACAAGTCATCATGGGAGGAAATTTGAATTTCCATTCGTCATTAAATCAAGGGTGCCTTCCAATAAAAGGGTAGGAGTCCTTTATCTCTTCCCTCCTCTTCCCTCTCCATCTCTAGCAGTGTTGAAAAAAAGGCATCTTTAATGGTTTGAGTGGTGTCTTCTTCTGTTTGATTAGAGCTATATCATAATTTCATGCTCATATCATGTTCACTTGATCAAGTCAAACAGCAAAAGTTGCATGAGCAGAACGAAGGAAAGAAAAGAGATGGAGAGAGGGAATGAGAGAGAGAGAGAGAGAGAGAGAGAGAGAGAGATAAGGAAAGGGTGAGACTGACAGAGTGGGAGAGGAAGAGAAATAGACCGGGAGAGATGGAAGAGGGAGGTAGAAAGAGAATGAAGAGGGAGATAAAAAGAGAGAGAGAGAGAGAGGAGGAAGGGTGAGACTGACAGTGTGGGAGAGAGAGGGAAATAGTAGAGAGAGAGAGGGAGAGAGGGAGAGAGGGAGAGAGGGAAGAAGAAGGTAGAAAAAGAGAGATGGGAGAGAGGGAGTGAGAGAGAGACAGATAGAAAGAAAGAGAGAGAAGGAAAGGGGTGAGACCACTCACAGAGGGGAGTGGGAGAGGAAGGGAAATAAATAGATACATGTAGGTAGAGAGAGAGAGGAAAGAGGGAGGTAGAAAAAAGAGAAAATGAAATATAATGCCAAAGGCAAGGAAAGCTCTACCTACCAAGCTGTAAAATAACAAATGAAAAAAAAAAGATAAACGATACTTTTAAAAGTGAATGCAAAATCTAATAACAATTCATCTATAACTATGCATTTCAAGCTGACAGAGAACATCTTAACACTGAAGTGCATGAGACAAGTATAAAAAAATAAATGTCAATCAATTAAGGGAAGAAGAAGAAAGTCTAAAATGGCAAATATTTGTTCCCATGACAGGTATGTCCTATCAATGCAACATAGTCATGAAAATTAACTGCACCATTCTGTTATAAATGCTTCAAGTGTCGTCCATTGTAATTATCTATCAAAACTCAATGTGTATTAAAATGTCCATTTGAATTTCAGTAAAAAATTCTGCTGCTTTTTTATGTTCCACTATCGACTGCTCACAATGTCATGTTTCTTGTGAAATGTGGACAATGACAAACAGTTTGAAGTACCAGATACTTAGAAATATTATGACACGCATATCAAATCACACATTTCTGAGCAACAGACCTTTCAGTCTGGGTTTACAATTTATGCACATTCAAAACATTTCTACTAAATGTAAAATTGGGACATCCTAAGTAAACTAATTTTGTGATCAACTAGAAGCAAAGCCAATTTCTAATCAAGCTGAGCATTATGGACAAGTGGTCTTGTGATATGACCAGAAAATTCTGCCAATCAGATCAGAGTAAATTTGCTTTTCTTCTTAGCGTTGGCTGCAAACATGATGAGGATTTATCACATGTCAAACCCAACTCATACTGTGATTACTTATGTAATGTGTGTTGAAAGGTGAAACACAGCAAACTCTAAGAAAAATCATGCATTAGGTTGGTTAAAATATGAAACAACCAACTGTTGGTTTAAAAAAATTGTATGCAAAACATATGCGGATCTTTTTAACCAACAGTTGGTCAGTTCATATTTTAACCAACTTAATGATTTTGAACCAACTTTTCTGAGAGTGCATGGAACACAATTTTTGCTTGATATTTGGGAAGAGGGGGTGATGGCTTTCACATAAAATAAAAATCAATTTATCTTTGAATCAATTCATTTTCTTAATCACTCTCTGCAAAATGGAAAATGAAGCTGTTGTACACAAATAGACAACATTCTGTTTTAAAGCTCTGGCTTTGTGATATTAAATGAATTAACATAAACTGGAAAACTATTGTAATATGTCTGAGCTGCAGTGAACCACTTTGATTGGCCTATTTGGGATCCTCCTTGCAGGGACTGCTGGTATGGCCAGGCCAAGCTGTCAACAGTTATCTGTTGATACCCAGAGTGGCTATTGTTCGCGATTGCACTGTATATACAAAAAAAATGCTCTTATTTCTCATTAAATGAGTAGCATCATGAGAAGTTCCTAATATTGTTCCTATGAAAAAGTAAAATCTTATTTTTCAAAAATAAGTTTAAAACAGAATAGCATTGAAATGGACGAAATTGGCATGATTCCCTGATCAAATCCAGTGAGACAAAATTATTGGTATGAAGTCATCTCACTTTGTTTGCCAATTGGCAACCAAAAAATGATTTTCATATCCATCCAAGTCATCTGTGAAGTATGCTGAGGGCAAATATTTTGACAGATTTCCCAGAAATCATTGTTTGAGTATAGGCTTCTCTCACTCATGAGCTTTGGAAAGAATCAATCAGAAGCTATGTTCACAATTTTTACTGGGGATAGCGAAGGTTCATAGAGGGTTCATAGGGGCTCCAGCATATTTGATTAGTTTCAAACCTAGGTACTCCCACTTCAAGACCCAGAGGCCCAGGCCTCTAGGAGCTAAACAGAGTAAAATATCACTACATGGCAGGAGGAGGTGCTGTGGCTCAGTGGTGGAGCAATGGTCTCATAACCGGGAGTACCCGGGTTTGAAACCAAGTGGATGCGCTAATGCCCTTTGGTAAGGTATTAATCCTCATTATCAAATCCTTCAGAGGGGATTTAGAGCCATTGGTCCCCTGGTTGCTTACTAACAAGCATACATTTTGCTTTCTTAGCAGTCAGGTTAAATAACCAATAACCATTTAACCAAGCATCTAAGGAGTTTTATTCATTGTTCATTTTGTGGTATTCTAACTGCCAGTGCAAAAAAAATTATTAGCATTTACAACATCCAATCAAAGTTTTTCTGATGACTAATTTTCTGTGGATCACTAGTTGCTAGACTGAGTAAAATCATCCAAGTCAGCATTCTAGGAAATAATTTCCATTGATTGTTCAGGGTGCATTAGCTCTTGAGCTGAAATGAAGCACCATGTCATGAGTCAGAGCAGAGTGTTCACAGAGCAAATATTTTTCTTCCATTTTCCCTGAAATCATGACTTAAGGAAGCCGATTTTCCTTCTGAACATACAAGCCCCCCCCCCACCCCACCCCACCCAGAACAATTAGCAATTTTGACTTCAAAGTTTTTTGTATATCAAAAGGTTCCAAAATGTCATTACCCCATTGAATACTAAGCTGGAGAAGGGTCTATTGAAAATGGTGTTATACAGAAATTAAATAGAGCTCAATGGATTGAATGAAACGGTGCAGCCTCGTAATGTTGTTGTATTATCTTCATATAAACTTCATATAAATTTCGCAGGGATAAAACTTTAACTTCTTGTCTTTGGGAGACCTTGTTTTTCCAATGTAATATAGAGGGTGCAGTGTACAGCAACCTGATATTAAAGATATACACATATTGCCTCTGCCTTTCATAAAATAAACTTAATTATTCACCAATATGTATAAAATATATATGATGGATCTGCCCATCTTTCCTCAATTAGCAATTTAGAATTCCTCATTTGTAATCATCTTTATCATCGATAACTTATTAGTAACTTTTAGTACATGAGAAAAAACAGACAAGGACTGGTTATTAATGTCTTCCATTTTTGTCCTTTGTCCTGTCTCATTCTAGGTTATTCATTAACGACTGAATGTTGGCAACTCACTCCAAAAGCAAATCATTTCAAGACCTGGCAATTAAAACTGAAGGAGGAACTCCAGTATATCACTAACCCTGTGTTCTGACCAAGTCCCGCACTTTCCCCGGCAATCCCATAGTATGGACACTCGCCGGGACTTTTCATGGTGGTCCCACCAAACATGATGGGTCTAGGGACAAAATCATGAGGGGAGAGCACCTTGGCTCATAACTGATATCGCACAGCTGTTTTCATCAAATGTGCGCATGTGCAAAATGTGGTGGCATTGTGACATAACGCAGAGCCAAAACCACTTCAGCCGTAATTGTCCCTGGAAAGCAGGGACATTTGAGGATAGTGTGGATGGTCGGTCATAAAACGCAAAAGACTTCTCCAAACTGCCCCATGTAGGCAGGACCTAGTCTGAACACAGGAAATGAGAATGAGCTGGATATTACCATGTCCTTTAGGGCAAGGGAAACAACAGACATTATATGAGGTCAAATCAGACACGAAAAGTTATATAATACATTTATCATGCGACAAGATCATTCACTAAAAGTATGAGATATTGAAACATTTCATGATTTAAGAGTAAAGAGGGGGAAAGAGATTTCTTATTGATGTCAAAACAAAAGTTAATTATCTTAACTTCAAGTCCAATTTCATACAAATGCATCAGCTATTCTACTCAGATAGTGATTTTACCATGACTGAAAGTGAAATTAGGAAGAATTCTTTATAGATACAATACCTAAAGCAAATTTTCATGAAAATGTAGAGGAGAGCAATTTTGGGTGGAAATGTCTGCTTAAACCGGTTGAAAACTAAGCCCAATATAGCTCTGGCCAGGGTCTATGGAAAATGAGTGTTATACTGAAATCAAATGATGCTCATTGGGTTAAGACATTAAGGCCAGAATTCACAAAGGTGGTTTAGAATTTTGACCACTGTTTATGCAGTTTCCATGGTATAAGTGCACTTAATTTAGCACGTACACTTAAACAGGTCCAATGATAAATGAGCGTTTGGAATATAGAGCGCTAAATACATGCTTGTTGCTACAGTTTAGACCGCGGTCTATTCAAATTAATAAGTAAACGGTGAGGTAAATTTGAATAAACCGTGGTCTAAACCATAGTAACAAGAATGAATTTAGCGCCCTTTGCCAAACACACGCATTTATTTACCTGGACCTTTCTAAGTGTACACGTTAAATCAAGAGCACTTATACCATGAATTCTGTATTAACTATGGTCTAAATCTAAACCACCTTTGTGAATTCCAGCCTAAGACTGCACTGCGTGCATGTAAAGGGTCCAAAATTATTGAGCAAAGTAGTTTATTTATTAGAAAAGTCTGCAACATTCCATAAAGCTTGTGGTGTCTTCGAAGCCTGAAGAGCAGCTTGTTTTTCATACACTTCTCATTTCATTCAGATTAAATGTCTACATAAATGCGTCAATTTACTATCTACATTGGTGTACATGCTTTAACCCGTTGGATACATGAGGGGGATGTTTCACAAAGATTTAAGTTTGAATAAAGTCGCACTTAAATTCCTACTTGTGTGCTGTATATTACGCATCTCCGCACTGGTCAGATCATTTTCAGGGGACGCGCGCTGTTGGGAAGTCTTCTAGTGTGATTATGCGTTAAATACCGGGTGCGCATTGGCGCTAAGCATGACTTTAAGTCAAACTTAACTCTTTGTAAAACACCCTCCTGATTTTGGTAAAATATAGATTTTCCTTAGACTCTAGTCCATGTTATCTCAGGGTTAGTATTCCATGGGTCAATAAAGCAGGTTATACTTCAAAATATGCTTCAATCTTCTGGCCCCGTTTCATAAACTTGTTATCAGTAACAACTGCCACATTTCTATGACAAATTTGCTCTCAACCAATCAGATGCAAGGACTTCAGTAGCTTATAACAGTTATTGCAACTTGTTATTGATAACAAGTTTTATGAAACACGGCCCTTCGGCCAGATGGGCATCAGCAATATGACATCCAATAAAAATTCCAACATCTACATATGAAAATGGAAGTGCTCAAACTGTCTTATTGAACCAATGATAAAATTCCAAGCAACCTTTACATCAAGTATTGATTCAAAACAGAAAGATTCCTTTCCCACAAATTTCCCATCAACGTACAATTTTTTTAATGACATTTAACAATCATCTAAAATATGATTAATGAAGAAATATTTCCCTCATCAGTTATTCTTTTTTGATTATCTTAGCATCCATAATGATTCAAAGCCATTGGGTAACTTTTAAATATCTGATCTGCATGGCCCTACATGCTATCAGTGTATGCAATATTGTGCAAATATGAAGCCCTGAAAAATGCACTTCAAAAGCATCATCATGTGCTTCACAAAAAGTGAAAATGTACAAGTGACCAGAAATGCCAAACCCTTTTTAACCCCACTGACTGCAGTGTTAGACAAAAGCATACCCAGGATAGCTTTGCAAATGGCAGTATTCAGTGATAGATATCTTGATAACAACATCTTATATTTCAAAACCTTTATTCAGATTCAGATCAATTTTATTGGTCCATAGGAAATTTGCTTTGTTCTCATTACATGATACAATATACAAAATAATAGCATAGAATATGATATACAAAATAACACATAATACACAGTAGTAAATTAACATCAACATAGTCACATGGAAATGCAGATTATATGGCTGTTCCAATGATCCTTCTGAACATCTTTATACAACACAGATATCAAAATTCAACAATTCATCAAATCAAGCCTTCACAAAGTTAACAGATCCCTTTAAAGAAAAGCATGTCAAAGCTCCTCCCAGCCAAAAGTTCTAAAAAGCACCTGCATATTTTTTTCATATCTACCAAAGACACAGTTGATATTGTATCAAAAAGTTAGCGGTCTCCCTTTAAAGCAGAAGCTTAAGAGGGGGATAAACTGAAAGGACCTCCCAGGCGGAAATGAAAAGTGGAAGGTTTTATGCAGAGATTAATTGCTGAGCAACCAGCGGACCCAAGGCAGGATAAGATTACATTTTGGATGCCAAACTCTGAAGGTTAGAGTGAGACAATTGGCCTCTAATGAAAAGAACTTGGCTTAAAGTGAAGGAAACGTGGTACTCCACTCTCTCTCTATGGTCTTTGACCTACTAGAAAGGAGTGAGGCAAGTTGGAATCAAGAGGGTAAATTTGTTCCCCATTTACCATGTGCTCAATACCAACACTCCCAAAGTTTCAATTTCCTTCTATACCATAACTTGCCATGGTGATTATTCACCATGAATAATAACCCTCATCTAATTACTAATTCTATATCTATTTACCTATCTATCTATCCTACGATGTGGCTCCATCACCTCCTTTCTGTTATCCTCCTCCTCCTCCTCCCTTCTTCAACTTTCTTTCCATCAAAAATACCCTACATTAAAGTATGCACTTGTCCTTTACATAATAATATTCTACATCCATTCTCAATCTAATACCAGAGTCTTTTTGTCCTAATTCTTTAAATTGGCAAAACCTTGGCCAGAGATTTGGTCTCCATCCAGAAAAGGCAGAAGTTTAATGAATGGAAATGCAAACAAAGTGGAACTCCAGAGTAGCACTTTCTGGAAGTAAAAGCTGATTCAACATACACTAAAAAACAAAACAAAACAAAACAAAACAAAAAAACCCCCAAACAAACAACTGCAGTAAAAGGCACAAAAGAATTATGTGACAGCACAAAATTTAACACATATCAAGATGTTTACGAAAGCTTTTAATTTGTTAACTGATGTGGCTTTAATTTCAGAAATAAGTGATAGTTTTTTGTTTGTTTTGTTTTCTTACAAATGACTGACATTTCAGAGAGGAAAATCAACGCTTTTTTTTAATGGAAATAATAAGAATTCCATTTACACATGATACAGGCTATCTCTATAGGAGCAATTTCAAAAGAATTTCATTTTAATGTCATCACATATTGGTGCTGTTATTTTCACCTTTTCTTCTTTTCAACATTTTAAAATTTTTTATAAAGGATTAACTTGTAGTTCAAGTGCTGAAAAGAACATATTTCATAATCAAAATAAGAGGAAAACAAGAAGAAGTCTTACAATAGCTCATTAAAAGAATCAGCTACATAATACAAAGAAAAGAAAAACTTTAAAAATTCATCTTAAGTGACCTTTACAAATCTTTATTTTCACCTTTTAAACTTCTTTTCAACATTTTTAAAATAAAGAATTAATTTGTAGTTCAAGTGCTGCAAAGAACAACATATTTCATAATCAAAATAAAACAAGATCAAGAAGAAGTCTTACAGTAGCTCATTAAAAGAAACAGCTACATAATACAAAGAAAAGAAAAAGTTTTAAAATTCATCTTCAGTGACCTTTAAAAATTTAGAAAAGATTCATTAAGCAACATCAAATCATTTATTAAGATGATGGATGCATGGTGAAAAGATTCAATGCAAGGTAAAATATAAATTCTTGAAAGGATTCTTATCCGGAAATGTAAAGGTCAATGGCAGCATTGTTGAAAAACATATCTACTTCTTTTTAAGGAGAGTTTTTAAGAACTCCATGTATCTTTATCCCCAATAATTTGACAGACTCGTTTGTCCTAGACAATTTTACATCATAAAATGTCTCAAATAGATACCATGTCTTGTTTCACATGAAAATGAAAGATTTAGTCAAATTTCAAGTAGAGGTGCCATAGTCAAGTGGTTTAAGGCGATAGACTGGAGATGTGAGAATCAGGGGTTCAATCCCCAGCATGGCACTAATGTCCTTGATAAAGGCATTTTATCTACATTGCTCTTCTTTCGTACATGTACATCAAATGAATTAACATGCTGTAGGCATATATACCAATATGTGCATGTTTCTTTTTTTAAAAATGTATTCATATTTCCCTGCCAATATTGTGTAAGATATGCATGTGCTGGAATAAAACAAAACATGTCTTCCCCCAACCCAAATAGACAGATTTATATGTCCCAGCCAATGTTTTGTTTTATTGTGGATGTCTTTATTGTCATCACATGGAATAAATTCTTGCTTTACTTCAAGTCATCCAGGGCCCTGTTTCATAAAATTTGTTATCAGTAACAACTGCCACATTTCTATGACAAATTTGCTCTCAGCTAATCAGATGCAAGGATTTCAATAGCTTATAACAGTTACTTCTACTTGTTATTGGTAACAAGTTTGATAAAACACGGCCCTGCTGTACAGTCTAGCCTACAGCAGCCGATGTGGCATGGCTGGTGACACTTTGATTAAACTTTTCTCTCTTCAGACGTTGCATTCCTTGAAAAATCAATGCACTTCAGAGGAAATATATCAGGAGGTTGATAATGAGGGTGGGGCAGCTTCTCTCCTCCTCTCTCCCTCCCCCCCTCTCTCTCTCTCTCTTGTTACATTGAATTACAATGCTGGATCAAGCTGACATGTCTCCAGGGCCTTGTTTCATAAAACTTGTTATCAGTAACAACTGCCACATTTTTATGACAAATATGCTCTCATGCAGCCAATCCGATGCAAGGATTTCAGCAGCTTAAAACAGTTATTGCAACTTGTTATTGATAACAAGTTTTATGAAACAGGGCCCAGATAATGATTATATCCTAGTCAAGCTGGTTAAAAAAATTATTCAACTTTTCATGACATGTCCCTTGGAGTGTGAAGCCCCATTATTCCCACACATCACTAGTCGTTGGCTACAAAATTGCACATTACATGCTACTTGAGGAAAGGGCTGGAATCCGGATTTGGAAAAGGGCTATCCTGTAATGAACCCATAGCAGTACAGAGCTTTCTGGAGGTCTAAATTAATCATCTTCAATCCTCAAATTGGCAACAACATTAATTTTTTTTCCATGCTTACATAGTTTGAAAAAAATAAATATGGATATAACATGAACCAAAATGAATTATGATTGTAAAATTTTATCAGAAATTGCCAATTTGAACACGGAAATAGTAATATGTATATTATTCACTATGTTGCCAATTTAAAGAGTTTCAAGATTAGTTACAATGAAACTGCTCTAAATCGAGAACACCACACCATACAGTGTTGGGAATGGGCTCAAATTTTTCAGTGAATTTTTCTCTTTCTGCTCATGTATAATATGTACTGCTCAGCATTCTGGACCAACAGATACTGCAAAAACATCTCCTAAAGGAGACACTGTACCTCTATGGGTTAATTGCTACTTTGTTCCTGGAAAGCTTTGGTTAGAACAACCCTCAGAAATATCAACTATTAACCTTTGCCTACTGAAACCGGGTAGTTCCTGTACAAAGTTTATAGAAATTTGAGAATTCAGTAGTCAACAATCTCTGCAACACATCAAATAATTCATTTTATAAGAATTAAATCATTTTATCATTTAATCAGTTTTTATAAGAATTAAACACATGCATCCAGGGCTTACAGTTGCACTCTTAAAGCAAAGCCAATTCTACTTTCAAATCCCTGTAAAGTTATGCAGCAACAAGCACTTCCAATTCATCTGCCTTTTCTTCCATGCCATATCTTACAAGATACCAGTATTGTGAGATGCCATTCTACAAGAGATGATGCGGTTGCTAGACCACTCCATGAACTCATTAGGATGCGGTCCACAATACAGCCGCCGGCCAAGAAATATGTAGGAGCTAAGATCATGCAACATGGTGGGATTATATTACCCGACACTCTCTGCTCGATTGCCGCTGGGACATGACATGTTTGAGGAATAGATGCAGTGGCAGAAAACTTGTGATTTAAGGATGGCGTGGTCTCAAGTGGGGGAGGAGAAGGGTGTGGGATGGATAAGGAAGGGGAGGGATTGACAGAAAGCTTGGGATTTAAGTGTGGTAAGGACTAAGGTCAAGGAGAGAGGGTGTGGGAGGGGTACAGAAAGGGAGAAATTAAAGGGGAAAGGATATATCTTCTATTCCATTTCCCTTTCACATTGCGCTGAACCCTATGCCTGAGATAACTCGGGCTAGGGTCCATGGAAAATGCATGTTATACAGAAATCAAATCTTGCTCATTGGGTTAAAGGGATCTGGTAACTTTGTGGAGGCTTGATATAATAAACTGTTATATTTCAATGTCTGTGTTGTTTAAAGATGTTCAGAAAGATTAGGATAAATAAACAGCCAGGAATATAAAAGTTCTGAAATATAAAATGTTATTATCAAGATAGCTATCACTGAATTCCGCCATTTGCAAAACCAACCTGGGTATGCTTTTGTCTAACGCTGCAAAGTACGGGGTAAAAAAAACATCTGGCATTTTCAGTCACTTGTAGATTTTCACTTCTCGTTAAGCACATGATGATACTTTTGAAGTGCATTTATAAGGGCTTCATATTAACACAATATTACATACACTGACAGCATTTAGGGTCATGCAGCTCAGATTTTTAAAAGTTACTCAATGGCTTTCAACATCCAATTATTATAATTTGTCATAACTTGTAAACAATAGGGGGAAAGGGGAGGTAAAAGGTAATTGAGAACTGAGGGGAGCAGTTGGAAGGAGCAGGAGAATGGAAGGGAAATGGAGAGGGTATGGGAATAAGGAGGGGGCAGGAGATGTGGGGGCTTAAAGCAACAAACTAAGAAATACAGTAAAAGTGTTGGAATAGGTGAAGTAACAAGTAAAACCTGGGTATGGGGGGGGGAGGGAGGGTGGTGATGATATCCCATGTTTTATGGCTTGTGAAACTACAGTGTGCTTCTTAAAAAGGGAAATCCACCTTTCTCCAGCAGTATCTCATTGAATAAACTTATCTACACTATGAAATGTGTCACGAAAAAGGAAATTTTTTCCTCTTTTTTGACACATTATTTGGCGATGGAGCTAGGGATGACAAATTGAAGTAGTTTTAAACTAGCAATTGTTAAAAGTGATTTGTGCATGAGAATAGTGGTCAACACAATGAACAGCCCTGTACAGATCCTCTCTTTGGTTTCATTTGTGTGGACAGACAAGGGAGGGGGTCATGTGGAGGAACTTTGGGCCTAAATATGGATCCCAGTCTCATTTCAAAACTGCAAAAAATGTTGACTGATGAATAAAGAAATTTCACAAAAGATTGTCTACCTTTTTCATCTTTGTATTTGTTTATTGTTTTATTGTATTTAATGTATTTACATTAACATCTCAGACCCCATGGAAGAACAGTTGTATTTTGTTAATACGACTGAAATGGGCTATCCGCCGTTTAAATCCAATATATTTGTATGTTATGTTGCTTTTAACAGAAATAAAAATAAACAAACATTCCTGACTTCCGTGTGAAAACTGCTGTTGACACTATCCAATCAATAAAGTACTTGTTTATCCATGTTTGGTAATATCATAACATATATCATGTGAGAGAGAAAGAAGGGTTTTGACATGAATAATACAAATTTATCAGGAAGTAATCAGTTTTTAATAAGTGATGTGATGAAAAACATTGTTCCTTTTTTAAATGAAACATACTGCAAAAGATGGATAAGTGAATAAAAATGGCACATCTGCAAGGAATTCAGTATCAATCAATTGCAAGATGCGACTATACATGTATTTCAGCATTGCCTTGCTGTATGAATACATAGCATCTACTTATCTACAATGTAATGTACACATACTCACAATTTTGGGGGCCATTTAATGAAAATTCATTTTTCAGTCAGAATCATATTTCAATCCCAGTGTTACATGAATCACAGAGTCTACACAAGGGATAGGACATTCTGAATCATACAAGCCCTGTTCATATGACCCAGATAGGTGCAAATGGTACATTTAATTTATGGATATGCTATGGACAGCTGGTAACATGAACAGCTCCCACCAAACATTGCGGTATTTTGCTTCCTCCTATTTTACGCTTATTTTGTGCCTATTTGATGCTTTGAGACCTAGAAGTATTACAGCAATATTGCGCACACCTGGTGGATATGAACAGCATTCACAAAATAGCTGCAACATTTACGGCTTGTGCAGTGGAGCGTAGTGTCTCATCAACGCTTTTGACCCTTAGCAGAATGCGCATTGTACGCTAGGTAAAACCAGGATGCACTTTGAAACTTGTCGATAGAACAGAATACCGTAATATTGTGGATGTGAATATGAATGGGGTGAAAGGGAAAATACCGCAATATTACGGTAATATTACCATCATTATTTTTCCTGTAATATGAATGGTATCCACAGGAAATCGCTTACCAATGCGCATCGTTAATTCCTCGGTATTGGGTAATATGAACAGGGCTACAGATATAGAAGCTGTATGTGTTCTGAATGTACAATGAGATAGCCGTATAAAATACCGGTATTGCAGGCAGGACAAGTAACAGGCAGAAAATACACCCTGACATTTTTTGTCACCAGCCAAGATGGATGACTTGAATTACCTTGCCGCAATGTCTCCTGGGAAATGTCATGCTTTCGAATTCCAACATGATTGGCTTACCACAGAAATACTACTCCTCTTTACGATAAAAAGAGAGGAAGATGACAATATCTTGGAAATGCACTCATTTACCAGTATTAAAGGGATCCGGTAACTTCGTGGAGGCTTGATTTAATAAATTGTTGTATTTCAATATTTGTGTTGTATAAACATGTTCAGAAGGATATATAAACAGCCAGGAATATGAAGGTTTTGCAGACATGTCAAGTCTCACGCATTAGGCGTGAGACTCCCGCATTGGGGGCTCTTGCTCATCCCCAAAAATCTCTTTCTTATGAATACATCACAGCCTATCCCCATATATATTATACACAATGCCTGGTGATCTCATGGTTCCCTGCCTAAAATCTCATGCATTGCTGGTCTTTGACCTCGTCTCTGGTTTTGAAATATAAGATGCTATTTTCAAGATGTCTATCACTGAATACCGCCACTTTCAAAACTGTCCTGGGTATGCTTTTGAATAACACTGAGGTCTATGAGTGAGAAAGGTCTGGTATCTCCGGTCACTTGTATATTTTTACATTTGTGAAGCACATGACGATGCTTCTGTAGTGCATTTTTCAGGACTTTATTTTTACACAACATTATATACACTGATAGCATGTAAGGCCATGCAGCTCAGATTATTAAAAGTTACTCAGCTTTAAAGCTGACCTGTTGGAGACAATTTGATTATAGTATAACACACATTTTCTATAAACTCTAGCCTGAGTTATCTCGGGCTTAGAACTCAATGTGTTATTGATTTTAAAAAAATCCCCTTTATTTCATATTTCTTTAAAGTTAGCTAAAAACGGGCAAAACAATAAGAACTCTGAGCATCTGTGAAGCTTGTTTTTTCATATAAGGTAGCAATAAACACAGTGTTCTTAGCCAGAGGTACCAAGATCAACTTTAGAGACTACAAAACTCAGCTGCAAGGCTTGTCTTCTCTGCTCCTCTTCGGACTCACATCGAGCCTCTTCAACTTAAACTTCACTGGTTGCTTGTGAGGAAAGGCCTTCAAAATCCTACTGCTAGTCTACAAGTCTCTTAGCCACCAAAGTCCGGAGTACTGCCTGGTTCGTTGTCCTCAAGTCCGCAATACTCGTTCAACATCATTTGTCCGGCTTACTCAATGCCTTTCCAAGAGACGTGTAGGTGAATTGTCTTTCCCTTCGGTCACTGCAAAAATTGTGGAACCAGCTACCGCTGCAGTGAAGACAGCCTCATCTGTTGATCAGTTCAAGAAATTTCACCAGTCCTATCTATTCTGCTAAAGAACAATGGACTGTACTGTTTTGGCTAAACTGGTCTTGGTGAAGTGATAAATTATTGTTTGAGTGGCGCAAACATATATGTATGGAGTGGTGAGTGCAGCGCTTTGTAATTGCGAGGAAAAGGTGCTATATCAAATAACTTGTGGATTGGATAAGAGACAACAATAATTTACATCCCCGGCCAAGATGAAAATTCCAAAGTACACTGGACAGGTGTAAAAGAAATTGGAAGTTGTATCAGTTCAAGTCAAAATTAGCTGTCATAGCTGACCTAACCAAAAAATTATTCATTCCCTTGTCATTCTTGACAAGGAAATATTTTTATGACAAAAAAACTAACAATGCACTTCTGTTCTCCCTGCAATATATACGGTAGATCAATCAGCACATTGAAAATAATTCCAAAGAAAATAATCATAAAAACATATACTAATGTTTATTCCTGAATTTCAATATATTAGTACAGAAGAAACATGGCTAAGCTTGCCTCAGAAAAATTCTTTAGGGACTGATACAAAATGCAGATAAGACAATTTGCAATCTTGATTGTTTTATTGTTAGTGCTTTTATAGTTGATCGTTGCCAGTCATGATGCCTATGGTGTGGAAGTGCACCTACGGCCACTGAACCAAAGCTCTATATACCCACATATTCAACGAGTAGATTCACGATTATTTCAAATTTGGAAAAGAGGCAGAAGTAGGTGGGTAGGTGTATACATCCGATGATCTCTGTCCTACATATTTCTTTAGAAACTTAGAAAGTTTTTTATACTGAAATTTACCTTCCTCAAGCAGAAGACCTTTTTTTTTTCAAACATCAGATTGGTGTGGGGTTGAAAATGCTCCAAACCACCATCACTCAGAGAGAGAGAGAGAGAGAGAAAGAGAGGGAGGGAGAGAGACATCCAGAGATAAAACAATGTAGTTGCACCTGCATCTCAGAAGCCATCTTGATTGATATTCTGAGAAGTTGTTGTTCCTGCATTGAAAACACCTGATTCTAGCTGTCAGCATCATGGTGGACAAGAAGACAAAAACTAAATCCAATTCAAGTTCTTGACCCTCTTCATCTTATTTTGTCTCCCTCCAGGCTAGTGCAGAAGTCATATTAAACTATATATCAATGAAACATGCTTGCTTCTGGTATCAGGACTGTTCAGGAAGAATAGAGGAAAGTCAAAATGAAAATGGGTAAACACTGGCTTATCCATGTTCACAATAACCTCAAATAAATTCTTTATTTTACTTCTACTGGGGAGGAGGTGTCAGCCCACAAAAATATCTCTAAAAAAAGAAAAGAAGAAAGGAATACAAAACATTAACTAAGAAATATTTTTCTTGAGGGGCCTATATGGTATATGGTCTAAAATACGGGGGGGGGGGGGGGGGGGGGGGAGGGTGCCCATTATAGTTGTGGCCCCCTTAGATTGCCATCTTGTTACAGAAGAATTTCCAAAATTACTCCTTATGATGATGTAGTGAAAGTAGTTCATACTTTGGACTCTCAATCAAGAGACTTAACACTTCAAATCATTATCCTGAGACAATGCACCAACCCTACAGATTTTTTTCCCCTTTGACCCAGATGTTAAGAAGATACATGTACTTGACAGGATGTATTTCTGGAAGTACAAAGTGAGTTGGTAAAATATCTAAAGGTGGAAATTAATTCTGAAACAATTGCAGAAGCACTTATGGACATTACATTTAATCACAATGTGGTGTGCTCTACTGAAAAAGAATCTCATAATCATCATTGCATCGAGTTTTTGTGGTCCAGTGGCTAAGTCTAGGGACTGTTAACCACAAGGTACATGGTTTAAATCCCTGCACAGTACTAATGTCCTTTGGCATGACATTAATCTGCATCTGCCACACTCCACCCAGGTGTCGTAAGTGGGTACCTGGTAGGATTTATTTGTTGATTGTAAAAAGCACTAGGGTGCTCGAGCTAACGCTAGGGTAATAAAATCCAAAGTCCTTTAGGAGTATTTAGATCATAATGTGACAATGCTATACAAAATGGAATATTCTTCTTCTTCTGTACTATTATTATTATCATTTTATCATTATCATTATTATTATCATTTTTATCATTATATTATTATCATTACCATGACATTATTCTGTAAAGCAAGGCAGATAGCTTAATTATCAAAGAAAGTATTGTCAGCTTTGAAATAAATCATCCGACAGATTTTGATATTCATACTTATAGAATTATGCCAGGGTTGGGCTCTGGTATAAGGATCTTATTCCTTGTTTGCCCTCCCCTTTCACTCTCATAATGTTTCCTTGGATACACGGTCTTTTGAATGTCTTTTATCGTATCTCTGAATTTTTCTAAATGTTGTTTTTTTTTGTTAAATAATTTTTTCAAGAGTTCAAGAGTTCAAGAGTTTATTTTTCATTTCCAAAAAAAAAAAAATTTGAAAAAAATCAAACATACATAAGTATTCATAAATTTTTTGTAAAATGACAGGATACATTTACATAATTTGAAATACGAAACAAAGTCAATCTACAAAAGAATATATACAGTATAATTATGAGTGAAATAAATGAAATTTGAACTTTGAATCAAACCAGGTTATAAAGCGCCGAGCCTTTTGCATGAAGGAATGTTTGACATCTTTGTGAACCTCGCTTGGAGCAAGATGCGATCCAAAAGTGTGATTAGAGTGGAAGAGTCTAAATTGAATGCAAACATGCGTCACTGCTCAGATGGGACTGTAGAGTACAAGCTCAACATACTCACCAAAATTGGACAATTCTCTCTAACTGATGCCCGGGGACAGTGAACATAATTGAAACAAAATTTTTGCAACTTGGTGAAGCGGGAATGGAGGTAATGACCCAGTCATGTAGTAGAACAAGTAAAAACCAAGTAAAAACCAAGATATAGAAAGCTCGTGTTACCTTCCTTAAAATGGAAAAGTTCATAAAAGAGTACAAGCTCAACATACTCACCAAAATTGGACAATTCTCTCTTACATGCCCGGGGACAGTGCACATAATTGAAACAAAATTTTTGCAAAACTGGTGAAGCTGGAATGTGATTACTCTGGAGGTAATGACAAAGTCATGCAGTAGAACAAGTAAAAACCAAGATAAAAAGCTCATGTTCACATATTTTAAGCCCAAAACTGCACACAAGTGATAGAGTAATTTGCAGTATTTTGTATGCTAAAGGTATTGTCTATTTCTTCCTGACTATATCTAACTTCATTAATTTATCATACTCTCTGTATCAAATTGAGAACTCTATACTAGAGTTTAGACATTACAGAATATCAAGTAAAATGATATTTTCATGCCAATGCATTTTTACAATTCCACAACACAGGGTAACTTACAAAATACTGAACCTGCCCTCTGATTTATTCATTTATTTATTTCTGATATTTAGACAGGGTGACTCATTGTCACCAAAAGTGTTGGTCTTCCGATAACATGCACTAAAAGTAACAATGATAGTCAACAAAATCATGAAAATAAACTCATTACAAAAATGCTTAACAAAATACATAAATATAAATAGAAAGTATTTGGTATCCTGTAATAAATTTTTGGTTTTACAGAAATGCTGTAAAACATGAAATGATTGTAAAACTGATAATTGGAAGATAATGACATAATGATGATTACCAACATCCTAGTTCAGATCAAGTGTAAGGTCTGAGACACTTGATGAAAAAGAGCAAATTAACAACAAAAACTGCTCAAAAATAGAGAGGACAACCTACCTCACCTAAATTTCCATACAATCTTCCAGGTTTGGAAACAATTCTAAATCCTTAGACAGTCAATAAACTGAGCCACAATACTAATAAGCAAACAGGAAAACATTAAAACATCTCCGTCTGGAGCAAATGAGAAACAATAAAAACTGCTTGAAAATAGAGAGGAAAACCTATCTCACCTAAATATCCATACCATCTCGCAGGTTTGGAAACAAGTCTGAATCCTTAGACAATCAATGAACTGAGCCACAATAAAAATTTTAAAAAAGTGAAAACATTAAAACACCTCTTTCTGGAGCAAACAAAGAACTAGAAAAACCACCTGAACATAGAGACGAAAATCTACCTCACCTAAATTTCCATACCATCTCCCAGGTTTGGAAACAAGTCTGAATCCTTAGGCAATCAATAAACTGAGCCACAATAAAAGTAAGAAAACATGAAAACATGAACACACCTCTGTCTGGCCTGATTACATGGTTAGCTTTCCTCTTTACGCTGTTACTACCCTGGAGAAACACATTTACTAAACAGACACGAGGATACAATCCCCTTGCTATAGTTACCAATTCAATTTCTGCAAAGTGCACATTTAAATGGAAATTTCCCACGTCAAGGTAGCTAAATCAACACTCGACAGACTGGTAGCTTCAAGCATTCTACTGAAGTACGGTAATAGTAAGTGAGATATATTTTTCTTTTCCTTACCTTTCCTTAAAATTCTCACAAAATAAATTCCAGCAACTACACATTTGAGATCGCCCAGCAAAATTTCACTTAGAGCAACTAGTGTTCAAGTATATTTAAAATGAAAGGTAGCTCAGAAAAAAAAAATACAAACAAACAGAATTGTACTATATGAGAAAAATGGCCATGTACATAGCACTTATACATCAGAAGTTTTACAAAAGCAGTTACTATAACAGAGTTCAAACATCTTGTGCATCATAAGTGTATTTCATAAAAAGAATAAGGGTGCAAATTTTACATTCCACACTTTCTTCAAACTTCTGTCTGCATATGTGTTCAGAAAATTTGATCAATTTAGTGTTGTACAATGCCAAGGATTACTGTTTATTTTAAACAACAAAATTGATTTTTTTTTAAAAAGTAGATAGCATGTTACAAAACCTGTATTTAAACTGCAAAAACATGGAGTCTGCTTAATTGTGATTTTGAAAGACAAGAAAACTTATGCAAACAATATTTTGCCTGAAATTCACATTGATATTTATGACCTCGACTGGCACATTTATAATGCAAGCAAATTTGTAAATTACACATCGCACATATCACATATTTTACACAATTTCTGCATTGAAAATGGACTGTTATGATGGATTGAATAAGTCTTTCCAAGAAATGTTATATAAGTTTCTTCATGCACACAAAAACAACGCACCATTTCACCAAGCTTGGTGTCAGTTTCAATGCTAAATCTCTTCCTAATCAAACTCCTAAAGCCATAGAGAACCTTGCTCTATAAATGCTCCAATTTCCAGACAAACAACAAAGAACCTCCTGGTTGAGTAAATACCCAAAATGCTCTTGAATACTTATGAGGAGAATGGAAATTATGCTCATAGTGAAATAGGAGAAGGCAGACTGAAAGAGACACTGTGCCTGTATGTATTAAAGATAATGAGTTTGTGACATCTATTGTGCCTATGTGATGATTTTTGTTTCAGGCTGCTTGCATCCTGGTGGCTCCTAATATCTTAACCTTTGTTCGTCTTTGTTGTTTCGCTTGGTGAAACAACTTTACATCTTCAGCAGATACTGATTCATGTACATCTTGGCCCATCCACACAATGTGACATTCTCACAAACATGAGGTAACAAGCCTTAAAACTTTCAACTTGAAACCCTTACCTTAGCTATACACTTCATCTTATTGAAGATTATTAAAAACAAAAGAAAATTGTGATGAAGGGGCAATCCAACATTTCTTACAATTTGAACTGGGTGAATAAATTATTATCAGAAAGCTATGATTTAGATAAAGAGAGTACATACAAATCATTCACAACCTATCATCAAATTCAGAAGTCACATATCTGTGTAGCCCCACATATCCACATTTCTGTCCTGTATTGATAATGGTTTGTTATTTTAAGCAAGATTTTAAAATAATATTCATTATCTTGATGATACCCAATCTTATCATACACAATTTTATTACTTACTTACTACCTGATCAGTAGCTTGGAGTATGTTCTAGAAAGTCTCATGTTCAATGACATCACATGACCTACACTAAACATCGTCTTTCATCGTCTAGAAAAAATAAGCGCCTTCTCCATCACACCTGCTCCCACTCCAATCTCTGCTTATGTTCATGTTGCCTACTCTCAAGCGTAAAGAATCATTCATGAGCTCTAATGGGATCAATAAAGCCAACATTATCACAAATCTCCTCTCTCCTTCCCCATCTTCACAGCTTCCTCTTTCACCCATAAGGCTTGTTCACACATGCAGGTGCAAACTGCTTTAAAAACGGGGTTTTTTTCTTGGAGTAGTATGCTTTAAAGTTGCCCGGACTTGGTGTATAGATGGCGCAATGCTTGCAGAAATCGTACTGTGCAGTGCCATGACAGTTTCCTAGCCTCTGCGAAGGTTTTTGGTGTGATCAAAGAATTTTTTGGTTACACATAGCACATAGGCTCACCTGCACTCACTGCTGTGTGTGATGTGCAGCGATGCATAACACACACACACTACATAGACCAATGGGAAAGTCGCTGTAGCAGTGCAGTGTCGGATCGAATATAGCAAGCCAGTTCATCCAGTGCATGCAGTGATTTTTCGCGTTCTAAGCATATCTTCACGAATTCGTAACTAGACTGCTTCATGCATGATGCTCAATCTCAATAACACATAGGTAAACGTGTATCTTACACAGAACTGGCATGGCGTGGGATTTTTGCAAGCACTGCGTGAAGCGCCATCTATACACCAAGTCTGGGTAACTTTAAGAACAAAATGTGCAGTATGTGCATCACAGTTCTGCATCTCATAACACACAGAGGTAAGTAAGTATGCAAATAGCACCTTTGTTGCATCTATCATATCCATTCACCATCCATTTCTTAAATATAAAAAAACCAGTGTGTCTTTTTTGTGTACTGGTGTACATCCAAACAAGCCTTTAACTTCCACTTCCACAGGGCAGTCATGCTAGACTGCAGCAAAATTCATGTCAAGTCTACACTTTGAATATTCTATTCTGCCAGATTGTAAGATTGATCCATTCCCAGGTCTATTTTAGGGTATGATTGAGAAGGGGGGGAAACGGGGTACCTGGGAAATGCATCAGGTCTCGCTGCTTTTTTGTCTTGTAAGAAACGAGTTATAATCAGTAGCCTGCAGTCTATATCCTTCAAGGCGACACAGTTTTTGTTGACTGTTCCAAGTAACCACACTTCCAAACCATAAAGTCATGTGATCATCGTGTGATTCTCATGATTAAACAATACCCCAGATAGACTTTAAAGCATACCATTCACCTAAACATAATTTGTGTACAGCTAGCGTGAGTGAAAAAAAAAAACCCCCGAATTCTCTATCATTCTCTCTTTCCCTTCTCTTCCAAGTTTCATTCTCCCCTTCTCTAGTTCTACCTTCCTCTTTCCGTCTGTCTCCCCTGTCTTTAAAAAAAAAAACAACCAACATTCCACCTCCACTCAAACACACTGTCATCCTTCCATCAAGGTTACATTGCTGCTGTAGCTCCTGGGGAGGACACACATCTGATAGACTCTTACAAGATTATCCCCACCGATAGAATCTTCTAAACCAATTAGTTAGCACCTCTAATGAGATCATCACCAATTGATTCCGAGAAAGTTCTGTGCTTCGCCAACCAATGAGAGATCAGCCTACGGGGAAGAAGATGAGGGCTCATCAAAACTTTGCCCCTGTTTGGCCTTGCAAACAGGGGCTTTATTCAACACAACAACATCGGTTTAATCAGAATTACTATTACAACAACGTCAGTTTAATTAGAATGAATATTTTCTAAGTTACAATTCTTTGGTACATCCTTTCTAGTTTTATCTATTTGATATAAATGTATTAGTGAAAAGCACAGTGTACAGGCATATAAAGGAAAACAAATGAATTGCAAAGTTCTTTCCAAAGTCCTTTGCAAATGTTATTTACTGCAGTATCAAACAGAATTTGATTTGAAAAGGTTATCATTTATCCTATTGTTTACTTCTTTTAAATCTTTGTTTCTATGAGGGTTATACTATTTTCTAGTTCCTTTTTGTCTGCAAATCTTGACTATCTTTTCTACACCATTTGTCATATCTGTTCATAACATCACTATTATCATCCTCCTAATAATTATCATTCATCATAATCAATATGATTTAACAGGGAATTAATCAGTGCAAGTTTAATTTTTCCTTCCCACAGGAAACCTTCCATCAATAATACTTTGTTTACAAATATACATTTTGAACACTTATTTGTATTCAGTTCAGACTTTGCAATACACTACTCAATAACAGACTCATCTCCCAGGTCTTTGCTTTCTTCAAGAAGATTCTTCAATTACACTCCAAAAGCTCATTGAGCACAGAGAGATCTTCTTGTGACTAAGATTACTTAGTAAATGATATGAATATGACTAAACTGGTATGCCTGGGATATGAAATAAAGTAAGGAATCTCTGCAATTTAGAATTCAGCTCAGGTCAATCCACAATACACTGTCCTCTCTATGATTGCACAAAGGTAAGTTACAGTATTTTCAAGTGCAAATGGAAGTGCTAGTAGTTGACTTGTTTATTTTGTGTTTTAAGGAAGTAAACATGCTTGAAATGTGTGTAATAATGCCAAAAGAAACAATAACAAAAAGATAAACTCCCTTGTTGTTCTTGTCATTTTCTGTATCTATATAAAGCAAATGCAGTACAAGATAAATATTATGGTACTAATAAAAACAAATCATTTTTTTTTATTAATCAATGAAATAAACTCTGTGACTGCCTTTCTACAAATTCTAATTACCCCTGCATACCACTTCTAAATAAAAACATTAATAGAGGAAGATATGAAGTAAAAAAGCTAACTGATAAACTAACTTTTCCTTCTTCTCATGAGTGGCCTTCATATAGTTTGACTGTATGTATAGCCTGACTAATTTCACGCCAAGAGAGTCGAAAGGGAGTTTGGTACTAATATTTTACTTAAATTTAAAAGTGCATTAATTATCTGAAAAAATCATTTGTGTACAGCTAGTGTGTATAAAATAAACCTAAAAAACTCTTTACAAGGCATTCTAGGGGTTAACGGTCAGGGAGTTTGAAAAAAAATAAAGGATAACGTAAGACAACAACATGTGGAATCGAATGGCTGATCGATTCTGTAAATGAACTATTTCATGCTCTCGCATACACATATGTATGTTGACTTGTCTACCCATCAGTCGTTTTTTTACATTGTGAGAATTTGCAATTTTCAATTCATAGAAGTAATACAGTGAAACCTGTACATAAAAACCACCCAAGGGAGACAAGAAACATTTATGAGCAAGTGGTCTTTATAGAGAGGTTCCTTTTTATACACATTTCAATGGGAAAAGTATTCAAGGGAAACAAAATTTGTGGTCTTTACAGACAGGTGGTTGCAAAAGCAGGTTTGACTATATTTGAAGTGACATGGAACCTCATCTTTTGGTGATTGGTATAATATCCTTTTGGCTCTCACAGACAAATTCACCTGCTTTGAGCGAGAAGGGCATTAACTCATATACTTTAACACAGATGAATGAATACTCAGTCCTGCAACATCAATTAATAATGCGACAAGCATTCAGAGTCTCATTCAGAGGACATTATAATTATTCATACATGTACATCTTAGTGGTTAATCTCGTGTAAGGATGATTTGATTTTAATAATGGAACGCATCTTCACATTGATACACCAGACATTGCACTTGTGCTTTTCTCCTCAAAGCCACAGTCTCAAGCTACCTTGTCTTCCGGTCGTCTGATGTTCTTAATTCATCAAAGACATCCTTGTGGGCACATTTCCAGTAACTAGACCTGGCATTTCGGTAAATGAGACGGATATTAAACGGGAACTGCTGATTGACCGACTACATTCAACTGAAACTTTTTCCCCTCTCTTCATCTCTGTCTACTCCTCTTTTCTTCTCTCTCTCTCTCTCCTCTCTCTCTCTCTCTCTCTCTCTCTCTATCTCTCAATATTTCAATTTCTCTCTCAGTTTCTCTCTCTTTCTATGCATATGTTTATTTTTTTGTTTCTTTCTCTGTCTCCCTAACAATTCAAGTCTCTCAGTCTTACTCTCTCAGACTTTGTACATATTTCTTCCACCCTCTATATGTTTATAACATGTACTAGAGCTCTTAAAAATAAAGATCTGAAAAGAATATATGTGGATCTAATACGTATGCAATCCTTCATATGAAGTTAAGAAGAAATTCATGCAACAGAAATGCTTTTTTTTCAGGCCTTCTTCATTGTACAATATGAATGCCTCGGAGCCTACAGCATCTAGCTTTTATTGCTATACACTAAAGAACAGTATTTGACTTTACATATCGTCTGTTTGGAGTTAGAAGGGTGTAGAGTCTGTATAAAATGATATAAGTTCAAGCCCTTCTGGCTCTAAACAAACCATATGTACTGCATAGTGCAGAACATGCAAGTGCATGCATGATATGCATTTTATCAAAGAAGAATATCTACTCCACAAATGCAAGTCATATTTTTATATCTGACTATGAGTGTACATGTGTGTGTGTGGCATACAAGGTACAATTTCTTGACAGCACATGTCTATGTATGTGCATGATTTCAGCTTAGGGGAATTACTAGCAGAGCAGCACAATAGGAGATTATGATCGATCTGATTCACTCGGCGGAAAAAAAAAAAAAGAAGAAGAAGAAGAAGAAGAAAAAAAAAGAAACTAGCCATGTTGTCTGCCGATAGCAAAAGTTGTATTAACCAATCATCCAAAGAGTGGGCAACTTTCTGATTTTCAGTGGATGATGTTACTTTATCAGCAGATCAGCACATTTTGTAAATAATTTTGAAGTTTTGATTCTCTTTGATCAGAGTATGCTGTTAAACCCCCCTTCCCACTACACTGTATTAATGATACTCACCTGAGATATATGGAAGGGAGAGGGAGAAAGAGAGTAAGAGAAAGAGAGAAGAGAAAGAGAGACAGAAAGGGAGAGGAGACAAAGAGAAAGAGAGAGGAGAAAAGAGAGGAAGAAAGGGAGAAGCAGAAAAAGAAGTGAGCTTGAAGAAAAATTGCATTAGAGAAACACCTAGAAACATGTATGAGAAAGAAAGCAAAAGATACCTAAGGTAAAGTGATGTAACACTATTATGTTACAAGGCTGGAAGGAAGAAAAGCCTGACACCCCTGACAAAGGTGACTGAAAATCAATCAAGCTTAGAAGACAAAAAATGTTACATTCAAATAACAAGACTTGCTGTGACAACAGACAAGTTCCCATAGAGAAATTTGTATTTGAGTGGTACATGGGTGGCTTGCCCAGAAATTATTGATTTCCCTTCAATATTACTGATATCTTTGTAAACATGAAAACTGGAAATACATATTTCATGGAGACAGGAATGTTTTCATATCTGGGCTAGATAACTACTTTGAAATAGTGAAAAGGAATTCATAATTCAACAAGTCTCTGCATGAATGTTTGATTAAAAACACTTACGGCATAGACAAACACTGGATTACTTACATACCTGACAAAGAAATGTGGAAAAAACCCCACTTCTCAGTGCCATAAAGGACTTATACTGCCCCTATTGCAATATTGCATTGATTTCTTTAGACAAAACAGAGTTTGCCTTGCTGGTAAAAATATAAAGAGTGTCTGGAAATTGTTAAGATTTTGTGAGAATGAATATTAATGAGAAATTTAGAGTTTGTCTTGCAAAATCTGATGTGAGATGTTTGTAAAATTTGTTGGCATACATTGTATCTTATTTCTATATAGTCCCATGTCTGCATATGTGTGTAAGTATTTTTTTTAGCCCAACAGTTTGAGACGGCTCTTCCAAACAATCCTACAATCCATGCAGGCATTTTGATTTTTCCCCACAGCTTTAACCGCAGAGTTCTTCTCATTAATGCAATCATGCTCCGAGAACATAGCATCACCCTGTCCCTGAGACTCAAACAAGTGTAGATTATATCACTGCATTGGTGACATTATATTTCCATTATTTATATTTGTTCTCTGCTGATAAATGATCTCGGAAAGAAATACGCCAATGGGAAATCATCCGACTTTAATGAAAGACAAACAAATTTTTAAATTATGTATGAAATGACAAAGAGAGAGAGAGAGAGAGGGAATGTGAATGAAAGAGGAGAGAGAAAGATAGGATGGAAATAGAAAGAGATAGAGAAAGAGAAATAGATAAATACAGAGAGAGAAATACTGAGAGAAAGAGAGAGAGTGAGAGGAAAGTGGAAATTAGCCAATAAAAATTCAATTCTCTGAAAAAATCTGACAACTAGAATGTCTGCTGAACAAAAAAGAGATATTGACATCTTTTACGCATCTCTTCCGGAACTTTCTCCCCTTTCCCCTCATAAAAACAGGTTTATTTGATTATAAATCTGGATTTTGAGGGCATGCAGGGACAATTATTCCACAAGAGAACTTAGGTAATCTTAGATATCTCTCTGGAGCAAAGACTATTTTCAACCATCCCTTGGGACCTCTATTAATATCTTGCAATGTGAGGCATTGGTTAAAGCTCACAAAAATTTATCATGTCCTGGGCCTCCTTTCATAAATGTAGTTATCAATAACAATTTCCAATAACTGTTATAAGCTACTGAAATCCTTGCATCTGATTGGCTGAGAGCAAATTTGTCATAGAAATGTAACTTTGTTACTGATAACAAGTTGTAGTAGCTGTTATAAACTACTGAAGTCCTTGCATCTGATTGGCCGAGAGCAGATTTGTCATAGAAATGTGGCAGTTGCTACTGATAGCAAGTTGTAGTAACTGTTATAAGCTACTGAAATCCTTGCATCTGATTGGCTGAGAGCAGATTTGTCATAGAAATGTGGCAGTTGTTACTGATAACAAATTTTATGAAATGGGGCCCTGATCAGTTCCACTGTACATCAACATCACAGTTCTCTGATATACAATATTTTGAAGACAACCCCCCCCCCCAACAACAACAACAAAATCTGACATATCTAATAAGATTTTCAGAGCAGATCATGGATACTTTATCTCTAAACAATGATCTAAACTATAAATTTTGATTGGTATTCATAGCCACTATCTCCACTTGATCAGATGGAAGTCTTGTTTTCATACACACTTAAAATGGTAAAAGCAAGGATTTGGAGTATTCTGCAAAATCAGTCTTGCTTGTTGTAACATTGATACAAAAGGGAGAGATCACTGATCACCACAATGTTGCTTTTAGAAACCAGCGAATCCGCGCACATGCGCAGAAATATGCCTTGGAGAAAACGTTTTTACAAATGATTAAATCATGTTTCAATGGCCATTGGCCAGTGCTTCCTTATGCTAAATCAATGTACATGGTAATATACACCATTCCAAAATTAAAGTTATGGGCTTTATTTAAATGTATATATTCATACATAAAATTATGCAAAGAAAGCAAATTCTGATAATTAAGAACACTTAAATTTATAAATGCGAGTACCTCCAATTCATTTTTCTGTGCAGCATGCATGGATTCACTGGTTCATAAAAACTACAAAGAATAATTGCTGAGTACTTGATCAATATACTAGTACATGTATCCATAAAAATAATTCTGGTAATAATCAAAACATATTCAGATCACACAAGTATTTAATCTGATATTAAATGTTGAAGAAGTTGATATCAATATTTCTTGTTAGTGTTTACTGCATGCACTATAAATTGTAAATCTGGTATTTCCTATTTGTGAACAGTCATACACTGAAAAAGGAGGCAAACTGAAATTCTCTCAGAAAATTTTGAGGAAAAACAATTCTTAAATGTCTTTGACTTGAATAAAGGTCTAATATATACAATAATTAACATAAACACTAGAGGTAATGTATGAGTTCCCAATTGTACAGAAAATTCACATATCAAAAACCCAAGAAATGAACAACATCTGTGAAATGTGTATGACATCTTAAAATTACAAATATATTTTCAATAGTATTTTCAGGAGTAATCATACATTATCGCATTGCTCTGCAAAAATGGATGAAATGAATATTTCAAGATCAGCAGCTCCCATGAGGATATCTAGAAGAAGGGTTGCATGGAAAAGTCAAATGTGAAAAACATCCAAGCCATTGAACTCAATACAATCAAGCCAGACTCAGAAAATTTCATATAGTTTAAATTAATGAAAACGTTAATGAGAAAAAGTGAAATATTTAGCCCTTAACAGCAGACACACTAAATTATGATGCTCACATTTAGTTCTAATTGAATTAGAGCTGAGCTGAATGCTGTGCGGCACTTCGGCTCATTACCGCGATGAATTGCTATCGATTGGGAACAAGCCATCCGACCAGCAGCTCAATTTCGCAGCCCCATTCACAATTTATCTTTCAGGGAAGTCCATACATGCTTTCAGGCTAATGCTAATGACACTATTTTAGGGACAACTTGCAATTTGGTATGAAATGAAATGTAGCTTCCTGGTATTTCATCAATACTGAATGATTGTTTCAAGTTAAAGGAATAATATGTTTCAATGAGGAATGCAGGTTTGACGTCATCAGCAATGTCATATTTCTTCCATGCTTCCAAGGAAGGGAAAAAGATTGCCAAGTCCAAACTGATGAGGGTAAACTTTCTCTAGTATATTTATAACATATGCTGCAAGCATTCTTGTCCATAGGCTTACAGTATCTTGTGGAGAATTTCTATTACAGTAAATACATGAAATTTGAAAAAAAAAAAGGAAAACAGAGGGAAAATACAAAGATTAGACAGCAGATTTCAAATAACTATGATTAAAATAGGGAGTAATACCTCTTTCACACTGAATAGAAAAGAAAAAATAGCAATGGAAAGATTCCCTCCAAAGAAACTTAATCAATAGGCAAGTCAATAAAAGCACACATAAAAATCACTACAGCTGACCCAGTAGTTACATGCAATGCTTGCATATGAACCTTGTTGAAGAAATAAATGTTCAATGTCACAATACATGATGCAGTTACAGGTGCTATCTGCGCAGCATAAATCAAGGATATCTTTTTCGAAGAAAGCCGATCTACGTCACTTTGCAATACTATGATCTATATTGATTAAAAACATGTATGACGCATGCAAGAGGGCAGGAAAGGTCACCAATATAATCTAGCCTGCACGGTGAGCGTGATTAAGACACAGTGACCAAGTACTGGTTACCTGGAATTCTGGATAATTCATTCATTCATTCATTCATTTTTTTCATTAAGTACATGTATATATACATGCATGTATGAAGGTAATACAAATTTCAAGTAAAGATAAATAGGGACAATTACCTGACAAAAAAAAAAAAAAAATCAAAAGCATTTACAATTTGTACACTCCCTTTGAAAAACTTTGTTTTTGTGAAAGGTTCACTCATATCATGATGTTTTAAATCAAACACAGAGGTGCTGTGGCTCAGTAGAGGAAGCGCTGTGGCTCAGTGGTAGAGCAATGGTCTCGGAAGCGGGAGTACCCGGGTTTGAAACCAATGTCCTAATGTCCTTTGGTAAGATATTAATCCTCATTACCAAGTCCTTTGGAGGGGACTTAAAGCCGTCAGTCCCCTGGTGGCTTACTAACAAGCATACACATGATTTCTTAGCAGTCAGGTAAAATAACCAACCAAATTTAACCATTTTAAACCATTAAATTATTTTATCCCTAAACTTTCTAAAGAGATATTTTAGTTGAAAACATGTAGAATTAAACAAGGAAATCTACATGAAAAATAAGTTATAAACAAGGAAAGCCAGAATAAAACTACCGTCACAATTTGTCGACAATTTGAATATCTTCATCATAGGTATTTATCGAACCCTGGATCAATTAAGTTCCCCAGTAACACTGCGAGTGCTAGTGATCCATTAAGCTTCTGGCATCACGGACAACATCATTGAATTTTCATCACAGCCCAGACAGCCTTGGAAAGCCATTTTCTAAATAACGAGCTCATGTCTACGGAGTATTATAATTCTCTTGTAGTGATGTCATGATTTCTGAGAATCATACTTTCATTCGAAGAAAATGAGAAACACAGATGCTATAATTCACAGAAAGCGGACGAACTGTGAACATGAGTTTTGTATCACCTACCTGGCAGATGTTTTTAGAGGAATCATTCCTAATGAACATCATACGTCATGTCATTTCACCCGTCTCCTAAACGAGGCATTAAAAACTTATCTGAGAAAAAATTGATTCCCTGAAAACTGTCTACTGCAATACGTAAATGAATATAAAGACTTATTTGAAGCATTGTTCTATGAAATTGTTCAAGGGGTATTCACTTTTATTTTCTATTATATCCATGTAAATATAAAATTTAGAATTGAATTTCTTAAATGTTTACTCCCTAAAGGAATCCAATAACTTGCTGGAGGCTTGATTTAATAAATTGCTGAATTTTGATGTTTGTGTTGTATGAAGATGTTCAGAAGGATATGTAAACAGCCAGGAATATAAAGGTTTGGAAATATAAGATGTTATCATCAAGATATCTATCACTGAGTGAATACTGTCACTTTTCAAAACCCTCTTTTCCTTCTCCTTTCTTCCTTCTTCACTCAATTGTCTGTCACATCTTCATCCATAGGTTTAAGCCCCTTCTCCTCTACCTTCTCCCCCTCTCTCATCTCTCTCTCTCATCTCTCTCTCTTTCTCTCTCATCTCTCTTTTTCTCTCTCTCACTCATCTCTCTCTCATTTCTCTCTTTCTCTCTCTTTCTCTCTCTCTCTCTCTCTCTCTCTCATATCTCTTTCTCTCTCTCATTGCTCTTTCTCACTCTCATCTAGACATTTTTCCACAGCCTCCAATGTAACTTTGGTAATGATCTGCATGTTTTTTCCCTCCTTCTCAAGCTCCTGCCTTAAGTTTCAGATGTCCTCTTGTGACATCATCCAATCTTGAAACTTCTTGCTAGCATTTCTCACACTCTAGCTACTTCCATGAGGTGTGTCCTCATCAGCTCGAGCTTACAGAATAGCCGGCTTTTTCTGATCCCACGAATTAGCCCGATCAGAGAATAGCCGGCCAATTCTCAGATGAAGATGGAATTAGTCAGCTATTTCACTCGAAAATTAAGCCTACCCAAATCTTGTATTAATCTGCAGAATAGCTGGCTAATTAGTGAAATAGCAGGCTATTTTGACGCATCCTCATGAGCTTGAGCTTCAGGAGCTAGTTTATCCATGCCATCACGCACGCTGCACCAACATTGGGCTATAGTTTGACGTATAGGAGCTTGAAATGATGTGGATGCCATTGCAGGCTTCAGCGGAGTTTGGGCTTATACCCCTGATCCCCCAAATAGCCGGCTATTCCTAAGTTCTAGCTAATGAAAACCCACCTATTTTGTCTAACATCAAGAGGGCTCACCTACATCATCGAGTTGTTGACGAGGGATGAGGAACTAGTTTCTTGATTACGAGGCAGCTGAGAATCTTGCTTCCATGTCCTCTCATCAACTGAGCTCTTTGTTGATGCTTCATGCACCTGACCTACATGCACTGCAGTGAAGATGTTTTCATCCTACCTCCTCTGATGAGCTCTCACCTTTTAAGACCACCGCACACTATACGATCCAACTGCGACCAGATTTTGGAGAAATGGCATTTTGCATTAAATATGAAAGTTTAAATGAGTAAAATAATCTTATTTAGGGTTTGGAATAAATAGGAATACCAAATTTGTAATGTTGGTTAGCTGCAAGCCTTTAAGTCAGAGTAAAGGCAAAATTAGCTTCAAATCGTAGCCGATCGCAAGATTCCTAGATGATGTCACTACGATTCGGAATTGTTTTCATTTTTATACCTTCAAATTTAGTATCATACGACTTTTTAGAAATTTGGTCAGTATGATTTTCCATGTTTGAATGTTCATATCAACAATTTTTTTTTTCCAAAATAGGATCGCAGACAGACTGTGTAGTGTGCGTTGGGCTTTACTCACTCACTCTCTCTCTCGCTCTTGCCTTCTAATCTTCTGCAACATATTTACACATGAACATGCTATACTTTCCTCTCTCCTTTCTCTCTCTCTCATTTCATTTCTTCATCCCTCTCCTTCCTAATACTATCTCATTTCTTGTGTTATTTTGATCTGTCTGTATTCATTTATCATCTACCTTCCTCCTTCCCTCCTTTCCTGGCCCCTCTCTCTCCCTTACACGGGACCTCTTAAAGAACGGACCTTCTTTACAGTAGGTCCGTGATGCTTTTTATCTTTCCAAACTTCTCTTTCCCGTTCATTTGCATGGATCCACACCATATGGTTCTTTCTCTCTCTCTCTGTCTCTTTCTCCATGCCCCCTTCTCTCAATCTGTCTTTCTGAATCATTCTCTCTCTTTCTCTCTCTCTCTCTCTCTCTCTCTCTCCTATCTCAATCTATTTCTCAACTCCCCTCTTTCTCAATCTATTTTTTTTGCCAACTATCCTTCTCTTTATCTCTCTCAAACACACACACACCCACACACACTCTGACACACTAACAAACAGACACTTTCATTTTTTTTTCTCTCTCTCTCTCCCTCTCTTTCAGTCAAATCCATTACCAGTATGTCTATATGTGTTTTCAAATTTAAAATATTTCTTACTTTAAAATCAGCTCCACTGAACAAAATTAATCACCTAACTGAGACTGAATATGTGTTAAGTAAATTCACGGATCTTTTTTTTTACTCAACTCTCTCTGGTTTTGGTAAAAACAAAGAGCAAACAACACATTCCATGTATTAACGTACTTGGATTATGATGAGAAATCTGAAACAAAAATGGTGACTAGTGAAAAAAATATAATTTAATGCTAAATAGATTAAGGACGTGTTTAATAGGCCATATCAATCTGCCTGCACATACATATCTGTTTACACAACATACACCAGTGAGTACTAACAGCTGCTCAATTAATTATTAGGATGGAAAAAGATGGTTGGTTCAGTTATGAAAATGTAACGTGACCTCCAATTCTTCACCTCATGAGAAACATGTTTAATACTCTTAAACATTCCTGCATGTTGCTACAAAAACAACTTTTTCTGTCCATGGCTCATATAGAGAATACAAAAAAAAGGGGGGGAGGGAAATAAAGAAAAAAGTAAGAAAGAGGAGGTGGAAGAGAAAATGAAAGTAAGAGGATACCTAACTTTTGAACATCTTCCCCTCACTCCCTGGTAGTTTTCTTTCACATTTCATCAATTCAGGAAGACTACTGGAGTTACCCCCCCTCCCTCCAACCCCTAACCCTTCAAAACAGCACCCCCTCAACATATTGGGCCATGCTTCACTCCTGCCAACAGGACCATGTTGACAGATCATACTTTCACTAACAGCTAATTAAACACAGAAGGGGAGAAGGACTATGTTCAGTCCAATTCAGTTACTGATATCATTAAAAAAAAAGAATCTGATTGATTTTTATAAGTCAATGGAAACGAATCATACCTTTACTATTAAACAGCTAATTAATCATACAAGCAGAAAAGGATAATGTTCAGTCCAGTTCAGTTAAACTGATTATTAAAAAGAAAAAATCTCATTGATTTAAAAAAAAATAAATCAATGTCGATGGATTATACTTAAACCAACAGCTGATTACCGGTAATCATAGGATTTGGGGAGGATTATGTTCAGTCCAGTTCAGTTAAAACTGAAATCATTTTTCCAAATCCCTGATTAATTTTACAAATCAATGTTGATATATTTTTCTTTTTAATACTAAAAGCTCATTTATCACAGAAGGAGTGGATTACATTCAGTACAGTTTGGTTTAACTGATATTGCTTTGCAAATCTTGCTTTGTTAATGTAGTTACTTATAATGCCATTTTTAGTGGAGAAAGGAATATTTAAAGGCATTGGCTAACATTGTTATGATTTAAAAAAAATCTCATTTTGTTACTTAAAAATGGGATAAACATTAGGGTTATAGTGTAAAAATACCAGTGTGAAAGTTTCAGAGCATAATATCCATGGGAAGTATTTTTAAATATTAGAAATGTGAACCAATGTTTGAAAAATATACGAGGGTCGGTTGCATAGACCCAACGTAAGGAGTGTGCATGCGCACATGACTCAACGGACCGCACTGTGTGTATTGACGTATCATGCGGCGGAAGGCAAGTAACCGTATTTTTTAATTCGCGCAAACGGTCCTCTTAGTTCAGTGTCTCTCGAGACGAAAGCTAATAAAATCGCGGTTTGCGTCTAACTTACAGCTTTTCCTTCCAAATTATGGTTGGTTTCAGGGTTTTTGAGTATAAATACAAGTACTCATACACATGTTTCATCTTAGTTTGAGAATTTTTTAAATCTCTCTTGTATCCTTCCTCCGTTAAGGTCGGAGATCGCTGGTATCAGTTGAAATGATTGCAGACACTTCCTATGGGTTGGTGGAACTAGACAAGTTGCTAAGGAGGTTTTGACGGGTTGTGTGAAGATTGCGAATGAAGTATAAAATAAGTGTGTGGAGCTGGGTTTTACTGGTACTGTTGAGGTGCACAGGGGGTAGGAACAGAATGCACTCTAGAAATGTCTGGGGGTCTGACTCAAAGAAACCTGCAAATTGTCTGGTATTGTTGTTCTCCTTTATGCGATTGATGAGGTCTTGACGCACAGATGCAGTGACTGGGCAAGAAGAAACAAAGTGCTCTACATCTTCTCGAATAGCGGAACACAGCCGGCAGATGTCATCAGAGGCCTTTCCAATTCTGACAAGTCTGGCCTGAGTCAAGTAAACTCTGCATGAGATCTGGGCTCTGATGGTGATAGCTGGTCTCAGGGTTGAATTAGCTATATGTCCCGGATACAAGTCAGTAGCCTTGGGTTTTGGACATCTGGTCCACATCGAGAGTGAACTTTTCTTCGAGAGAGCCTCGCTTTGCCTGGTCTCTGATGCTCTAGTCACTGCTAACACCACCATGCGTTTCCAAAGGCTATAGGTAGGAGGTCTAACCAACAGCTCGTTCAGCGAAGGGAGATTTAGCATCCTGAGAACAGAGCGCCATTGTTGAACAGAAGTGGTGTTGGCACAGATGCTATGAAGAAATAGCCTGCGCTCCGTTCTATCAGGGGGAATGTTCAGGATCTGTCCTAAAAGCAAAAGCTTCTCTTTCATAACCAGAAGGCTTATGGGCAGTAAGTCTGTCAGGAGGTATACAGATTCATCTGCTGCAGATACTGGAAGCCCTAGTATGCGTTTGAAAAGATGGACCTGAGCTTTGTCAAGACGATTCAACATGGCCTTGGAGAACGACACACAAGAGCAGCCATATAGCATGCGTGGGACACAGAAGGTTGACCAAAGCTTGGCAGCGATGTGAGGTATAACTCTGGCACTGAAAGGAGATGTCCCAACAAGAGCAAAGAACGCTTTGTACCCTTTTGAGATGGCCTCAGCTGCAAAGTCGAACTGTACATCAGCTGCTCACAAAGTTAGCCAATGCCTTTAATGTGTAGTTTGATTGGTGCCAGTGTACATTTTTAAAATACATCCATTAGAGGCAATAAAGAAATGGAGAAATATAGCAGTTCAGGGTACCTAAGATTACTTTATTGCTGCAAGAGAACCATACTGTCTTACTTTGACAAAAGGAAGCAAGTGACAAAAGTGACATTCCTGTATTAAAAAAGAGCAAAATATCTGTCATTTACACCGACGTCAATGCAATACTATGATGTCTTGCCTAACATATCTCTTAGCAGAATGAGTGTTCATGCATAAAATTTGGTCTGGAAGAAGAGCACAGTAGGTGAAATATGAAAATATCAATAACTCAAATTTTGCTGATATGTCACTTGCTTCCTTTTGACAAAGTAGGGTACATAATATAGCTATACGATAAGTAAAATTCTATGGTACAAACGTCGTATAATGAAACCTCATATGACGAAATGTCTCATAGTCAAATGCATATTTCGATCATCCTTTCAAATGAACACCCAACAAAGAACCAGCAAGCTCTTATATTCTGAAATCTGAACATATTGTATGAAAATGCAAATAACTGGGCAAAGCTTATCATATAAGTGCACCGATAAGACTAATCAGTTTGCCTTTTGTATGCTTTTGGCTACTTGATGACAACTTCGCATTACCCTTTGATGTTAAACTGAGTCATGCTTTCAAAAACTGCTGCAGTAGAGCGGAGCATTTTTCAGACAAATTAAGCAAAAGTCAACCATCACATTAATTGAAGAATTATGAAGGCAATCTCCAAGTCTATAACCAGGCAATGAAGTAACCTGATATATTGAAAAGAGCGTTAAAATTTTACTCTGCCAATAGGGCTTTCCATGTTCCTTACTTGAAAACACATGGGCACTGTTGATTATGTAAATGAAATACATTAACCTTTACATTGCTCCAACTGGAGTTGATTTTTTTGCAAGAAGTGGACAGGTTTTCTGAAGTAGTTTCTCTGCCTGTCAAGTTCAGTTATCACACTCGAGATCTAGAAAAACATTCATTTATATTCATGAATACATGATGGAGTGGACTTTATTTCTCTTGCAGCCAAAGATAAATTGACTGACATCGGAGAGACTGCCTGAAAGAGATGGATAGACTGACTGAAAGAGATAGATAAACTGACTGGAAGAGATATATTGAATGAAAGAGATGGATAAACTGACTTAGAGATTGACAGTGACTGACAGAGATGGATAGACTGAATGAGAGAAATGGATGGACTGACAGAGATGGACAGACTGACTGAAAGAGATGGATAGATTGACTGAAAGAGATGGATTTACTGAAAGAGATAGAATGATGAAAGAGATGGATAGATTAACTGAGAGATTGACAGATTGACTGAAAGAGATGGATAGACTGAATGAGAGAAAAGGACGGACTGACAGAGATGGATAGACTAACTGAAAGAGATGGATAGATGGACTGAAAGAGATGGATAGACAGACTGAAAGAGAGGGATAGACTGAATGAGAGAAAAGGACGGACTGACAGAGATGGATAGACTAACTGAAAGAGATGGATAGATGGACTGAAAGAGATGGATAGACAGACTGAAAGAGAGGGATAGATTGAATGAGAGAAAAGGACGGACTGATAGAGATGGATAGACTAATTGAAAGAGATGGATAGATGGACTGAAAGAAAGAGATGAGATAGAATGAATGAAAGAAATGGATAGACTGACTGAAAGAAATGGATAGACTGACTGAAAGAGATGGATAGACTGACTGAGAAAGATGGAAAGACTTACTTTAAAAGATGGATAGATTCATGGAAAGAGATTAGAAAACAGGAAGATGAAACAATTGAAAAATAGGGAATTTGGGATCTAGAGTCAATATTAATGGCTAAAAGTGAAAGAATTGGAGCAGATAAAGAGAGAGAGAAAGAGACAGAGAGACCAAGAAAGAGACAAACTGAGAAAAAAAAAAACTACTAGTATGACAAAGTATGATAAAAAAATTACAAATTTCATCAAATACCACAAAGTGAATCATATAAAGACATGCAATTTAAATAGACAGAAGATTACATTATTCCTGTCGACTTATGTCAAGCTATATACACTCAAAACAGACGAATGCTACACGTCACTGAATTCCTTTTACTGAATATTAATTTAAACCAAAGCCCTAATTTCTGTAAAGTTCTTTTCCCATCATTTAATCAAAGTCATATCTTGTTCAAGCTGTCAAAATGACAAAGTATAAATCCACAATATTGACTGAATTGCCATTACTGACAAGGCAGGATTTCAAGCTATGGATGAGGCATGACTACATCAATTTATCTGAGATAGAACATGACAATGGATAAAGTGAGATGGAGTCCCTGGGCAGTCATCTCTTTCATTGGTATGCTGTCGTGACCACTAGTCGGATCCCATTACGCTACTGAGTGCTCCAAGAATTGTTGTTTTCAAAAGAATACAGCTTACCCTGGAGGGGAATGGCTCATCAAAATATTAGAGAGCAAAGAAACAGTCACATTTTGCCTCACAGGAGCTAACAGTCTGAGTAAAGCAATACCTTCACCGATTTAAAAAATGTGTGAAATATCGGCTTTAGAGATCCTTTTAGTCATTCACCAAATGCCCTGTTTGGTACAAGTTCGAGAAAATTTTACTGAAACCATTCACATAACACTAGCTTTGAAAAAAAATTATATGGGCTCAAATGATTGCCACCTGACTGGTCGGCACCTATTTTCTGCACCCGCCTTATTAGAGGAAACTGTAGATTAAATGCTGTAGAGTATTATACACACATGGGCAAGACAGAAACTCGTGATTTCTTGAATGGATGTCAAGATAATTAGAAAACAATCTTTTCTCCACCACTCTTAAGTTTAACTCATGAGCAATACACTCTAATTTCTGCGGAGTCAAATTTGACTCAGAATGGCGTCAGCTGGGAGTTAATTCTATTCTGAGTTAAAGTGACTCGGATTCTGAATCAGTTTGACTTGGAATGGAGTTACTTTGACTCAAATTTACTTGATTCTCAGTTGACGCCACACCATTCCAAGTCAAAATGATTCGGAATCTGAGTCACTTTAACTCAGAATAGAGTTGACGCCATTCCGACTCAAATTTGACTCCGGACAAATTAGAATGTATGGTGACTAAATAATTACCTTTAAGTTTAGATTTAATTTTCCGTGCAACTGTACTTATTTTTTGATTAAAAAAAAGGTTTCAAAGACATGTAAGACAACATAAATTATATAGGAACATGTATTACAATCTTCAAAGCATTATGAATCTTGTAATATAAGAGTTTTCAATGAGGGGCATAAAAGCATTTTAAGATTTTAGGTTGATACTACATGTGAAAGAATTTGCCAGTATTGAATGTCAATTACAACTCATAAGTTAAAACTTTTACCAAACTGATGTTTTCACAGTGTGATATTGAGGGATGTCAAATTATTCAGATTTGATTTTGTAAATTTTGTAAATTTTGTAAATTTTCTTCCACTGACGTTCTTAAAACAATACTCTAAATATTTCATTAGATTTTTGCTTTTCAGAAAATTGACTTCTCAAAATATGTGAGTGTCAGTAAATGATCAAAAATATAATACAGGGGTATGGCACCTATCACTTCTGCCAACCTTTCCAGATTTATAAGGTGAAAACTTTGGTTTGATACAAGTAATGACTTTTAAGTTATT
>CM057155.1:10702364-10797089 GCA_029962745.1 Echinometra lucunter | reverse complement strand
AATAATGATAATAATAATAATCATAATCATAATCATAATCATAATCATAATCATAATCATAATCATAATCATCATAATCATAATCATAATAATAATCATAATAATAATAATAATAATAATCATAATAATAATAATCATAATCATAATCATAATCATAATAATAATCATAATAATAATAATAATAATAATGATAATAATAATAATAATAACTCTTATTGCAGCATTAGGGCGAATCCTTCTGTCATGGCCTATTGTTTGGATTCCCCTTAATGCACACTCGATTCCCCTTAACACTCTCCTGCCCTATTTTGACGAAATAAACCTATTCATTTGATTCGCCCTATGGTAAGTTATAATGTTATAATGATAATAATATCAATAATGAAAATAATAATGGCGAATCCTTTTGTCTTGGCCTATTGTTTGGATTCCCTTTAATACTCTCCTGCCCTATTGTGACGAAATAAACCCATTCATTGGATTCACCCTATGGTAGGTTATAATGTTATAATACTACTACTACTACTAATGATAATGATAATAATGGTGAAAACTTATAGAGCGCACACACCGTCCAAGGCTGTTCATGGCATCAGCCCAGCAACAGATCTCTTTAATACAAGTAAACCACAAATTTATTTTATATTGGAGTTATTACTAACAAAAATTTAAAACAGATTTACAACATCTGCACCACCACTGCAATTCTCAGCTCCACCCGGTGAGGCCTACTGCCCTCTTGCTGCTCTATTCACTGACAATTTGAGGGACAAGCCCAGTCAGTACATAAGTCACAGGAGCTCTAGCATCTGAGGCCACCAGGCCCCATAATGGTAGCCAATGAGTTTAAAGGGTGATAACAAAGTAAGTTAAAATGTATACACATAAGATTTTAATTTTGGATTTAGTTAAATAAATTTATACCGCTTAAGGAAATGCAGGGATGAGAAGTCATGAAATATTCAAAGGTATCTCTGCTTTCAACAATGATTTATTCATCTCCATGACAGTGCCTAGGTATGCAAGGATTAAATATTCCTTGACCACTTGTTCACTGAGAAATAATGCAAGGATATGAGAGGTTAAAAAATAAAAATGGAAATAAAAGGTATTTCATATGAAAATGAGAATCCTGTACAAATTTTTAAAAATCAATGTTATTGATATTACAAAAATGTTGTGCCCCCTAAACCTCCCCTGCCAATTTAAGAGAAAAGGCTAGCTTCCAAAAGCATTAAGTGTTTGCCCTGAAGTCGTACTTCATATATATGAATATGAAAATAGAATGCAAATCAGCCTCTTGATTGCCAGACTGATTTTTAATGTTGAATGATGTGTGCTGATGTATCGATTGCAATTATTTGTATTCCCTTTATTCTCCTGTGATGTGTTTGTTACATTGACTAAGGAGCTACACCTTTTAATTTTCCCAATCTTTTTTACGTTTCCATTTTCTTCAACACTTTGGTTGCTTTTTTTGCCTTTCTGCTCGGTCGCCATATGTGCAATTTGTCATGAAATAACAAGCATCAATTCTACCTATCGCATACAGCTCTACGAATCCAAACGCATGTAGCGCTCTAATTTTGGGGTATGTAATTGTTTGGAAGTGAGCTTTGGATTCAAGCTGGTATGAGTTTGAGTGTCGTTGACAATGTGTTGGTAGACATGGTCAGCTAGCAAAAACTAAATTTTCCTCCTAATCTAGCGAGCAATCATGTTTTCATACATTCTGTGAAGCTGCCCAATGTTGGGCTGACGATGCAAAACAGAGAAATTATACAAAACATCCATGGATGAGAGATGTGGCGTGGGTAAAGTCGACTCCAGCGGAAGGCTTGAAAAAATCTTCTTTGCAGGAAAGACAGCTTTGAAATGAATAGAACCTCACAAATTTGTCCCATGTATTTCCAGAAGGATGCAATTTTGCGATGGGACAGCAAATACTCCCCCCTCCCCCCCCCCCCCCCGAGATATTTCTATTGGAACAATTTCAGTCATGATGAAGTATGTAGGGAGAGGAGTAGCCCAGCCGAACGCCGAGCGCTGTCTGCTATAGATCGGAACTGGAAGTTTATGCCTCAACATCGTTGTCCTCGATATTGATATCGGGAGCTGATATCGGTTAATATCTACTATATGCGATAGGGAAAACTGACAAAAAGAATGCTTCATTCAACAGAATTGCTTAGCAAAATCACCCATTTCCCATTTCCACCCTTGATTAGGTCCTTGGCAACTCTGTTGAAGATTAAAGATGCAATGGAAACCATTTAATCATCTTGTAACCTCTGGTACAGCTTTGGTGGTCCCAACAGATTCAACTTACGCAGAGTTAACTGTATATACAATGTGGTACTGGAAAAATTATTTTTGTGTCAAGTATTAAGAGTTCAGCCTGAATATCTTACATTGAAAATATTATGATATTTACCTTATAAATGAGCAAAGAAATAAAACTGAACTGAACTGAAATTGAACTGAAATCATCTGAATACATGTATCTCACTTTGATATTGAAGTCAAACTGGATTTCTGATGCCCAGAACAGAAGTGATGAGAGACTCTCTGTATTAAAGAAAGATGACAAAAACATTATAATGTAAAGAAGATATGCAATAGCATTATGCTACAGCAACAGCAACAAAATGACATAATATTCTTGCCATATTTCAAATGGCATCTGTTTTTCACAGACTGAATTTAAACTTTTAAAAGGCCAAGTAACACCTTGAGGTTGTTTAAATACTGAGGATTTATTGATGCTCCCTGAGAAAGGCTCCAAGATAACACTGAATCCGGTATGATATCATGTTGACTCTTTTCATTCTTGAAAGCGAAACTCCAAGGTCAAGCACAAATGCTACAACACCCATTAAACAAAACATCACTACATCATTCAGCAATATAAAAAGAGCCTCAAACATAGATGCGACTTATATTGTTTACCTCCAAAAAGACCTAAAATTCATAAAATCTATTATTTCAGGGAAAAAGTATTTGAAGTAAATTTGTTAAGACAGAAAATTTGAGCATTTTGAGAGAAAAAATACCTAGACATAATTTTTTTTCCCAGAAAGTATTGGGTATGTGTATTTAATTACTTACCAACCAATAACTCGTTGCCAATGATAGACTCCGATGGATCATAACATGTCTACAGAGAAATAAGAATGTTAGTTTAAATAAAAGTTTCTTCATTTGAGAGGAAATGAGAAATCATTTACAAGTCAACCTCTTGATAACATGTATCAACTAATTTTCACATATTGAAACAAATATGCGTAACATTTTAAGTAATACAATACAATGCAATACAATAATTACATTTTTAAAGCACTCTTACAAACTATAAGTTGTTTATAATAATAATAATAATAATAATAATAAGCATAAATTTATATAGTGCAGTTACCATGCAGATATATTCAGCTGCGCTAGTTCAGAGCTCCTTTTTACTTAATTCTACAAAATATATTACTTTAACTGAACAAACATGATTCCAACGTGGATTTAAAGACATTTAGGGATGGAGAGCTTCGTATTTCCATTGGCAAGCTATTCCACAGTTTTGGAGCAGCAATGGCAAATGCACGGTCACCGAGAGTGATTTTAGTTTTACTATGGGGAATTTGAAGCAACAATGTGTCTCTGGAACTGCGCAGGCTATGACTGTGTGACTGGATAGCGCTTTACATCAATAGCTCAAAGAAAAAGCGGTGAAAGAATTATACTATATCCGTCATGATAAAAATCTCTGCAATTGATTGGTCCAATGCGCATCATGTGATAAAATGCAGTTCCCACCAGCATCATGCAAATGAGCAAATTTGCCATGGATGGCAACATCTGACGTCACAAGCCGTTAATAGTTCATCGGGACCTACTATTTACTGATACTATTAACGCCGTATGACGTCACGCAAAAAGTGCGTACTTGATTGTGACGAAATTAATTTGCGCGTGTCTATTGTTTTAGGTGCCAAAGCGTAATGATGATGTCATCATTTTGCTAAATTTAGATCCGCGCGCAATGCAAACACTGCAACAGCGCTAATGTTATCTAGAATACTAGTATCTATAATTATGTAGAATCTCTGATTTTAAGAGTGCAGATTCTGCCCTACTAAAGATGACGGATATAAACCAAATATATACGGCCGTATGTGAGAGGGTCTGGTTAAACTATGGTGCCCTCAGTAACATGAATGCGACCATTTTCCTTCGGGGCAGCGCCCCTCAGGAAAATAGTCTCATTCACATTACTTCGGGTACCATAGTTTTCAACCAGACGCTCTCACGGCCGTACATATTTGTATATTATCACTGATTTGATTACTGTTTGAAAAGCAGAGTTTTGAGATGTTTCTTGAAAACCTCAAAAGAAGTGGATAGATGAAAGAATCTTGGAAGTTAATTCCAGAGCCTAGGAGCACATGCCTGGAAGATATATTTTTATCTGCGGCACAGATTGGGGCATGGCAGCAGTAAATCTTATGGCAAAAATGAAAAAAAAAAAAAAAAACGCCTGGAGAAGTAAGGCTTGCAATGAATGCACGCTGTAAATTGTTTTGGAGCGCTCGTTTTGGCAGCGCTGCGTGATGGCGTATTGGTTATGCTCTAGACTGGGCATCAGGAACTTGTGTGTTTGATTTTCATTCTGGAAGTTTCTTTTCTTTTTCTTTTCATTTTCTTAATTTTTGGTAACAATGGTTTTTATTAAATCAAGAAAAGAGTTAACTTTGATTTCACGTTTGAAATTCATTTTTGATATGAAATAATCGGTAAATATTGCGTTCATTTAGTCACTTATTCGAGCATCATACTACATGTATCATACCACATTCTAACAGTTATTCTTCAATCAAGTCAATGATCATATCAAAACCCCAATTTGTGCCGCAGAAAAAAAATATTGCTGCCTGGAAAGCATTGTCACTGGCTGTGGTGTATGTCATATGAAGTATAAAGCAACTCTCAAGAATTTTCAGTGAATTTGATATCATGTTACAGGTTAGTAACATGGCATTACAGGTACAAGCTGCATTCTTTTCATTGCAATTTTGTCCCTCTATCTTTCAATTCAGATTAATAAAACCTTATAAATAGAAGAATGAAAAACAAAACAAGAACAGGCTGTCATCACAAGTAGGAGGATGCTACGAAGAGTTGACAAAAGGGCCTAAATTTCCTGGTTTACAGCCACTTGGTCTTATACCAGTTGGTCTAATTCCCAGATCATTTAACACCACTGTGGTTAAACCCATTTGGTCTGACTATCAATTTGGTCTAATTGCCATTTGGTCCAATCATCACTTGGTCTAATACCCACTTGGGCTTATTGTCATTTTGTCTAATGATCAAGTGGTCTAATTGCCACTTTGTTTACTTAGTTTTCCTCATTTCGTCTAATGACTATTTGGTCTATTACCAGTTGGTCTAATCAGATAGACTAAGTGGTTTTAGACCAAGTGGGTATTAGACGTAATGGGCATAGCCTAACTGGAAATTAGAAAAAAATGGTAAAATGGACTAAGAGACAATTAGACCGAATGGTTATTAGACGAATAGGTTGTAGACGAAATGGGATTAGACCATGAGAGATGAGACCAAACAGACATTAGACCAAGTGACAATTCACCAATTCCCTGGTTAAGATGTTCAAACATTTTCTTCCACAATGAGTGGACAATGACTGACACATTTCCTACATCAAATGCAGAGTTGTAATCATTTCCTCCTACCTCTAAGAATTCAGAGTTGCTAGCTCAAGATGAGTTTGAAAAAAAGACTTAAAATCTCTGGTTTCATCATGGTAAACCTTGTTTTGTTGTGTGCAGTGAGAGGTCATCATATCTCTACAACAAATTGCTGAACAGAGATAACTTTAAAAGAGAATGAAACCCTGGGGGAAAATCATTTATAACAAAAAAGAGAGGATAGAGAGAAGCAATTTTTAAAAAGTTCCATCAAAATCGGTTATGAAATGAGAAAGTTATTTAAAGTTTGAAAAGTCTTGATTTTTTCCCTGGGTTTCATTCTCCTTTCATTACAATGTGATTAAAACTTTTCTCACACTGGATGCAGAGACGTAATTCATTCTTCTTACCTCTAATAAGTCAGAGTTGCTAGTGATGACTTCAATCGGGATGCCCAAGAATCCCAGGTTGAGTGCTAACCGAATGAACAATCTCCCCCTACCCAGACTGGTCTTTACCTTCATTCAAAAGAAGGAATAAAAACAAAGATTTGACAATTAAAGGAAAAGGGAGCCCTGGAGAAAAGTTAATTTCAATGAAAAGAGAGAAGCAATTTTTAAAAAGTCAGATCAAAATCGGTTAGGAAATAAGGAAGTTATGAAAGTTTAAAAACTCTGTTTACTATCTACTGCGATCTTCATATTGGCAATACTGCTTCAAAATGGCAGGTTTGCTTGCCACTTAGAAAGTACTTATGATGAGACTTTAGATCTTGTGTTATACATGTAAATTAGGCTGACATTACAAGATCTTGGATATTGTCCTCTTGTCTTCTACTTGGTTCCTACTTAATGAGTCTGGCTTTAATGATGACAAAATTTAATCTATTCTGTCCTCACAAGTAATGTAGCTAGCAAAGTAAACAAATTATATTCAGAAATGACAAAAGAAAGAATTTAAACTACAGAAATGACAAAAGAAAGAATTTAAACTACAATGAATTCATAACATGTGAAGTCCAAGTTCATAAATTCTGATTTGTGGCATGCTTTTAAATTTTGTAGACATGTTTATAAAAATTTCTTATGGATTGAAGCTGAAGAGAGAAAAGGTGGAATACTTACCTTTTTGGATTTGCGGACTTCATCCAACATGAGTGAAAACTTCGCACTAGGTCTAATGGAAAGCATTCAAAGGAAGCATATTGGTCAAATCAAAATGCAAATCAATATATTAATATACACAATATGAACAAGATCAATTAAGTTTTTCAATGCTGAGATATAAATATCTATTACATGGTGCCTTTTCTGATCAATTTCTAATTATATAATCTGGTTTGAATCTATGGTCTTTGCAGAAGCAGACGTCAATCATCTTTCATGAATACAATGAAATAAATACCATGTGGTTAATACATGAAACTTTTGCATGCATCATTTGTGTAATCTATATAATAAAGATGCTTTTTTTCAATAGGGAAGAAAGAAGAAGAAGAAGAAGAAGAGGAGGAGGAGGAAGAGGAGATAGAAGAAGAAGAAGAGAAGAAGAAGAAGAAGAAGAAGGAGGAGAAGAAGAAGAAGGAGAAGAAGAAGAAGAAGAAGAAGAAGAAGAAGAAGAAGAAAAAGAAGAAACTAATCATGGATCTCCTCATGCATCTCCTCACCTCTGAAGTCGTTAAGGAGAACTTCTGAATGATGCTAACCGAACTTTGATTTTGTTACATTCAAATGTGTGGAACTAAGTAGCCAACGGGACTGCATTTCTCGAAACCTCATAAGTCCAAGTTCATGGACATCCCATTGAAATGCATGTTAATTCTACAACACACGTTTCAATGGGATGTCAAAGAAGTTAGGCCGCTTATCAAAAGTCTCGTTCCGCGTCTTTGATCGTCTTCTCCCATGATTGTTCTTTTACATCGGCTTTCCCGATCCCCTGTTGTTTTGTCTAAGAAGAAGTGGGAGGATCGGAAGGAAAAGACGCTAGAGGCTGCGCGTTCCAAATTGGCTCTGACTTTTGATAAGGTGTCTTATACTTATGACAGTTTCGAGAAACGGACCCCGGGTGCATTTTTGAAAGGTTGTTGTCATGCGGAAGAATGTTAGTCTGCAGACACAGACTCTATTTTGACACCAGGGCCCCATTTCATAAACCTTGTTATCAATAATAAGTTGCAATAACTGTTATAAGCTCCTAAAATCCTTGCATCTGATTGGCTGAGAGCAAATCTGCCATAGATATGTGGTTGTTGTTACTGATAACAAGTTTTATGAAACGGGGCCCAGAATTCAATAAAACCTTGAATCTAGTTACAGAGCCTAACTTTGCCAGTCTGCCTGTGTCAGGAACACCATCTGTACATAGCCTACTGTAGGTAGTCTCACATTTCAGACCCTCTGGTATGCAATTCAACTGATAAAGGGTTTGTGCATACCCATATCAGGACAACTCCCCCGGGGACTGGGGGAGTTGTCCTTGGGGAGTTGTCATCTGGGAAAGGTGTCCTCCGGGGAGAGTTGCCCTCGGAGGAGCTGTCCTCCAGGGGAGCTGTGCTCCAGGAGGAGGTGGGAATCGTACTGGGGGAGTTGTTCTCCCGGAGGAGTTATCCTAAAACCGTGCATACCAATACCATGTAGTGCTTATAGTGGGGTGGATATAAACAGTGTTCTCATACTTACTTGCCATGTTTGTAGTGTTGTTCTATCTGCTCTATCCAATTCCAGTAGTCCTTTTTGGACAGCCCAAAGACTGTGTTGCTACCTGTATAACATAAAGGAAACAACAGTCTAGTATATATAGTTTGCTTTTGTTCTTTAGGAATATCAAAACAAGCAGGATAAAGATGTTTGTCTTTCATAATCATTAAGTAAAAAATAGTAATACTGAATGAAACAAAATGTTAACATAATTTGCTGTTGTAATTGAAAATGCCTCCTTAGCAGTTAATTAATTTTTCAAACAGCAACTTTCCTGATATTCTGGTACCCCACTTATTTTACTAATACAAATTTTAAAAAAATATAATACTAAGGAACTGAGTTGATTAAACTACCAAATTACCAAATTATCCATTAGAGGGCAATAATTTTGCTCCAGCAATACTTAACCATTTGGTCACTAAATCCTCTCAGTCCTATGGCATTCTATAGAGCTTGCCCTCTTTAGGATATGGGATAAATAATCATGCCAGTGATCATCCAATGATACCAGAAAACATGTAGCAGGCTACTCAGCCACTCATGGGACCAACGCTATGAACTGTGTTGCAAATTCACTGCTGCACTAGTCTCAAAAGGAAAAAAAAAACACTTCAACTACAGTTTAATTTACTTAAATTTGTTAGATTACACAATTCAGGGATGCTTCAACTCTTACTATCCTACAACTTTGGGGTATCAAAGTTGAAGTGCAATTTCAAATAACTATTTTCCTCTTCTTATACATGATCTAGACCGGACTCATCCCCACTGATACACACAAATCTCTTATTGAAGCATATTCAAAGGGTAAAGCTATGATGGAGTACCAGCTTTTTTCAGATCGCTCACACAAATGCAAATTTATAGAAAACCTCACACTCTGTACCTTTGTTCTGCTGACAATCGCCTCCTACACATGTATGCAAATGTGTGATCTCAAGCTCATATGTTAGCTTTGATCAGTGGCCAAGAACAGCCTGAAATTTCACTTGATCAGGTGGATAGTAATCCAAAGCAAGGAATTGCTTAAAGGCAAAATATTTCATCATCCTAAAATGTATGGCAAGCATTTTCTCAGAATTTTGTACTAGTATTTTATCTCTTGAACTTTAAAAGGTCAACTGCCATAAAAATTGACACAGCCCCACATAGTGATGGTTCTGTGAATGATTTCTGATAAGTATGTACATGTATAAGTGTGTAATGACCTACTTTTGAGCCCCTTCTTGAAGATGTCCTCTATTGTAGTGAAAAGCTGGAGTGTTTCTGGGTGGGTATCATCAACAGGTCTAGTCAAACCCTTCAACTTCAGCAATACACCTGAAAAATATATCATCAACGTACATATTCTTCTTTTGAATTTAAAGGTTAATTGTACAAACAAGTGTATTGCACACCATCTGTGCTTATTTGGTTTAGCACTTATGATACAGAGAGAAAGAAACACAAAGACAAATGGTTATTTAATATTCAGGATAATTGCAATTATTGATGTAATTTACACGTAGCTATACAGTGCATTTGAGAATTTTGAACAAATATGAAAGTTTCACATTTCAGAGCATGTACTACTGTATTTGAACGATTTATTTAGGATCATTTCCATTCATTCCTTTGTTTAAATACTACAGTTTTTATGGAGCAATGAAGATGGAATGAAACAAAGCCATGAAGCTATGACTATGTCAAAAGGCTGTAAAGAGTTGATAAAATAAAGCAATTTTCATGGAATCAACAGATCCTTAGATTTGAACTTAAGAATCTTTCTGCGGATGCTACATCCAGTGTTAAGAGGCTTAACCAAAACATTATAAGCAAAATTTGGGCAAATTACAAGCTAAAACATTTATCTTATCAAAGTATTCTGTTTAAAAATCTAAGATACAGTTTATCCTTAAATAAATATCGGTCTGAAAACCAGACTATGCCTTGCCTGCCATGGCAGAATAACATTCTTTTGTGAGATATTACAATCGCAAAAGAAAGAACCCCCCTATGAAATCCTTTTTCCAGATCCTCTGATACAAAAGACAATACAATATTCATACATAAACAGGAATAATCAAATTACTGAGTTCAGGAATTTGTAGAAGAGACAAATATGAATTATTTTCAAATCTGCATAGTGTCCCTCTTGGCCAGCCATAATCTACCCAATCAAAGTGGACTTAAAAGTTATGACTGGTTTGAAATAATGGAAGCATCACAAGTTCTCGTCTTGCAAGTTTTCTTTGATCTCCATAAAAACAGCTTCATGAAACACTTAGCAGACAACTAGACAACTAAAGCTGAGCTAGCCAAGAAGTTAGATGGTTTAAAGAAAATAGTCCCATATCTCTGTTAATTCATATTACTGGGTCAATTTTGTTGATATCATATTAGTTAGACCTTCTTAACTTGGTACGTTAGACAGGGGCTAGTTTCTTGAAACCATCCTAAGTCTTACATCTTGACTAAACCGGTGCTAGGTAGCTACATGTAGTTGTCTGCCGAGTGTTTCACGAAGATGTCTTTACCAAGATCAAAGACAACTTGTGAGACATAGACTTACGACACCTCCAAACCCATTAAATCTTTTTCTTATTCAATATCAAGTACCATTAAAAGTCATTAATTGGGTAAATTAAAGGGATGCTACACAGATCTAAATCATTTGGATCTATCTTTTCTACAAGTTATGAAATAAGTCATAATCATTTATCCTTATTTACGTATGAATATTATAATTCATATTTTTATATCAAAAGCTCTGGAAAAAAAAACAGTTTCCTTGGGGGTTTCTGCCATGATTGTAACATCACAAAATAACATAATTCTGCCACATCAGGCAAGGCATAGTAAAAGGCCAGTCATAAGCCAATACTTATGTGGTGGGACTGTGTCCAACATTCACTGTTGCAGCAGTCAAAAAACAGACAACAAAATTGTTCTAAGGAAGATTAATTTTCTTAAATTTGCTAGATTACCTGATTCAGGGACTCTTCAACTCGTACAGTGTCAACAAATTTGGGTAAGAGCGATATACCCAGTTTAGACCGGCAGCTAGGTGACTTTTGATTAGATGAACGAGGTACCAACATCTGAGTATTGGAAGACCTGGGAAGGAACCCTACATATACCAAACTGGGCGTCTGCCGTTGCACCTCTGCTGCATGTGGCCCCTGGGGCCTTTTAAAAGGGGCCCAAAAATGCGTTAGATTAAATGAACGAGGTACCAACATCTGAGTATTGGAAGACTTGGGAAGGAACCCCGCATATACCAAACTGGGCGTCTGCCGTTGCACCTCTGCTGCATGTGGCCTCTGGGGCCTTTTAAAAGGGGCCCAAAAATGCGTTAGATTAGATGAACGAGGTACCACATGAAACCCACGGCAGATTTTGCGGCTCATTACACTGAATTCGGAATGGCCCATGACAGACAAATTTTCTGCTGCAAAGTGCCCGGCAGACGCCCCCAAAGGGCCAATTTTTGCATAGAGGCTACATAGAGGCTTGGTTAGATGAACGAGGTACCACACGAAACCCACGGCAGATTTTGCGGCTCATTACACTGAATTCGGAATGGCCCATGCCAGACGAATTTTCTGCTGCTAAGTGCCCGGCAGATGCCCCCAAAGGATATTATTGCATAGAGGCTACATTACAGGTTTTGTTAGATGAACAAGGTACCACACGAAATCCATGGCAGATTTTGGGGCTCCTCACACAGATTATATTATGACCCATGACAGACGAATTTGCTGCTGTTTTGTGCCCGCCAGCCGCCCCCAAACAGTGGCCCGAAAGCACTTTTCGTAAGTTTGACCCAGGTCAAACATCCTATACCACTTAAAACAAATATGAAATGGCTAAATCGATCTTACAAAGTCCTGAATGGGCTATTGCAGACAAATTTTCTGCCGCTTTGTGCCCGGGAGACATCCCAAAGAGTGGTCCGAGGGCCCTTTTCATATTTTGACCCATCGAAATGGCCATGACAGACAAATTTTCTGTTGGTTTTTAGCTAGACCCCCCCCCCCCCATTGTCCCAAAAGACCCCCAAAGAACCTCTTGTAACATTTAAAAAAAAGAGAAATTACATGTTATTCGGTAATTCAATAGAAATACTCAGATGTTGGTACCTCGTTCATCTAATCAAAAGTCACCTAGCTGCCGGGCTAGTTGTTGGGTGTCCGGACAGGTTGTGTACATGTATCTGGACAGTCGATTTTAAACAGCCATTTGAAACAGTTTACAAGCAATATTTCTTAAATTTTTGAACAAAAGTATTAGAATATTATAGAGAACAAAAATTGATAATGATTAGCAGTATTCAATGAATAGTTTTTGTTTAATTCAAACACAAAAAAGAAGGCTTTATTTTTGTTACGTGTCCGGACACCCGACCCCCCATCCTACAGCGTTGCACTCTCACACGTATCGGCGAACGCAGAGTACATGCGAGAGTGCAACAGTACAACACTGTAGCCTCTACTGCTCTTTGCCTGTGGCCGAGACCAGCGGTTGTAGGTGAACTCACGATGTTGGAGGTCGCACTATTGAAAATGAAATTAATCATGCGGCAAAATCGCCAAGAAAGTTGGGTCTCGTATCAATCAAAAGTCAATATTTTGAGTCTGGAAAATAAAGTTTAGGTTCTAATATCACAGTTAGATCTAAAGTTAGACCCACCCGTAGGTGAAAACGGCATTTTGAATAGCGAAACTAATTGCTGACGCGAATGCAAAATACATTGACTTAGATCTTCTATAATAGAGAAGAAAAGTTTTGATTTTACTTGCCAGCAATGTTCCTGAGCCTAGGCTCTCAATTTTCCCCTTTCTGCTTCATATCTCGGATGAATGAACTAAAAATGGTGAATTTTAAGAAAAAAACTGACGTTTATCGGACTCGTAGTCGACATCATGCCTTCGAGTAACAAACAAAAAACCATGCTATTTAGTTTCGGTACAGACTTGTCACGTTTGCAGGATGAGGGCAATTCATTGACCGAGTACACAGGACGAGTGGTTAGACCTCTAGATCTACTGGTCCACTGGCACTGGCGAAATTTGAAGGTAGTTTGCAGGGCTAACCAGGGTAAACCCGGAGAATAGGGGACCGAAACGCGCCCGCATGCCATTTGTACTGTGCAGAGATCGGCAGCAACAGCCATGATAGCCGAAAGTCAGGGTATGTGACAAGTCCATGATCAAGTTCAAAATGACTTTAAAATATGTTTTAATCAAGTAATTATGTTCTAATAATACATTGTGCTCTCGGCTTTCAAATGTGTGATTATGTGGTGAAAATCATTTTGATTTTTGCTAGAAATGTTCTCAAACTCACAAATGTTTCATCCATGAATCTTGTGCAGATCGTCCCCCTCGCCGCCGACTCTGCCGCTGCCACCGGTTGCATTTGTTTTCACATAAATGAATATGTACGCGCGTTCCGGTCCCCTATTCTCCGGGTTTGCCCTAACCAAGCATTGAGAAAGTGTGATTTGGAGGCATAATATTTCTTTGTTTACATGGGTCTCCACAGGGGTAAATAGCAGAGGACTAAAGCTCTTCGTGAAATATCAGAATAAAAACACGCACAGCTTCCTTAAGCTATTTTGTTGTCGGGTGACAAAAAAGTGGGCGGGGACGCCGAGTATTAAAAACAAACGCAATTACGATCATGTGGGACTCTCACGAGATTTTTATTCCGCTATCATGAGTATCAAGATTCGAACGCATTACAAAATTAACAAAGATTCTAACTGCAAAAGGTTATGACATTACCTTTTAGATCAGTAAGCAGTGGATCTTTTATAGACATGGCTACAAATATCCCTGATAATCTTGGATATTAATTTTTAAGATTCCAGCAAGCAACATGTACCCTTCGATGACGATGTGGCCTAATTTCCAGACGCTATGTTTTACCGGCTAGCGAAATCTCAGGAGAAAGCAAGAAAGTTAAAATCTTGAAACATTAATAGACTAGTCCCAGCCAAGCGACATTTTCTCTTTTTCTTCAAGGGGGGGGGGGGGGCTACTGGGGGCTTGGAGGATCATTATGCATATTAGAAATGTGCACCTTTTTGGATGTCCATTCCACTGACTTCATTGCTATCGTCTACTGTAAGGTATCCAACTCCCTTCCGGGGGGCGTGTTTTTTTACCGTACCGCTAACGCGTCATATTCTCTAATTTAATGCCAAAGAGCGACTTGAGCGGAGGCCGTTATCTGTCTACGAATGCCTCGGCTATCTCGATCTCGCTCGCGCGCGCGCTATACAAATCACACATGCAGCATAGCAGCCTATACTCTTACCGTAGCGTAGACTTCGAGTTCGATAAATCTGCACGAATTTGGAGGTTGGGAAGGGCTTGTTGCCATAAACTACCATTACAATATACCCCAATTTATCCTCATTATCAGGTCCTTCGGAGAGGACCTTAAGCCGTCGGTCCCCGGCCTGGTTGCTTGCTCACAGGCACTTGTGGTTTCTTAGCAGTCGGGTAAAAACCTCGATGTATATGTACTGTGTGTACTCATAGTGACTGCAATCACTAACGAGGCAAAGTCCACGCGCATGCGTATTGCACAATTATTGCACAACTTTCGTGGTATTGCACTTTTTTGCGTACCGAAAGCGATAATGGCCTCTGCTCAAGACGCTCTGCGGCATTAAATGAGAGAATCTGACGCGTTAGCGGTACGGTAAAAAAACACGCTTCCGGCGTAGGGGGTGGGGGGGGGGGGCTTGAGCATGGGGGGGGGGGGGGCTCCCAAAGTCTAATCTTGAATGTAGCGGTATTATAGACTTTTCGACCACTCTTCATTATAATACCAATAAATAGGGAGAAGTATTTCAGCAAAGTCAGTAGGGCCTACACACAAAGAACATTTTTTAAAGGGTGTGCCCCTTTTTATTTGGAAACTCTGCTTTCTCTCCCCCCCCCCCTCTTTTCTCTTCTTTTCTCTCCTGTCTGAATATATTTGCTTTCAATATCGACTTACATATCGATTTGTATCAAACATAATTGGCCCGCGTAAAATCTGTTATTTTGCTATTAGTGATGTGTTGTTCAAAATTAGTTCATTCCTCTATTTCCTCCTTTCCCCTCTCTTTCTCTCATGTTTCAATATATTTGCTTTAACTTGCAACAGCTGTGGAAACAAAACACTTCACACTCCTAAATATGCTTGTTGCCTGCGTACAATATGTGGTCTTGTTTTAATGATGTGTTATAAAAAGTCTATTTCATTCTGCATGTCGATGCCTCTTGCTGTGGAGCGACCTTCGTTGAGAGACTTGTCTTTGGTCAACGCTGGGCATAATGTAGCCTAGCTGGGGAGCGTTTCATGAAGTGTCTTGTCAGTGATTTTTTACTGACAAATTCACTAGTCTCAGCCAATCAGATGCAAGGATTTTAGTAGCTTATAACAGTTGTCTGTAAAAATCACCGACAAGACACTTCATGAAACGCTCCCCTGGTTGGCAGGTGGCTGTTTGTTTTGTTTTGCTTTTAATTTAACAATAATAGCACCGGAAATAGCAAATCTAATCATTCTAATGCAACATAATATTTATGCAAAGTTTTATACGTTGACTGTACAGTCTGCTGTAGAAGTAAATTCAGTCGATACAAATTTTATTATTACTGATGAGGTCGCATATTTCGTTTAGAATTTACCTAATGGCATTACTTATCCTTATTACAGACTAAAAAAATGGGGTCAAACCACAGAAATATGAGACGTTTCTGTGGGTCGATCAGACACCGTCTTCGTATTCATTGGCGTAAATCCCGGGGGGGATGGGAGGGATATATCCCCCCCCCCCACTTTTTTGAGAGGGGGGGGATGGCGTGTACAAATATCCCCCCCCCCACTTTTTAAGGAAGAAATGATATTTGAATTAATCTTTAAATATAATTTTTATTAATCTGTCGTAAACAACCTTCATATTTTAGAATTTCTATTTGAAAATGCGATTGAAAACCAGAAAAGTGGTCATTTTTGTCTCGCTCGCTTTGCTCGCTCGTCATATTTTCAAATTTTCATTTGAAAATGCGATTGAAAACCAGAAAAGTGGTACATGTAATTTTTGGCTTGCTCACTTCACTAGCTCGCTAGATAAAAATTAAAATGTGTGTAAGGGGGTCTGTGCAGGTGGGTGAGGGCGTGTGTTTATACTTAAGTGTGAATTCGACAGAAAAAATATCAGCAAAAAAGTCGATCATCCCCCCCCACTCCTCAAAGTGGATTTACGCCGGTGTTCGTATTACATCTTCTGGTCGCTCTCGTGGTCGTGACAGGTGCCATCGGCAACGGAGAAAAGCCCGTCGACTTGAATGTTTCTCTCATGTCAGCCAGTCACGGTAATTATCAAAATATTATGCAGTGTATGCACTCAAACTGAATTATGTAATAGTTTAAATCCATTCTTCTTTGAGTTGCCTGAGAAATTTATGACTAGACATTACAAGAATCTGAGCATGAATATCATAAAGAATCGTGAGTTATGACACAGATCACTATTTTTTAGTAGATATAGCGTTTGTCTCATTTGGTAGGGTTTGTAATGAGAAAATAAGACTTGAAATGAAGATGTTCTATTGAAAACCGGGATCGCATTAAGGTCCTCGCCTTCTCTCTCCCTCTCTCTCCCCCTCTCTCGCCCACACTCCCTCTCTAGTTGCCCCCCCCCCCCCCTCTCTCTCTCTCTCGTAGGTGAGATCCAAGAATTAAGAACCTGGTCGAAGTGTGTGGGAAGAATACTATGAAACTTCCCGTCGAAATGGACGAGGCCACTCGTAGATTGGAGGAGATGAAAGATGAGTTCAATACATTACAGTAAGATATCTTGCAAAGTGAAATATTTATGGCTTATGGTACAACTGACAGAAATCTTTTTAAACATTCTTACTGCATCGTCCATCATTTGTCGAGAGACATTTCTAGTGGCGTAGCTAAGAGACAGAATGGGGTAGGCACCCCCATCAAATGCAATAAAGATGAAGGGGGGGGGGGGAAGAAGGCAGTGGCATAACGGGCAGTTTTTTTTTGGGGGGGGGGCAGAGAAATATAATTTACAAAAAGTCCGGAAAAAACTGGATGATCCTGGCATTTCAGCAACATTTGTAGATCACTGGTATCGAATTAGAAATAAACTATGTTAAAATTTTAGTTGGGGGTCAACTGCCCCAAACCACCCCCCCCCCCCCCCTCAGTACGCCAGTGGAAGAGGAAAAAAAAAAGAGAAAATGCTGGAGGGAGAATGGAGACAGAAAACGCAAACAAAATAGAAAACACCCTCTAGCACCTTCCCCATTAAATGGCTTGGCTTGTATAATTTTTTGTCATTTCCATTGACAAGTTTTCTTCCTTGATGCTAGTACCCCTCCCCCCCCCCCCCCCCCACGCCCCTCAGTAAATGGGCTGACACTATTCGCCACTGATTATGTCTAGGACTTGAAAATATTTCCACTGGTTTTTAAAAGGTGGTTCGTTTTCAGGTCGTGCAACAAACACTCAGTTTTGCCCGGGTTTTAATGATTCTCGCTTGTAGTCCAAAACATTCTTTTTCTATACGAGCGACTGTTATATACTTGAAGCTTTGCACCGGAGTAAATCCACTTTGAGGAGTGGGGGGGGGGGGATGATCGACTTTTTTGTCGATTTTTTTTCTGTCGAACTCACACTTAAGTATAAACACACGCCCTCACCCACCTGCACAGACCCCTTACACATATTTTGATTTTCATCTTGCGAGCGAGCGAAGCAAGCGAGCTAAAAATTACCGCTTTTCTGGTTTGCAATCGCATTTTCAAATAGAAATTCTATAATATGATGAGCGAGCGAAGCGAGCGAGCCAAAAATAAGCTCTTTTCTGGTTTTAAATCGCATTTTCAAATAGAAATTTTAAAATATGATGGTTGTTTATGACAGATTATTAAAAATTTTATAAACTGATTAATTCAGATATCATTTTTTTCCTTAAAAAGTGGGGGGGGGGAATATTTGTACACGCCATCCCCCCTCTCAAAAAAGTGTGTGGGGGATATATCCCCCCCCCCCCCCCACCATGGGATTTACCCCAATGGGCTTTGAAACATAATGATATAATCACACACCAACAGTAAGTTGTTATGTATAAATGTGTTTACAAAGATCTCTCCGGACAGTTTTGTACTCTGTTCGATAGCAGTCTTAATCATGTTAATATTCACAATTATCCAACAAGGCCTGTGAGAGAAATCCATATACCTTGACAAAGAACAATATTATATCGTTTCAACAGAATATCCGTTTTACTGGCCCAAAGCCCTAGAACCACTTTCTTGACCCCAATCATTAAATCACATCCCACTTCTACACACATTTATTCGTACTATAATAAAATGATTTTTTTTAATGTAGTCAGTAGCATTATACTGCCCTTTTTCTCCTTTCGATTTTCTTCTTTAATCTTTTATTCCTCCCCCCTTTTCCCCCTTCTATTTTTCCAGAGGTGTTAAGTAACGATTGCTGTATGATATTTTGTATGTGTATTTTTATGGCGACCTCAACACAAGCCTCATTCTTTTGAGGAACCTCGCCTTTTTCCATCATTGTTTTCTTGACTATGTAAATTTCATTCCCATATTCAATTAGTATGAGAAGTATATAAAATGCGTTTTGAACCCAGGGTTTTGAATATGAAATCTGAATGAGAAAAAGGTCCATTGGACATGTTTAAACATAAGCTTAAACATGCATCAGAATAACATAAGGAGAATTCGAAGAAGCATGATCATACAGAATAATACAGAAGTATATCCAGCAGACTATGAATTTCAGCTAGGTCCCTTCCTTCCCAGGATCTCCAAGGCCGACTTGCAGAAAGCGCCCGACTCACCGATGCGATGATGGGCAAGATCTCGGAATACGAACAACGCATACAGGCACTCCAGGATTACCTATCCACCTGTTGATGAGCTGCTATCCAGGCGCCCCCTATGATTTTTAAAGTCGATTAAAAAAAGAAAAAGAAAGAGAAAAAGAAGAAAAAAAGAAGAGGAAGAAGAAAGAAGAGTATGGTGAAAGAGAGAGCTGGGGCATGCAATTATAATAATACCCCTATTTTGCTAATTTAAAACGTATTATAATCACCTATGGGTCATCTTGCCCCCCCCCCTAACCTGGCGCCGCCCCTGCTGCTATCTCACTGCTAAATTACTGTGTTTAAAGGTCTAAAGTCTTGGAGACAGTTATCTTTATGGAGTGAAATTGAACTTAAAGAGGCACTGTACTCAAATACACCCCCCCCCAAAAAAAATAATAATAATAATTCAGTAAAAAATGAAATAGAATAAGATAAAATAAACAGAAAAAAATAATAAGTTGTCCATTATTGTCTTATTTGGAAGAACAACTCTGTCCTACTTTAATATCGCGCCAAATTTGAACGTCTTGTTAAGTAACAGCTGTTGGAAAATTTTGAATGGCAGTTTTTGCTTATATTTAATAATTTTTGTATCACAGGGTATTGAATTCCGATTGCTGTATGCATGAATTCGGTTGCCATGGTAATGTGATGATAATCTGTGACTCTAAACGCCCAAGGGGATTCCTGAGGTGTGTCAACTCTTTCCCTTCAATTTCATAAAATTTCATCCCCTAACTGATATTCCTTTCTTTTGCGGATAAACAAAAAAAGTGATAATTTCCTTGATGCATTCGTTTCATTGTGTGTGTGTGTGTGTGTGTGATAAGGGGTTTTAAACATTGGAACATTCTTCATACAGGGAGAGAAATGAAATTTCATTTTTACAATTATTTGATATAAAAAAGGATCTGCATCATTACGGAATGAGAAAAAAATTGAAACGCTTTTTCGATCTCTGTTCCTATTCACCATATAGCACAACATTTAAATAAGTAAAGTCTTTATGACAAACAGCATAACAAACAAACAGAAAGAAAACAAAAACAAAAACAAACAAAACAAAACAAAACAAAAAAAAGCTATACAAATAAATTGCATTATGCAAACATATTATCATATTCGTCAAATAACAATAGGTCCCCAACAATAGAATTTAAAAAAAAAACATCAATTATTAAAGCAAACCCAGGCACGGTTTTAGAGCAAAAATATGAGGGGCTTCTGGGGGCTTGAAGGAATTATTTTAGAATTTAAAATTGCACTTTATCGTCCTTTTTTTGGGAGGAGGGCTTGAGCCCCCAAAGCCACCCCCTTATTTAGAACCGCGCCTGAGCAGACCTTTTTCTTTTTGTAATGATTCAGAAAAATAATTTGCATCATTCAAAGAGCACAAGCTATTGTGTACATTCCAAAATACAATATTCAATAAAGCAAATCAATGCTTGATAATTTGCAATTACATAAGTATAATTCATAAGTACATGCAAAAAAAAAAAAAAAAAAAAGAAAAGTGGGAAAAGTGGATTCATAGTTGCTCAAAATTCTCTTATAAGCCGCCTATGAATCCGGCTATGAATAATAAAACATACAGAAAACTTTAATCATTCACAACATCAATACAAATGAGCTCTCACAGCATGCTCACAGGCAGCCGGTGTAGAAGGTATGATAAAGAAAATTGCGAAAAATAGAGCAATTGGCCATTAAAGATGGATTTTTTTGAAAGAAATAAAAATGTATAATAGATGGATTTTTCTTACTTTTCAGAAAATATTAGTTTCAAAAAGTGCAATACTTTGTCTCGGTATTTCACGATAAACCACAGATTCAGTTGCTGTGATATCTCTTTGTTGTTTCAATTCAACCCTGCCAGACGGAATGTATTTACAAGGACAGCAGATGCCCCATCACTTTCGCAATTTTCGTTTTTTCTTTTAAAGTTTACTTCAGAGGCTCTTTTTTTTTTAACGGCTATGCTCAATCGTGCGTGAATGGTATGATTCCAATAATAATAATAATAATAATAATAATAATAATAATAATTATAATAATAATAATAATAATAACAATAATAATAATAATTTTGAAAACTTATAGAGCGCACACACCGTCCAAGGACGCTCATGGCGCTAGCCCAGCAACAGTTCTCTTTGAGGTAGGTATACTACAAATTATATATCCTACACAGAAAAAAAATAAATCAAATTCCCAACATTTGCATCACCCATCGGGATTCTCAGCTCCACCCGGTGGGGCCTGGTGCCCTCTTGCTGCGCAGTTCACTGACAATTTAAGGGACAAGCAGCCCAGTCAGCACATCACTCACAGGAGCTCTAGCATTTGAGGCCACCAGGCCCCAGACGGGTAGCCAATCAGACCAAAGGGTGATAAAAAATTAAGTTTAAATGTATATACATATAATATTTTTAGTTTTAGAGTCAGTAAATAAATTCGCCCAAGAGGGGGGGGGGGGCGCTAAAAATTAAACAGATATAAGTCTTAAGACGGTTTTAAAAGGTGGATTGTGTTGTGATACAGCGAAGTAATTGCATATTACTTTAAAGAGGACTAACTTATGTTCCTTTCGATAAATTATTTGTGAAAGAAACATTCATATCAAACATTCACTCTGAGAAAAAATGGCGCTGATTAGAACCGTATCTTGTCCCACATTTGGAACTTTTAAAGTTACTTCAAAGAATAGCCTTTAAGGGTTCTCTAAAAGGCTCTAAAGGAGTCTTTAGAACCATTTTTGGTTGTACAAGGAACCTTTTGGGGTTCTTGAAAATAAAAAGAACCCTTTAAAGAACCCCTTTTCTGTCATGTCTGTAGGGTTCTAAATACGGGACAAAAAGGGGTTCAATCTGGCACCATTTTTCTTAGAGTGTTCTTTTGAAATTATCGTGTCCATTTTCTATTTTTGCTGAAAGTTGAAACAAAGTGATTTAGAATTTGATTTTACGATACAATAGGGAGAATGTGAAAGTTGGGGGTGAACAGGAACAAAAACTGGAACACCGTTTTCAATCTCCCTTGCACCACACCCAACCCTACAATATCCCATCCCTATCATGCCTATCCCCTCTCAAAAGAGGTTCTAGGTTTGGTACAAACTCTTGGCATTTTGTTGTGGATGAAGCAAATGAAAAGCATTTGCTTAATCCGTGCTGAAAAAAATCCAGTTTTCGTCCCCAGTTACCTTGTTTAAAGGAAACCAACACCCACAAGTGAAGTAGTTTAGGAAATAGAACCCAGGCATCAGTGTGTTTTGGTGAATGAAGATGAACAAGAAAGAGTAAACAATGAAAGTTTGATCAAAATGGGACAATCTGTTCAAGAGTTATGAATTTTTAGTTTAAGTAAATCCCTATTTTGAAAATCCTTAAGTTGGCAACTTTGCCAGCATCTGTGATGTCATCGTGGACAACTCCATTCATTTTGTGCATAATTTTTCAGAAAAACAAAATTAATTTATATGAACTTTTAAGTCAGGAATCAAGATAATTCTTCCCAGAGTACTTGCATTGGTGTAGCAATGCCACACTCAAATAGTATATATAAAAAAAGAATATCTTTCTTGAAAATGAAGAAAATGTTAAATTCGGTGTACAAAACGAATTGACAGTTGTCCACGATGACATCACAGATGCCTGTGAAGTTGCCAATTTAAGGATTCCCATAATAATAATTTACTTAAACTTTCAACAACTTTTGAACAGATTGTCCGATTTTGCTCAAACTTTCGCTGTCTATTCTTTCTTGTTCTTTTTCATACACTAAAAGCACACTGATGTTTGGGTTGAATTCTCCTTTAAATCAAGGCTAAGACAATAAAAAACAGATTAGCGAAAATTTGAACGAATTCGGACACGGATTTAAATTGCCTTTGGTTTTGACACTATTATAACCATTGGTGATATAATTTGTGGACAACTCTCAATATGCTTTATACTCAGAATTTCAAATGTTCTTTATTTTCTCAAAGAACGCATGTTTTCATTGTCCTTATCCCAAATATGTTGTGGAGAAAACACAATTACATTATACATCTTGTGTTTAGCTTTAAAGTGCAAATCTTAAGCAAAATAAAAATATTTTATTGTGTATAAAACATATTGAGAATTGTCCACAAAATTACGAAATCTTTAGCTATCTTGGCTATGGTTGTGTCAAAAATGTAATGTTAGAAACTTTCATATATAGCCATTTCTTATCCCGTGTCCGATTTCGTTCAAATATGCGCTGATCTGTTTTATTCTGCACAAGCTGTAATTAAATAAAATACTTGACTCAAGAGTGTTGGTTTCCTTTAGTGTTACAAAATCTCAAAGCAGCAGTTCTATTTTGATCAGTTTTGTTCAGCAGAGAGAATAAAAATGAGTTCAAATCTCATATATTATATCATTTAACGAGCCAGTGAATGCTATAACTGAGAGATTATAATCATATTGTGGAATATTCGAACGATGAGAAGCAGTCAAGAGTATACAGGTCAAAATAATGCTTTAAACTTAAAATGTAAACATACTAACATGACCTGAATCTTAGATAATTATAAGAAAAATAAAGAGATATATCTCTGGTGTATTTGAATCAATGGACACTATGCTAAGCCCTACCAGAAGAAAGAAGAAAGAAAAGAACGAGAAGAAAGAGCATCGTGACTGGGCGTGCCGTTCACCTACAGTTTAAGGGACAGGGCCCCGTAGGTTCATCATTCACAGGTCACCATCTCCCAGCCAGGCGTTATACCTAAACTACATTCAAGAATATGAACATGAGAATATAAGATATTCACAAAATACTTAAGATAAGCGATCTAAGCCCTACCAGAAGAAAGAAGAAGTAAGAAAGAAAAGAACGAGAAGAAAGAGCACCGTGACTGGGCGTGCCGTTCACCTACAGTTTAAGGGACAGGGCCCCGTAGGCTCATCATTCACAGGTCACCATCTCCCAGCCAGGCGTTATACCTAAACTACATTCAAGAATATGAACATGAGAATATAAGATATTCACAAAATACTTAAGATAAGTGATCTAAGCCCTACCAGAAGAAAGAAGAAGAAAGAGCACCCTGACTGGGCGTGCCGTTCACCTACAGTTTAAGGGACAGGGCCCCGTAGGCTCATCATTCACAGGTCACCATCTCCCAGCCAGGCGTTATACCTAAACTACATTCAAGAATATGAACATGAGAATATAAGATATTCACAAAATACTTAAGATAAGCGATCTAAGCCCTACCAGAAGAAAGAAGAAGTAAGAAAGAAAAGAACGAGAAGAAAGAGCACCGTGACTGGGCGTGCCGTTCACCTACAGTTTAAGGGACAGGGCCCCGTAGGCTCATCATTCACAGGTCACCATCTCCCAGCCAGGCGTTATACCTAAACTACATTCAAGAATATGAACATGAGAATATAAGATATTCACAAAATACTTAAGATAAGTGATCTAAGCCCTACCAGAAGAAAGAAGAAGAAAGAGCACCCTGACTGGGCGTGCCGTTCACCTACAGTTTAAGGGACAGGGCCCCGTAGGCTCATCATTCACAGGTCACCATCTCCCAGCCAGGCGTTATACCTAAACTACATTCAAGAATATGAACATGAGAATATAAGATATTCACAAAATACTTAAGATAAGTAATCTAAGCCCTACCAGAAGAAAGAAGAAGAAAGAAAGAAAAGAACGAGAAGAAAGAGCACCCTGACTGGGCGTGCCGTTCACCTACAGTTTAAGGGACAGGGCCCCGTAGGCTCATCATTCACAGGTCACCATCTCCCAGCCAGGCGTTATACCTAAACTACATTCAAGAATATGAACATGAGAATATAAGATATTCACAAAATACTTAAGATAAGCGATCTAAGCCCTACCAGAAGAAAGAAGAAGTAAGAAAGAAAAGAACGAGAAGAAAGAGCACCGTGACTGGGCGTGCCGTTCACCTACAGTTTAAGGGACAGGGCCCCGTAGGCTCATCATTCACAGGTCACCATCTCCCAGCCAGGCGTTATACCTAAACTACATTCAAGAATATGAACATGAGAATATAAGATATTCACAAAATACTTAAGATAAGTGATCTAAGCCCTACCAGAAGAAAGAAGAAGAAAGAGCACCCTGACTGGGCGTGCCGTTCACCTACAGTTTAAGGGACAGGGCCCCGTAGGCTCATCATTCACAGGTCACCATCTCCCAGCCAGGCGTTATACCTAAACTACATTCAAGAATATGAACATGAGAATATAAGATATTCACAAAATACTTAAGATAAGTGATCTAAGCCCTACCAGAAGAAAGAAGAAGAAAGAGCACCCTGACTGGGCGTGCCGTTCACCTACAGTTTAAGGGACAGGGCCCCGTAGGCTCATCATTCACAGGTCACCATCTCCCAGCCAGGCGTTATACCTAAACTACATTCAAGAATATGAACATGAGAATATAAGATATTCACAAAATACTTAAGATAAGCGATCTAAGCCCTACCAGAAGAAAGAAGAAGTAAGAAAGAAAAGAACGAGAAGAAAGAGCACCGTGACTGGGCGTGCCGTTCACCTACAGTTTAAGGGACAGGGCCCCGTAGGCTCATCATTCACAGGTCACCATCTCCCAGCCAGGCGTTATACCTAAACTACATTCAAGAATATGAACATGAGAATATAAGATATTCACAAAATACTTAAGATAAGTGATCTAAGCCCTACCAGAAGAAAGAAGAAGAAAGAGCACCCTGACTGGGCGTGCCGTTCACCTACAGTTTAAGGGACAGGGCCCCGTAGGCTCATCATTCACAGGTCACCATCTCCCAGCCAGGCGTTATACCTAAACTACATTCAAGAATATGAACATGAGAATATAAGATATTCACAAAATACTTAAGATAAGTAATCTAAGCCCTACCAGAAGAAAGAAGAAGAAAGAAAGAAAAGAACGAGAAGAAAGAGCACCCTGACTGGGCGTGCCGTTCACCTACAGTTTAAGGGACAGGGCCCCGTAGGCTCATCATTCACAGGTCACCATCTCCCAGCCAGGCGTTATACCTAAACTACATTCAAGAATATGAACATGAGAATATAAGATATTCACAAAATACTTAAGATAAGCGATCTAAGCCCTACCAGAAGAAAGAAGAAGTAAGAAAGAAAAGAACGAGAAGAAAGAGCACCGTGACTGGGCGTGCCGTTCACCTACAGTTTAAGGGACAGGGCCCCGTAGGCTCATCATTCACAGGTCACCATCTCCCAGCCAGGCGTTATACCTAAACTACATTCAAGAATATGAACATGAGAATATAAGATATTCACAAAATACTTAAGATAAGTGATCTAAGCCCTACCAGAAGAAAGAAGAAGAAAGAGCACCCTGACTGGGCGTGCCGTTCACCTACAGTTTAAGGGACAGGGCCCCGTAGGCTCATCATTCACAGGTCACCATCTCCCAGCCAGGCGTTATACCTAAACTACATTCAAGAATATGAACATGAGAATATAAGATATTCACAAAATACTTAAGATAAGTGATCTAAGCCCTACCAGAAGAAAGAAGAAGTGAGAAAGAAAAGAACGAGAAGAAAGAGCACCCTGACTGGGCGTGCCGTTCACCTACAGTTTAAGGGACAGGGCCCCGTAGGCTCATCATTCACAGGTCACCATCTCCCAGCCAGGTGTTGTACCTACACTACACATTCAATAACAATGAAACCAGAAAGTGAAATATGCACAAAAATATGCACAAAATATGCACAAAAATATTAAGATAACTGGGTCATAAGTCACTGTCATTTTAAAGAACTCGAATCCGGAGTACTGGGAAAACTCAAGGAAGACGGCGTTTCTCAAGTTTACTGAAGACTCCCCTTTTTGGTGATTAAAGAATAGAGAGAAAATAAAGGGTACGCAACATTCCCGAGTGAAAAAGAGTATCCCAACACTTGTTATAACTCTCCTGAGTGTTTAACAACACCTTAATCAAAATGATCATTCAAAAAGATATGTCTGGCTGTCACAAATTTAAATTAAAAAAAAAATCAACAAAACTGAAGCTGTATACAGAATATGATATGAAAGAGTCAAATTGACAAGTCTAGATTTGTGCCGTCTTATTTCAAAAGGGATAAAAGAGAGGGAGAAAATTAATGGACTTCATGGGACTTTCTGAAACACAGGGTTATGAAATGCAGGTTCATTTGAAGAAAGTTGGATATAATTACTTCCGTTTATAATACTGCCGTAATAAATAATGTCCATATATCGCACATTTTGTTATATAATACTCCAAAGCTTCGTTATTGAGGGTAGGCCCTAGTTATTCCGAAAATGATATATTGTTCCATTTCATTTTGGAATTCATTATAATGAATGATAAACCTTTTCGATATTACATGAAAGAACCTCCCGACTTATGAAGCTTTTGAAAAACGACATGAGCCCGGAGCACTGTTCTGATGTTTCAAGAAAACATCCTCTCGAAACAGTATGGCATACAATATGGATCACATTAAAAGCAAACTTGGTAAAAAAAAAATTGAACAGAAAAGTAATACACGATATCTCTGGTGCAATGGATTCCATTTTAAAAAAAACCTATGCTAAGCCCTACCAGGAGAAAGAAGAAGAAAGAAAGAAAGAAAGAAAGAAAGAAAGAAAGAAAGAAAAAAGTAGAAGAAAAAGCACCTGACTGGGCGTGCCGTTCACCCACAGTTTAAGGGACAGGGCCCCGTAGGCTCATTATTCACAGGTCACCATCTCCCAGCCAGGCGTTATACCTACACCATTCAATTCCGGAAAAAAATGAAAACCAGAATATGAAATATTCGTAAATACTTAAGGTAATTGAAAAGAAATGAAGTACAGTCACTGCCATCTTAATATAACCAATATCTGAAGTTCAGGGAAAACTGATAACAGAACAGATTTTCATAACTGTCTTGTCCTGAAACATGACTGAGATTAGGTTAAAGTCTAATCTGCATTGTGGATGATTACAGGAAGGTTTTTTTTCCCCCAGAATGCCATCTACCAAATAACAAAAACAGTCGATACATCATATACTTTATCTAGTAAAATGCATTTCATACAAGTGCAAAAATACATTCAACATAAAACTAGAATAGTGGATTACATGAAATTACGTCAGCCTCAGAAGCAGTGGAATGTCAGGCTCAGACAATGAAAGTGGGGGAGCACATTTTGTTTGGCGGACAAAAGGTGCCCCTCCACTTCCATTGTCCGAGCCTGACGTTCTGCCGTCATTAGATAAGGGAAATTATCTTGAAATGCCAGACGAGACAAAGACTGCGTACAAAATAATAGAAGCGCTACTTCTTAAGCGGAAAAGAACAAAAACAAAACAAAACAGAAAAAAAACCACACACACAAAACACCTTAATAGGCAAGATCTTACTAAAACAAAAGTTTCCCTTGACAACTAAGAAGCTTGCCAGAGGCTTTCCCGACAGAGCAGCAACTAATGTACGCAAACTGGATTCCCTCTATTCAGATTCCATTATGCATAACAGGTGAAGTGAAAGTTGGTAACCAAGGGTTCTGGAGAGAAACGTGCATAAATTTGAATACATTATAGTAAACAGGTCTATTGCCTCACTCGAAAGGCCCTATCTCACGCGAACTAGTCTCAAGGCCGGTGAGATACCCCCCTTAAACCTCGTGCATAGCATTATTTTGGTGAAAAATGCAGTGTTGGAAAAATAAAGGAGTCCGTTGTTTGTAAACAAAATTCAGGAGCACACACCCGTGGTATGTTCGGCGTTTCAAGAGAAAAAGAATACCGTCCTTGCTATCATTTGGCGGGCTTTCAATTTGAAATTGTGGTTCCTTTGACTGATAATCAACCCTTGACCTGTACTTTTTCAAACAAGAGCTTTTAGTTATTAGAATCAGTTTTAATTTCCTTTTAGAATGGTGAGAAATACGGTCACATAACTCATGTTCAAATACACTAAACTCTTCATAACTTGAGAAATAATTGCATTGTAATTATGTTCATTTGTTATGGGACGTCGTCTGCTTTGGTAGGATTGGTGCATTTTATGACATTTTAAAAACCGTCGTTATTTTTCTGGCAACTCATTCCCAGATCCTGGGAGGTGGTTTTATTTGTATTATTTTTTAATCTCCCAATACGGAGTTGAATTAAAACTTATACCATTGCTATCTGTAAGCCAAAAAGTCAAGAGAATATCATATTAAGATATCAAGTTCTGAAAAAGAGTTCTTCTGCTGCTTGATGAGTACAGTCCACCATCTGGTGTATTCTCGTACTGGTTGTGAGTACTTTATGAGTTATAAACAAAACTTTATCATAAATAAACTTTATGAATCATCATAAAGAAGAAAGAACTTGTGTTCTGGATCCGACGTATACACAAATTTAAATTCTAAGATATTAGAAAGAGAATCTGGATTTCCTATATTAGGAAATCTAGATTCAACAGGTAATAAAAAAATAATAACAAATTGCTCTGATGGTGGAAAGCAGAAAATCACACAAATATATTGGTAAAAGATTAAAAACATCGAATGCCCAATAAGCTGTGAATCTTTGATTTTAGAACCTTTCACATTTGAAAACTGAGAAATTCTTTATGATAGAGTGTCAGAAATTCTCTGTTTGTTCCAGAAACACAAAGCACAAAATAATGGCTTAAAGAAACAGAGTGTTTTCTTCTGAATCATAGGCCTATTGCTGAGCAGGAAGACCATTTCCGTGGCATAAAAAATGAGGCAAAAGGGATTTGATATATACATGTCTGAAATGGTATGATGACGTATAAAAAATGTATTGAGGTATGAATTCATAAATTTTACGTAAAGAATTCAAATTCGAATTTAATAGAATGCAATAGAATTAAATTCACATTCAATCTAATAAAATTCACAAAAATATCATCAAAAAACAAGGGGTTCTCTGTCACGGAGAACCGTCTTGACTGAAGCTAAGTCTTTGAACTTCAATCTACGCAGCCTAAATATAACCAACGCTCTCTAGGTTTTTAGCTGTTTTGAACTTGGTAAGGTGTGAACTTTGAACGAGTTGGGAAATCTGGAAACTTGAAGTCCCATTAACTCACTGAACGTCACTGTGAAATCATGTGTGAACAATCAGCCATGTTGAGCAAATTTCTGTATGTACTTACTGACCATGTTGCCACCTCATAGAACTCAGCCAGGGTGCCTTCCTCCTAATTTATATCTCCTCTGTATTCCCTGCGCAGTTCAAGATATATATTTGTTCGGCATCATGACACAAGCAAAATATTCAAGTAAACATTATGTAGTATAAATTATCTCCAAACCGACCAAACAATCTGTCTCAGATAGAAACTAAAAGAGAGAAACCAAAATTCTTGATCGACATTGTGCACGTAACCTATGAAAGCCTATTCGCGTGCGATTTCCTTCGGTGGCTTCTTTGAATGGCAATTGAAAGGCATCACGTGGTTTCACCAGGCGAGCCAATCACATTCTTCAGAGCGTACCTCCGAATGCACTGAAGTGTGTGGTCGAGAACGAGGGCTGTCCTTAGATCTTTGAAAGATCTAACGGACCTACTCTATCTTCTGTCTAATTCATTAGCCGGGTTCACTCATGCAAAATAGTAAAGACCATCAAAAAATTCCTTACATAATCACATTAACCCAGTTATATCCCAGTAATTTACAATGCACAATCAGCACCTGTATATATATGAATTTGAAAAAGCACAAAGCACAAATTGCATCCACTGTTGGAAGCACCACATCACAAACCCTCTTCCGGTTGCTGAACAGGCTTTGATGAGAAGCAACGTATAGAAGTAGAAGTAGGATTGAGTTTCCGGGAAATTTACCTTGTCATAGACCCAACGATTGACTTTCGAATTCACCCTGACCATGAAGTATTGTGCTCTCGTTATGCACTTCATCTTGCTCGCTAGCAAAATAAAAGAATTACATGTGTGGGGCGGTCTGCTCGGATGAGTAAGGGATGTGTGTGTGTGTGTGTGTGTTTGTGTACACTTAAGTGTGAGTTCACTTTTTTTGTTTTAAGTAATGTTTTATTTCTCTCAATCAAAAGCATATGTTATAGTACAATCAAACAAAACATTTTCATTTATATAAAAGAAATACATAATTGATAATCATTTAAACATAATGAACATGCAACATAGTATTGAAGGTCTGAGAGAAATTTTATCTGTCTTAAAAAAAAAAAAAGAAACCCCCCTCCCATCGTCATCTAGAGCACAGACACAAGCAAAGCGCAATCTGACCATATACACACACACCACACACCACCCAACACCGCACCCACCCCAACATCCTAACAACCACCTCAACATCCACACACCATCCCAACATCCACACACCACCCCAGCATCCGCATCCCACCTACATGTAACACATGCATACACCCCCCCCCCCACACACACACACACACTCGAAAGTACACAGCCTCCTGTACTATATATCAAATCTTGGTATCCCTGCTTGCCTCGCCAACGCTATTGGTCAAAATTTCCCATTTTCTGAGATGGTGCTCTAAAGTTCCCCTCTCTTCAGCTAGTTTTTTTCCTCGTGTTCATTTTCTATAATTTTTTGTTTTATTTCTTGAGGTGAGGGGGGTTTATTTTTATTCCTGCTATAAACAAAGATCATGTATTTGATTAACAGTATTATATGATTAATCAACTGTTCCTTCCCTACATTAGATATCTTTATACCAATGTGAATTCCCTCCCAGTTTATATTTTTAATATCAGTTAAGTTTAAAAGAACTCCACAGCTTTTCCATAGATCTCTTATTTTTTCGCACTTGAAAAATAAATGTTCATAGTTTTCTTCATTTTTATCGCAGAAGGCGCAAGCATTGCTAGTGGTAAATTTAAAAGCATACAAATATTTTCTAGTGTATATAAGCTCATACAACATTTTAAATTGAAATTCCCTTAACCTACTGTTTAACGTTGACTTCCTAGGTCTTAGGAATATTGTACGAATATCGTTTTCAGAGAAATTATAAGTTCTCTGCAGGTTCCTAAAGGCCGACGATTGTTCAAATTTTACATTTAACATGGCCGTATATATTTTTTTTGAAGTAATACCAATCAATGTGCTAACTCGTTTATTAAATATAAATTCCAATATCAAATCAGTGTCTTCAACCGAATTAGTTTTCTTCAAAAGACCTTTCCATGTTAATGGAATATTATTATATAACTGGTGAAGTTCATTTATTTCGACTTCATTTAACCCCTTCCTTTGAAGGTCTCTATTAGACCTAAATTCGCCCTCATTATCCACGATATGATGAACTTTATATATATTTTTCATAAATATGCTTTCATTAAAGTACATATGTCCGTCAATTCGAATAAACTTGTTGTTAAATATAATTTCATTTCGCTTACATGTTTCCTTTTTTAATAGAAATTCTTTCATAACCATCCAAATTTCCATCATATTTGAATAAAATCTTGGCAAGAGCAATTCGTTTGAAACCAGAGAGACATTACTAAAAAATAACATAAGACCTCCCATCTCTCGAGTTTGGTATTTAAAGAAATGTTTCCATCTCATTTTAGAATCTCCAAGAATAAGTCTTTTCATCCACATGATTCTCTGTGTATAAACGAATAAACGAAAATCTATCATTTTAAGTCCTCCATTGTCATAGTTCAAAAACATTACATTCCGTTTAATTTTGTCTTTACCATTCCATAGAAATTCAAACGTAAGCCTGTCAACTTCCTCAAAAACCCATGGTGGAACTGGAGTAAGGGATGAAACAAAATTTAATTTTGAGAGTACAAACGTTTTAATCAACTGTATTTTGCCCATCAGAGTTAAATCTCGTTGTTTCCACCATGTTAACAGTCTTTTTATTTTGCTTAAGATCTCTTTATAATTTATCCTTTCCTGAACCTCCACATCTAATGAAAAGGTAATACCCAATATTTTAATGAATTCTACTAGTTTCCCAAAAGGAATTGAAACTTTTTCTTTGGAGAGGGGTCCCAATAGTAACATAAAAGTCTTATCCCTGTTTATTTTCAAGCCCGAAATTTTCGCATAACATTCAAACAACCTTTCTATTCTATCAATTGATGCGCTATCTTTAATAAAAAGAGTCATATCATCCGCATATAGCACTTGTTTGACTTCAAACTCACCAAAACTTATTCCGTGAATAGCAGAGTCTCTGCGAATTTTGTTGGCAAGGACTTCAATACATAGTATAAATAAATATGGAGAAATTGGATCTCCTTGCCTTACACCTCTTTCAATACTAAAGTACCCAGTAGATATACCTCCATTAAAAACACAGCTTAATGCACCATTATAGATTGTTGGATCCATCTACAAAAGGTAGGACCAAAACCAAACGTATACAAAACTTTTAGCAAAAAAATATGGGATACCGAGTCAAAGGCTTTTTCAAAATCTATTGCCATCAGATATCCCGGAATATTCTTATGTCTAGTGTAAAAAATCATGTCATCTATAAGCCTTATAGCTTCACCTATGTTTCTATCTTTGATATATCCCACTTGGTCTATAAATATAACTTCATGTAAAACCTTTTTAATTCTTTGTGACAAAACCTTTGTTAACAATTTATAATCTACATTTAACAATGATATAGGTCTATAATTTCTAATTAGTGAAGGATCCTTCGCCTCTTTACAAAACAAAACTATTACCGCTTGTTTCTGGGAAGGAGAAAGTTCACCTTTAGTAAGAGTCTCATTTAAAGCTTCTACTATTATATCACTTAATATTGGCCAAAATAGTAAATAAAATTCAACACTTAACCCATCATTTCCCGGTGTTTTGTTGAGTTTCATTTGTTTCAACGCTTCCCAACATTCTCCCTGCGTAATTTTCCCTTCACATAATTCCTGTGAAGCAAGTTTTAATTTGGGCAAATCTTTAAAAAAACCATTATCTTTAAAATTTGTGTCACTCACTGGCTGTGCATATAATTCACTGTAAAACTTATGTATTTCTTTTATTATTTCATTTTGATCAAAACTATCCTTTTCATCTATCAACAATTTACGTATAATTGTCTTTTGTTTATTAGATCGCATCAGCTGCGTAAAATATCTGGGGTCCTTTTCCCCACGCAAGAAATTTCGGCAAAAATGTCGATCATCCCCCCCCCCCCACTCCTCAAAACGGATTTATGCCGGTGGCGAAGAGTGTATAGTCATATTGTGTTTGTTGTTTTTTTTCTTTTGTTTTTGTTTTTGTTTTTTTTAACGGAAATTTAGGTCACATTTTTAAAAAGTATCAACAACAAACAAACAAGCAAGCAAACAAACAAACAAACAAAAACAGGGGAGGGATGGTGTTTGTGTATTTTGTTTTCTTTTTTACTCCGCTAATGATGCAACGACACACTTTTGAATGTGAAGTAACACCACCAGGAGCGGACTGCATGGTCATGAAAATGGCAACACGTCTGTCGCTAGCCAACAGTCTGTAGTTTAGGTCAGCCATAACTGGGGGCTTCCAAAGAGGACGAGAAAAGATGATACTTAATAGGTTATGCAATGAGTCAGGTGCGTTGAGATGTTAGTGCTTTTTGTTAGGCATGCTTGAAGCCCCCATTTAAACATTTGATTATAAAAACAGCACCCAAACTGATCAAAGGTCTATACATTCAGTTTTCCTTACAGACGTCCAGCATGGCCTTGAAGACCGTCATAGTTCTTTTTGTTTGATACGGACCTAAGATTGCTTGATACGGACCTAAAATCAGAGTGTATCTTAACTATATTGGAACCTGTTGAAAGAGGAACATAGTTGAACGGGAATGATAAATACAGTAAAATGTACCTGCAACATTTATGATGATTACCTCCACCCCCCCCCCCCCTTCAGTCCAGGGCCATACGCAGAATTTTTTCCGGGGGCGGGGGCAAAACACGTAAATTTTTTTGAAGAAACTAAAAAACGAGGGAGTGAAGCGACCGAGCTAATCACGAGGGCGCTTCTGCAATTTTAAATGTGAAATTGAAGGATTTGGTGCAGTTTTTGTTGGATTTTATGAAAATTTTCAGTAAAGAAATGTGAGTTTTCAAAATTTTGTGGGGGGGGGGCATCTTCCCCCCCCCCCTCCCCGCTGCGTACGGTCATGCTTCAGTCTATCAGGACGATCGTAAAGTACAAATAAATCTGTCTCAAAATAACTTGAAATTGGTCTCATTTCATATTCGCATTCGTCTCCCTTTCACACTTGACACTCACTTTAAATCCATCTGTTTGTCTGATCCCCCCCCCCCCCCCCCCCCCCCCCGTTATGTACCTCTCGATCCCTCCCTCTCTCTGGAAATGATATCGACAAAGCATTAAAGGAGAGATGGAGAGAGGGAGAGAGAGAAGTGGAGAAATGGGGAAAGCGCTAGGGAGGGATAGATGGAGAGAGAATGGTAGAGAGAGAGATGGAGAGAGAGAGAGGGGGGAGAGCTCTGATAAAGAGAGCAAGCTGAAAGTGAGAAAGGGACATAATGTCTTAAGGGAGAGAGATTGAAGAACGAATGGCAGATATACACATGGGAATCAAGATGTAAGGAAGATACAAAAATGTTTGGAAAGGGATACAGAAGGGAGAAAGAGGAGAAATTCAAAAAGAAGAAAGGGGAAAGACAGAAGGAAGAGAAAAAAGAATAGCAACGATGAGATACGGAGAGATATGAAGTCATTTTTACATTTCCTGCAGTGTCGGCAGCTTATGAGACAAAACGGTATCCGTGCTAATGCCTTGTAAGCATTTTCTTTCCTACGCACCAGTCCTGGTAAAAACATCTTCTCCCCCCCCCCCCCCCCATTCCTCTCTCCCTCTCTGCTACACCCCCTCCTCTTTTCAAAGTACGAAATTCAAATATTTTTTCTGACCTTGAAATAAATGGTTCCTTCTTTTAAACCCCACACGCCGCATTGCCAATGAGATTTGTTTTAAATTCAACATAAATTATGTGGTGCAGGTAATGACCTCGACTGTGAAAAAAGGAAGAAAATCTCATTATTTGGTGAACTTTTATGAATATTTGAACAGATTTCCCCCCGGCATTTCACGTCTCAATTCAAGTCAAAACACTTTTTTTTGTTTCACTCTCTCTCTTTCAAAATAAAGAGATATCTATCTTCAGATAAAGATATTTTCAGACCTTGAACCGATATCATTTCTCCCCCTAGGCCAAGCCTGGAGGCTTTCCGGTGTTTTGTGGTGTTTCTTCTATCGCATGGGGAAGGTGAATTTGTGAAAAGGCATGTACATGTACTTCCTTTTCATAATAATCATAATACATGTAATAGTAATAGGAGATTCTTATATAGCGCTCATGTCCAACACCAATTAACCATTGCTGGCGCTCCATTATCATTACCCCGGCTTTAGCCAAGCTGCTATTAAAGCAATCAAGCATTTCAAGGAATTCCTTCCTACCAGGTAACCATTTACTACAACTTTTGACAAAATCTAATGTACGGGCAAGATGGGGAGATATAAAATTGACCTAGAGGTCTCTTTGGGGCAGTGGTGTAGCCAGGATTTTTTCAGTGGGGGGCACTTGGGAGGGCATTCCTTTTCTGTACGGGGGCACAGGAGGAATATGTCACCCCTCCCCCGTAGCCCTGTAGACGGCTACAGTCAGGACAAAAACTTTTCTTGTCAGTGACACAGATTGTCTCGAAAATCTTTCAGGGGTCAATGTTATAGGCTTGCTTGGGTAATTGTGTTGGGACAGGCTCCTGGCCATGGCAAAATGCTGCTAAAAGTAAACACATATCACAATCAATGATCAAGCATATAAAACAAAGCACAATCATCCTAAGTAAATTTTCATTTTATTTTCTCAGTTGAATTCCTTGTACAGTAGTAGCAGTAGAAACAAGACAAAAAAGGAAAACATTTTAGGGATGACATATTTTTTTCAATTTTCTGTTCTTTGTCTTTCCTTTCGCAATTTCAGTACATTCTACAGACATCAAAGATGCTTCTGTGGTACATGTAATAGAATATCAAAGGATGCGATTTACACAGATATATATTGCTAGTATTTCAAAGCACACATACTTAAAAGGCAAACATGTCTTTCTCTCATGTGTGACACTGAAAATCAAGAAAGTGAGAAGAAATTACCAGCTTTTCCGACAAAATCTGTATATCAGCTGCACTGTAATTCTCTCTCAAAAAGGAAACTTGCCAAGTTGTTGCAATTTCCATTCCTACTTCATACATGAGCATATATCCTGTACATACTGCAAAGAATATATGTGCATGCATGCACATGGGTAATGTTTCAAAATCTAAATAGCAAATATATATCTTTATTTAATGGTGTTGTATTCTGATATACGCAGACGTAAGATCTATGCCCACAGTCACACACGGGGGTTTTTTAGTGAAAAATGTGCAATGCTTTGGCTCAGAGGGGATTAATAATTCACTGATTTCCTATAAATCTTTCAGTTTTGTCAACTCCACATCACTTTCAAATAGAACAACTCTTAGAATTCATATTTCCAACAGACGATAAACAAGGAACTCCTGTACATCTAACTATAAATTATTCTATGATAGAGGGAGCCCTCATGGTGTGAGGAGCTGGTCCAGGTAGGGAGTGTTGATCAGATTGCCGCTAGCTGCCATAGAGGGCTTGCCGTTGAAGATACGCTTGGCAACCTGCAAAGACAGCCAGACAGAAAGGTGAGTGTAGGAGTTATCAAGAAAGTAGGTCTCCGTGTCTCTTGCAACTTAATCCTACAATCACGGGAAGTGGGCTTATAAAGCCTCCCCCCAACGTTAACATAATAATTACACAACGCACACAGCTGTTGCAACGCGGTTTCAATTACCTTTTCCATTTAAGCCTCCTGCACATTTTGAGACCTAATATGCATCAACAGGGCTCGTGGTTCAGAAATTATGCAACATTTCATGCATGCACATCAGTGAAAAGCATATTTTTTGCAGCAATCATGCAATCTATTATTTTCATAAAAACAGCTGAATATACCATACCAATGTGCCTGTATACTTCTCATTATTTTCTGTGTAAAAACTATCAACAACATTCTTTACAAAGTAAAAAAAAATGCACATACATGCTTTAAATTTAATAAGGTGGCACACTAATATATCATTGCTAACACACCTTGACACAAAGCTTTAGCTAAGCAGACACAAAATAACAAAATTTCACACAATGGATACAGAAAAGAGTTAGTGGCTCAACAATGAAGTACTACATCAAACCCAAATATTCACCAAGTGTCAAAAAGTCACCATAATATATGCCAAAAGCCACAAACTTAACTCAACCCAGCAATTTTACCTTGTTATAAGGAGTTTGTTATAGCATTGTTCTTACAAGAAGATACCAATCAGTGTATGCACTATGGAAGTACTCCTGCCCTAACTGCACTTACCCTTGATACATCCTCAGCAGTGACACCATCCACAGCCTTGAGGACATCAGCAACGTTGACATAGGATCCAGAGTGTAGGGCCTGAACAGCGATGTCTTCAAGGAGAGCATCTTGGTTCTCAAGGTTCATCAGGACAGCAGCTTTCAGTTGGTTCCTACCAAGATCAAAACAAAGTCATCACATTGGTCAGTGTGTGCATATGAATGTTTGATTGGTGTGGGATCCATAATGTAGGGCTGATACAGCGATGCCTTCAAGAAGAGAATCTTGGTAGTTAAAGTTCATTAGCCTTCAGTCGATTCCACAAGAGGGAAAATGATTGCGGTGATCAATGTTTGTACTTTGAGCAGAACATAAGCAACATTGTCTAACCTATGGGCACTTGATTCTAAAAATGTGGAGTCAGTCATCGTACAGTGGTACAACAACGGGTCAATTGTCAAGAGATGTGTCATTTTAAGATGAAATACTAGTAAATGACAACAGAAGGTCCTGAAAACAGAGACTCATTTCAGAACTCTATCTTTAGCAAGCAAAACAAACAAATCTTACTTTGCTCTCTGAAGGTCCTGGGCATTAATGCTTCCTTTCGTCATGGCTCCAAACTGTCCCATTAGGGCCTTGAGCACCTGTCCAACAAGAAACATGAAATTGATCAAAAAGAAATTGACTACTCACATTATCAACGAAACTTACTCATTACCATGAAGCTACTAATAATCTACATATTAAGGAAGAGACTGTCTAATTGCAGGATATGAAGAGCTGAAACCGGTGACTCAAGAGCCTAAGTACTTGGAGAGACATTTGTCACAGAAACTGATTGGTCACTGAACATGCCATTAAACTGACAGATCACTATTGATGATGATGTCTAATTGCATGACCTATTACAGTTGTCAGGTCATGTCAGAACATGCATAACATGAAGTATAAGCTTCACTAACACTCCAAAATTTCATCAAACTGAAAGGAATTGAACTGAATCAAAGTTGGTTTATCATGCACAGCACATTGCAGCTCAAAAGCTGAATTAAAAAAATATCATAGCTATATAATTATACAAATTTTAAAAACATCACAAGATAAAGAAATATATAACACAATACTAGTAATCAAGTCAGCTAAAGAAAAGAACATTATGACTGAACACTTTAGGAAAGAGGAACTGGAGAAAAAAGAACAGGAAAGAAAGGAGTAGAGAAGAAGAAGAAGAATGTAGTATGCACACAATGATGAAATATATCCTCAACTACAGTAAGATGAGGGCGCTGTTCTCCTGCTGCCATTTGAGTGAAGATGTCTCTCTGAAATGTCCTTAATTTTCAAGTTATCAGGGCGATGCGGTCTATTAACACGTAAGTGTTTCCGATTTTTAATCTATTTCTTTTTTAGTTTATAATCAAGTATTTCATAGTTTTATGAATGTTTTTATGTGCATCACTTACCTTGTGAAATCATTTGTAATTCAGCTTCGGGCTGCAAGGAATGATTTTTTTTTTTTAAATGAATAAATAAAGACCATTATCAACTTTGTTGTGCTGTAATTTGATATCAACTCTTTTCCAATTCTATCCTCTATACAATGATAATACCCTTCAGTCTCTAACAAATCCCACACATTGAAACCATTAAACACAGCCCACACTTGCTACCTAGCATTCAGAGACATTCATGAAGATGAAAACACTTACAGGACCCATGTCGTTGGGCTGGGTGATGGCAAAGACTCCAAACAGACCAGAGTCAGAGTATGGAAGATTGAAGCAGTTCACCTACAATGGGACAGGGACAAAAGGAAACAAAAACGTCTGCACATCGTTATAATTTGAATTACGGTGTGATTCAATGTAGTGCTGAGAATTAGCCAACATTTTAATGCTGATTAAAGCTACACCAGACGACTTTGGAAATATCAACACCTTCCACTTATTCCATATGACAGTCAGATTAACTTTCAAATCAACAGTTGTCATTTAACTAATCCATGCACACACTACAGATGTTTTAAACAGAACAGTGTAGTTTCCTATGATTATTACAATGTGTCTCAACCCCCCCTCCACTAAGCTTTTTTACTGGTAGAAACTCTTCTTTCATCATAAGGAGCTAAGTTGCTCTCAGCTACTGTACATATCCTTAGGCTTTCAAGGCATTAATCTTTGTTAACTACTCTCCATCCAGATGTAGCAAATGAGTACCCAATAAGAGGAAATTTGTTAAATGCTTTAGCAGCTTACTATAGTCTGCAGTCTGACTAATGGTGGGGTAGTTACCGGTATATGAATACATGGCTCTCTGTAAGAACTGCATTTGTACTGAGGAAGCTATCTTGCGCAAACTAGAACAATACTACTATTACGATTACTACTTGCGAGATATTGCAGATGAATCAAATCTTACAGCATGAGGGAGTGACGTTGCCTTGGAGGCTGCCAGACTAGCTCTAGATGTGGCCAGGTTTGTTCCCCTCTTGATGTAAGGTTCACTACCCATCAGCTGGTGGAGGATACCTGTCACAAGAAGGTCCTTGCTGGACAGACTGGCGCCCTCTACGCCCACAGCAGCATAGGCAAGGGGGCTGTCACACTGGTTCCTCAACTCACCACCTAGAGAAAAAGACAACAGGAAGGTAATGACACTCTTTGAAACAATGTGGTATGATTAAAAAGATAGCACTAGAAATGGTTTAAATTGGGTTAAGTATCTTCATGCCACAACTTGCTGTAGTTGATATAATACGGAACAAAATGCCTAGGACTTGCTCTAATACTCTCCAAACAATAGCGGTTGTGGGGTTCAATCCACAGTGATTAATACAAATCACACACAGTGTATATGTTTCATACACTCAAAATTGTGTGGCAGTTGAGAGATGTGACCCATAAAAGATTTAGAGTTAATGCACAGCTGCTTACCTGCATACTTTGCAGTCTGAGTTGAGGCGTCTCCACGTTGAAGATCAAAGGTCTCACCAAAGGCCTTCAGGTCACCATGATCCACACCTACAAGACACACATTCAAATAAAACACAGTATTCATAATGTGCCGAAACATACATGTGATGTATTACAACTGCCTATTGAAGGAAGCTCTCAAACATATGGGCCTGAATTCACAAAAGAAGCTTAAACCAAGGGGTGGTTGAACCCCCTCATGGCTTTTTAAAAAAATGCCTGCATGTGCACAGAATCCAGTCCAATTATGTTGTTTTCGTAAGAGCGCACATGGGTAAAGAGTGCTTATTTACGCTTATTTTAGTATGCTTATGAAGGTTTAAAGGAGGTAAGATTGAATGGCTGACTTACCAATACCAACGAGTGCCATGTTCTCAGCGGTGAAGCGGCTCTTGACATAATCCTTCAGCATCTGAGTGCTGTGCTTGCCAATCATGTAGCTAGGAACATAGATGGATCGGCCTAAGGTATCCCTGTAGGCTGCAGTATGAAGTTGCTCCATAACATCTAACAAAGAAGAAGCACACTCAGTTATTACTTACTCATCACTTCCTCACTGGTACTATCTGTACAAATTAGATATAATGGCCCCGACTTGTGGAACAATATTCCCACAATTGTTAAAATGTGTTCCTCACTTTATTCTTTTAAAGCGACTATGAAGCGCAATCTGATATCACTATATTCAAATCCGCCACATTGATTATTTGTACCTATTTTATATCATCTATCGATAATACATTTTATCAAATCAACTCATAAATTCTGACCCCACTGCTAATGCACCTGCACTTGCACTGCACCCTCATGACCTCTTTCTTTAATATTCCTAAGTTCTACATGTTGCTTTTTTACTTCGAGGCCACCATCGATATCAAGCAACTTGCTCCTGATGACGTCTCCTGCGTTCACAAATTCTGTTAATTGTAAGAAATTAATTTCCAGTTTACACACTTTCTTTGTATTTAAAAGTAAATTGTTAATGACTTATGTGTTAATTTGTATTTTTCTGTAATAACTGACTCTTTTGTAATATTATTGAATGCATAAATATATTAAAACAAACTATCTGTGTAACACAGAAGGTGCTTAAATGGTCAGATGTTGGTACACTGTAAAGGCAATCACGCTTTTAGTACTGTTTGTTCTCCTCAAGTTGTCCTTATACATATAAGGAGATGACACAGACTGTCATTAAAAGAAATGACTCTTTAAGACTTGTTCAGATAAGACGCAACAAACCGCCATGGTTTTTAGTATAGTTAAGTGAATTGGATATGAAGCGGCAAAAAACCCCCCCCAAAAACGCTGAGGCAAGAGGCACATTCTTCGCCTCCTGGTGGCAAAAAGCTGTGGACCAATCAAATTCTTAAAAAGTTAGTGCAAAATATGATGTCATGAGTTTGTCTGGTCAACTTTTGACAAAACTCTCTTTTATTTGAGCGTTGACATGTTAATGCGCTTTCATGAACATAAGTGGTGTGGCTTGTCGTACCATATCTGAACACACACAAAAAAAGTGGGGGTTTGTCTTGTCATATCTGAACAAGCCTTTACTCTGCACATTATGCACGATGAATTTCCTTTTCAACCCAGTCACCCTCCAATGTTGCTTTATTGCACAATTTCTCCTCATGTCGCACCACACCAACACTACACCTTATCTCCCCAAGCAAAAGGAATACAATGTCCAATGTCTTGGAGCTGATTAACTAAACACCAATCTGCAACAGGAAGTTCCTGATGTGGAAAATAAATGCTATACTGTATATACTATACAATACTATACTCTTTCACTACTCACACAGTGGAGCATTGTTATGGTGAGCTGTGCAAATTTATGTGGCTGCCCACCTCTATAATTGAGGATAGAAATCACCGCAATAATCAACAAATTCTTGGAAAATGTTTGCTTTTTTACATCTAGGATGATAAAATATTTTCTTTCCATCCCATTGCTTCAATTGGATCTCAAATATCTTGATCAAGGGAAATTTTTCCTTTTTTTTTTTTCCATCACCACTCTTGCTCCTCTCTCACACATCAGTTATGGAACACTATATGCCTATTGTAAGCAATTTTCCCTGTATAGACCTACATAGGTGCAAGGTTATCTAATACACCCTTGCAATTCTTGTAAGTGTTCACTAGTAGGCTTTCACTCACTGAGTTGGAGCTGCTCATTGTAGCAGGCCAGATCAAAGAGTAGCCTCTCGTTGTTGTCTTTCACCTCCCAAGGCCTGAATTCCTGGCCTGTCGAAGCATTCTTGAGGTAGAACATTCCTGTGTCTCTGTTATGGGATACAAAAAAATTACTTCAAATGTTGAGGGCTAAATGTATAAATTAAGATGCAAAAGATCAGAAAAAAAGTGCTAAATCTTAAAAATTTCCTTTCCACACCCTTTTACATAAAACATGAACATAATGCCTTCAATCATCATTTCATTCAATAGTGAAGGAATAAAAAACAAGCCATTTTCATGTACATAATGACCAACCTCTATGACATTTGATCTTCGACCTTGTGACCCCAAATCGTGACCTCCCATAAGCATGCATGAGCCAAGTTTGAAGCTGATTCGTCAAATTGTTAAGTTATCCCGAGAACAAGCCAGTTTCATGTACATGTATATGACCTCAATGACCTTTGACCTTGTGACCCCAAAATCTAATCAGACCAATGTCCCTCCCATATGCATACCTGAGCCAAGTTCGAAGTTGATCTGTCAAATGGTTCTTAAGTTATTGCAAGAATGAAAATGGGACAGACAGACGGACAACTCAAAAACATAATGCCTCTCGCACCCACCTTTGGTTGGCGGAGGCATAAAAATTATGGCTGGAATTCATAAAAAATGGTTTAGATTTAGACCATGGTTTATGCAGATTTCATGGTATAAGTGTACTTGATTAGTGCATTCACTTAGAAAGGTCCAATAATGAATGCACCTGTTTGGCATAGGTCGCTAAATTCATGCTAGTTGCTATGGTTCAGACCACGATTTATTTTAATTTAAAAAAGTGTGCTACATCAAGTGTACTTATACCATGAAATCTGCATAGACCCTGGTCTAAATCTAAACCACTTTTGTGAATTCCAGCTATGAAGCAGTCCCTGAAAGCTTTTTGGCCAGAAAGACATTTTGGTAATCACCGAGTCCATATTCTTCAGTTTGGACACTGATGAGGACTTTTCAATTGGTATGAAAGTCTACAGTGTATTCCTTCACAAAGCTAGTAGAGTAGAGCAAAATTTCCCCAAGCACTTCAGTATACTCTGCATATCATCCTGCCAAGGACCAACCCCTCACAACACACTCCACCAAAGATATAAATATTCCTTTCTGCCAACAGCAGCATGTCCCTGGAACACACTCCCTACAGATGCCATTACACCTCCATCATTGGGCATCTTCAGGACACATATCTCTGCCTGCTAGCTCTATGCTGGAGATTCTTTTTAGTTGCACTGTGCATTTGCATAAACGTCCACCAGTGCCACATGCACAATTTCTTTGTCCCCAGCATCATATCCCGAACTGGACTTTGCTGAGTATCCAAGTAGCTGTAGATCATATAGTTACAAGCATAAGCAAGACATGGAATCGGCATGTCATAACATAGCATTTTGACAATATGAAATATTCTGACTGCTTTTCCTAGGACACTGTGAAAGGTGAGAAAAGGTTAAGTAATATCTTGGCTGATGGAACTTACAGATGATCTCTGAGACAATGGACACTATATGTGACATGTTCCCTGGTTGTACTCGTTTCCAGTGAGCCTCCTACCTCCTCCAAACCTCGGGTAATGCTGAGGGTCGAAGCTCCGCTTGTTGTCTGAAACGACAAAAACAATGATTTGTAGTTTAAATTAGGCATCATGTTTTTAAAATGGTAGTCTTTACTGTCTTTTTATCTTCTTCATCCCATACCTCTCTCTTTCTCACTCCTTTTGTTTCCTTTTTCATATTCCATGTCTACATATATCCAGCAATCTTCACCTCCATCTTTAAAAGAGCAGCATCTCTACTGTTCTCCACTTCAACTCTGATTTCTTCAGCTTGTTTATCTTTGAACCATTGACTTGCTTTATTTTACATTCCCCAGTTCTGATACCCATCTACATGTATCATATCTCAGCTATACCTCTTTCTCTCTTGACTTCTTTCTCTTCTCCCCACAAAGTTCTGTTTCCCATTTTCATAATGATTATGTCTATAATCTGATTTGGAATCATCATTCCAGAATCTTTTCATCCATTAAATTCATTTCTGCTGTCTTCTAAAAACAATTATCCTGTTGGCTGCTACCAGTTAACTGTATTTTTGTCTTCAATATTCAACAACAATCTAAGCACGGTCAACAGCAGAATAGCGGAACAAATGAATAAAGCCCTGTAGACATGCTTCTTGCTAGGACCTTTACAGATGGCAGGGCCACCATGTGTAAATTTTAAGAACACTTTTGCCGCCACAGGTAAATTTAGAATGGGAAATACTGCCACACGCAAATTCACGCATGAAATTGCTGCCAATGAAGCTATCACAGTATTACTCATCATACATTTACTTGTCATGTAACCACAATGCACAAAACTTACCAGACCAAAACAAGGCCAAGCATTCCGTTATCTGTACTAATTTTTCCTGCTGGCCGATCATTACCTTTTTTGCCACGCGTACCAAAAATACTGGAAAGAAGCCTACCAGTAGATAAACTTACCAAGTGGCCAAAAGCTCTCAGACAATGTGATGCACCAAGGTTGTCTACACCTTCATACCTAGAACCAGCCTTGACAACCACTGCTAGTCTGGACACAGTGGAGTTGTTTTCCAGAGAGGCTACAGTCAGCCCGCTGGGAAGTTTGGTTACCTGCAGAAAACCAAACTAAGATTATTAATTAGAACTACTTTGGAAATGGGATATAATTCTTGGTACACTACTTCATAGGAAGAATGCTAATTTGTAGACCTTTTGGTTTACACAGTCTACCTATACAACAATTTTTATGCCTTTCAACTCAAAGAGAAAATAATTTTAATGAGGTCTATTCTTCTCTTTTCTTTTATAACATTTGGCTCTTTCAGAATTTTGAGGGCAATTCACTTTAGTCCTACCATTTCTTTTTACTTTATGCATGGACAAGCAAGCAAACTTGGGGAAAAAAAGAAGAAACCTCTGATTAAAAAAAAAGAAAGAAATGTCTTTTCATAGTGAAATTTCTTTTTTTTTTCTTCAAAAACGTACGCATTTAGGCCTATTATGCGAAATTCCTACTCTCAAATCCAGAAGGGAAAAAATTTGCTTGGATTTCGCAATGTCATTAGCCAAACATCCCACATGTAGTATGCCATACTCCTAGATATCAGCAGTTCAAATACAAAACAAATCGCTTCCGCAACAGCCCCATACTGCATTTTGTAAATCTTCTTAATAAAACCAAGCCCAATCAATAACTAGAATAGAAAACTGATGTTCATTTCATTTGTATTCTATCCATTCATAAAGTTTGTTCAATTTTGATATAAGACAATAAACTATCATGACTATAGTCATTAAACATCTAAGCAAATGTTTAACACAAAATTACAGCTTTTCTTATATAAGTACATTACTACTAATTTAAGCAATAACACAAATACTTGCAATATCAATTTTAAAATGTAATGGGGAAATTTTTTCAGTTTTATCTAATATCCGTATAATGACTTCTTAAAAACTTTCGTACGTAATTTGTATTTCGTGACATGTACTTTTATAACTTCTTCCTTTGTCTGTTGTTTATATTTTATCACTCCAACTCTCTGATTTTGTATTATCTTATGTTTATTTATTTTCGATGCCTAAGTAATCTTGTCTTATAGTTACATATTTCTTATTTCAGTACTGACAAATGTAACTGATTTTAATATTTGAAATATGTAATGAGTCTCTTAATTGTATACATGACCAATTCAACCACTGGGCTGCGACTCTTGTTTTTAATAAACCTTGAATTGAAAACGAAAAATATCACTGATGATTCATACCTGAACTTCATGTTTGTCTGCTTCTCCTTGCCTGGCTTGTGTTGCCGCTTGAGCAGAGAACCAGCGTCTCTGTGGGGGGAACAAAAACAAGGTCAATTATCATCTTCAAACAACACAATCCATCTACAAAGCCCATCTGCCATAAAAATGCCTTATCAGTGCCATTTTTCTCAAGCATTCTGAGCTTAAAGGTACATGTTGGGGATCCCTTTTGCAACTCCAAAAATCAACTTATCTTGATAGCTTGTCATATTGCAGAGGTAGATGATTAAGATCTTCCCTCGACATAACGAGACTGTAAACTTCTTGTTAATTAGGAAAAAATGGAAAATAAATACAATTGAATATGTTCACTTCTTGTGTGACTTACAGTGTCTCCCATTATTTTGATGTTTTGTATGATGGAACTGACAAAAATCTCAGATGGCCGTAATCTTGAAGTAAAAACCTCTCTTTTTCATTTTATTCCAAAACTCAGATGAGAAACATGTAATTTTAGAGGCAAGTTTTGATCCATAATTTCTAAATTTTTACCAAAAATTATTCTGATTTAAATGACACCGAAGGTAAAGCAAAGTTTTAGATTTTCAAGGGGCGCAAGAAGAACTTGTTATTTATGAAGAATTCTTGAGATATCGCAATCGCAAAATTCCATGTCGTATCGCACCGCTCTGGACCTGGAAAAGTGTTACAAAAATAATGAGACCTAACTTCGCGCACACCAGTTTTCAAGTGATTAATACAAAATAGAGATCCATAAAAGGTAAGATAATTGCATTACTAGAAAGGCAAAATGCCACTGAATAATTTGATACCACATTTTACTTACAATTTTGATGACATCATCTCTCGAAAAGAGGAATTCCAGGCAAACCCGGAGAATAGGGGACCGGAACGCGCACGCATGCCAGTTCAAAATGACTTTAAAATATGTTTTAATCAAATAATTATGTTCAAATATATTACATTGTCCTCTCGGCTTTCAAATGTGTGATTATGTGGTGAAAATCATTTTGATTTTTGCCAGAAATGTTCTCAAACTCACAAATGTTTCATCCATGAATCTTGTGCAGATCGTCTCCCTTGCCGCCGACTCTGCCGCAGCCACCGGCTGCATTTGTTTGCACACAAATGAATATGTGCGCGCATTCCGGTCCCCTATTCTCCGGGTTTGCCGAATTCTAGACAATTGTCGACAAGTCCAGTTTTTTTGCAGAATGAACGCAAAACGCTGCCAAATTTGCTGATTTTTCATTCATAATTTCAAAATTCCTTCTCTTATTAGGGATGCCAATGAGAATTTCTGATTTGTTATTTTTCGCCATTATTATACTTAATTATGATAATAAATCAAGAGAGAATTATAAATTAGACAAACTTACCAACTTCCAGTGTCCAGAGTGTCCTAGAATTGGAGAAAAATCCATTTAAAATTTGGCTAATCCCACTACGCGATTTCGTCCTTGGGAGCTCGTTTAAATTACGTTCAAACTTGGCCAGTTCAGCCCGATGACGTAATCATTGCGCAATTATTAAAAATCAAATTTCCCGCAAGTTGAATGTTGTCATAGTATCTACACCGCTTAGTCTTCGACAACTAGACGCATATTATATTTTGATTTAAAAGTGTATCGTTCCCCCTAAATAAAATGTTTTAAACATTAAAGATTACAAAATTAACACAATGAATTACGTTACATACCTGCTAATGTTTATTTCTTCCCTTACAGAACTTCCTGAGGCCGATGACGATGTTTTTGGCGATTTTTCGCCCTCGTCGGACGACGTCGAAGTACCGTGTAGATTGCAATTTGTACACAGTTCTAGTGTGATGTGCTATCACGTTGCACTCTCGCACGCACTCTGCGTTTGCTGACACATGCGAGAGTGCAACGCTGCTTCGCCTAGCGCCTGTGGCCGAGACCAGCGGGTGTAGATGTCGGAGGTCGCGCTATTGAAATGGAAATTAATCAAGCGGCGAAATCAACAAGAAGGTAGGATCCCGTATCAATCAAAAGTCGATATTTTGAGTTTGAAAAAAAAATAAATTTCAGGTTTTGATATCACAGTTTGATCGACTGGTCCACTGGTAGCGATGCCAACGTAAGCCGTGAATGCGTGCGTCCTATTCTGAATACACGCAAATTTTGCCGAGACGGAGTAGTAAATAAATGTCATCAAAAATAATCTTTGCAGCTTTAAATGCCATGGAAAACAAATAAAACAGAATATTGAAACTTTATTGTGTCTGCCTCATCATTTATTTTGTGTATTATGAGTACGAATGTGTGGAAATTTGTTCAGAAATGTCGGGAAGTACTTACGTTCACGGATGATGTTTACCTCACGATCGATGTGCATTTCAGTGATTTCCATGTACTACATCGTCTTGCGTGAAGGCGTTTTTTACAATTTTGCAGAGAATAAATTCTTTAAATTCTTATTCCATCGGAAAGTCAACAAAATTATCTCCATTTTAAAAAAAGAATCAAAAGTTTTTGATCATTTTTGTTCATTTTATGGGTTTCTCAACTCTTAAAAGAGAGAAATTTTCTGGATCTTCTGATTTTGATCGGATTTTTAGACACTTCTGGAGTGAGGTTCGCCTTAGGAACATGGTTTTTCATATTCACCTGAATGTAAGCTTTTTAAAGATGCCATGCTTTAGCCAATAAGAAAAAGCGCATTTAAGCGCCAGCTGGAAAATCGCCGTCAAGTTTTTGCACACTTTGCATGATTTTCGATAGATCGTATACCCGGCGTACTGGGCATGCGCATTGGAAGTTGGAACCAGCGCTGTGTTTCACGAAACCGTCCTAAGTCTAAACTTCTCGGACATCCCATTGAAACGCGTGTTGTAGAATCGATACACGTTTCAATGGGATGTCCATGAACTTAGACTTAGGACGGTTTCGTGAAATGCAGGATTTTCGTGTGTTTGACAGAGGCCCTTTCCCTTGCATCTCGAGTCCAAGATTGGGATTGCAGGTAGGAAATACATTACTATACTTCTGATTTTATCTTAATAATTATGACATTTATTTTTACTGGTAATTAACGTTTGATCTTGTGAATTTATTACACTCTTTGAATTTTGCCTCGGACTTTTTTTTAGAGTTGAAAGTTTGGGTATAGGAGGGATGTACCGGACGGGGATGAGCCGGAATAATTATTGATTATAGTTTAAGTAAAAGTTAGTGATATTTGACAAAAGATTTTGATCTTGTGAATTTATTGCACTCTTAGAATTTGCCTCGGACTTTTTGTAAGTTGAAAGTTTGGGTATAGGAGCGATGTACCGGACGGGGATGAGCCGGAATAATTATCGATTATAGTTCAAGTAAAAGTTAGTGATATTTGACAAAAGATTTTGATCTTGTGAATTTATTGCACTCTTAGAATTTGCCTCGAACCTTTTTGTGAGTGTAAAATTTGGGATTGAGAGCGGGATTGGGAGGGATGGTACTAGGCGGGGATGATCCGAAATATTATTATTATAGTGAATAATGACAAAAACTTGTGATCTTGAGAATTTATTGCACTCTTTGAATTTTGCCTCGGACTTTTTTATGATTGTAAAGTTTGGGATTGCGAGCGGGATTGTGAGAAATGTTACCAGACGGGGATGAGTCGGAATATGATTATTATAGTGATGATAGAAACTTGTGATCTTGAGAATTTATATTGCACTCTTAGAATTTTGCCTCGGACTTTTTTTATGATTGTATAGGCATTGCGAGCGGGATTGGGAGGAATGCTACCAGACGGGGATGAGCCGGAATATGATTATTATAGTGAAATATGACAAAAACTAGTGATCCAGAGAATTTATATTGCACTCTTAGAATTTTACCTCGGACTTTTTTGTGTGTGAGTGCAAAGTTTGGGATTAGGAGCGGGATAGGGAGGGATGGTACCGGACGGGGATGAGCCGGAGTAATTATTATTATTTTTTTTTTTAAAGGGAGAATTGTGTGGAAATCATACCAAGGGTTTGGAATCATGCATTGCTGCCTTCTTTGAGATATAGAATTGAATTAAATGTAGGCTTGATAAGACAAGAGTGACATTTTTAAAATGTTGATATCGATCTCTGCCCTTGGGGTTTTTACCTCGTCTTCCCCCACATTTTCTGAAGTTGTATTAATGTTGTTACTCTCTTTTGTATCATTCTCTTAAACTTTTGAGGATATGTAATGTTCAAAGTGTGATTATGTTCTTTCTAAAGTAATGCAAATATTTCTTTTTTCGTCTTGTACACAGTATGCATTTACCTTGTTATACAAATTTATACACAAAACTCAGTCATATAATTCGTAAAGTTTTATTCTGTAGGAAAAACACAAAAAAGCCCAATTAAAGTTACTGATAACTCCTTAATCACTTTTCATCTCTCTACAGAGTACTGCAGGAAGAAATCCACCAAGTCCTGGAATTATTCCTTCTATGATCAGAATTCAGCTGTATCTGTATCCCACCAAGTACACCTCAAGAAAACCTGCTAAAGATAAAAAAATAACATTGAGATCACCTGCGATTGAAAATTAACACTGAAATAGTAAAGCTAAAGAACTCTGTAACTCCGAGTCTACATAATATCAACAAGGCATACATCTGTAAAGTAAAAATGGGTCACAGTAAATGTTACAAAATAAATCGAGTTCATCAACATGTTTTGCTCACTGTATTTATATAATTCAGAATATAACATTTGAGAACAACAGACATGTTATTCATGTCTTCATTGCATGTATTTTGTAGGTATTTGTATATATATCTACATCTGTATAGTAAAAATGGGTCACAGTAAATGTTACAAAATAAATTGTGTACATCAACCTGTTTTGCTCACTGTATTTATATAATTCAGAATATAACATTTGAGAACAACAGACATGTTATTCATGTCTTCACTGCATGTATATTGTAGGTATTTGTGTGTGTGTATATATATATATATATATATATATATATATATATGCAATGTCAGACTTGTCAGCTCATCTTTGGCTAGATGAGGCCAATATTTGGAATTCTGCAGACATTAGCATAATTCATATTGAGTGATTTGCATATTGATTAACTATAATGTAAATGGCCATTAAAGTCTGTTTTACCATAAAAAAACATGTATATACATGTGTAGAAGATTAGACAATAAGACATAAAGGGTGAGATTTTCATTTTTATACAGAAAAAAATATTTTACACTACGCATCCCCACGTGAATAATCAGGCAGAAAAAATCTGTAATTCGGCTAATTGATTTGGCGATAATTTGCATATAAGCGAGAAATAATGAAAAATCGTACCCTAATGTGTTATAGAGAATGACATAAGCTTCAAAATGAGTACAATCAACCATATGATTTTTTTAAGAATTAAAAATGTGTTGGCATCGCTACCACTGGCGAACTTGGAAGGTAGTTTGCAGGGTTAACCGGGCATGAGAAAGTGTGATTTGGAGGCATAATATTTCAAGGTCACATCTTTCAACACAGGGGCCTATGGCAGCAATCTATAGCTATCGTGTAATATCAGAATAAAATCACGATAGCTATCCTATAGCTACGTTTGAGGGGCTAAGCGTAGATCGGGATGCCACTGTATTGGCATCCTTGGCATCGTTACTCTTATTTCAAAAGGAAAGTAACTTCTAGAGTAACTTTAGGGTGCTCTTTCCTTTGGTGCTACCAGTTTTTCACAATCTTTTCTAGTTTTTTAGATATTTCTATGGCCCTGTGCGCAAAGTTTGGCCCTGCATGAAGTTACTGTTAGTAGGGTGTCTGAAGTCACACTGATAAGTGTCAGCTTAAAAGTGTGTGATTCAGGGGAGAAAAATGGCACAATTTTAGGGTAAATTCATCGTGCGATTAAAATGTGATCTGAATTAATTTTCATCTCATATTCGGAATGTATGGAAAGGGAAAATTCTGGTCATCCTTTTGACGCCAAGGACAAGTTTTTAGACTCACTAGAAATAAAAATACAAGATAAATTGCAAACCCTTAGAAGCTGTGTGTATTGAGATTGCCATTTCCCCATGCGTTTTGTATGGGAAACAGAAGTTTTCCATTTTACACAATTTTTGTCACTTTTTCTCAATTTTGCACTGTGATCTGATATTCAAACCTATAAAAAATTCATACCATTAGAAAGATTGTAAAATTTCCTATCTGGTCATTAAAAGGAGAAGTTTTTGACATTAAGTATAAAGTTGTATCGGACCTCAGAAGCTCAAAATTTGTGTTCGTGTGTGTGCCATTTCTTAACTACATAGCCTATGGCAGGAAAATGCTGAAAAATGGTCCAATTTCATTCTCTTATTTTGCAGTAATTAACTGGAATTTTTCACAAAAAATCATATTTCTGTCAGTTTCACGGTTATTATTTTCCAAATCCAGGAAGAAAATTCAATAGTATTGTGAAATAAGAAAAATAATTTTTTTCTCCAGACCCCGGGGGGGTCACTCTCCACATGGCCTGCTACCCACCCGTGTCCAACAACCTCAGAAATGCACCCTAAATGGCGTAACCTATTAACCAAATTTGCAACCCTAAATGGCGTAACCCTTGAAAAAAAGCCACCCTAAGTGGCGTGAACAGGGAATTCCCCTAATTTGATACCCTAAGTGGCGTAAACATTGAAATCGATTAATTTGATACCTATATAGATTAGAGGCCCTATCTCACCAACAGAGACGTCTCTGAGACAAGTTTCAAAATAATTATAATGGAGCATTTGCAGGATCATGCACCTGACTTGGACCAGGAGGAATGTCAGCATGCATTCAGTTACGCGCTTTCTAAAGTGGGTCAAACATCATCAGGTAGAGTCGCGGAGACGTCTCTGCATTCTGCAACATCTCATCAGTCTTTCTGGTCTCCTCCTGATCTCCACGACGTCTCTGAGATGGCTCAGAGACGTCTCAGAGATATTGCAGAGACGTCTCAGCAATCGCGGATATAATTAGTCTCCGCAACTAATGGATACATCTCGAAGATGTAGCGGAAACTTTGCAGAGACTGTAAAAAGTCTCCCCCCCCCCCAAAAAAAAAAAAAAAAAAAAAAAAAAATCAAGCATGTTCGAATTTCTTGCGACGCCTCAGAGACTCCATATTTTGCTCATTTCTGTTTTAAAATGCTGTTAAAATTTATCTCCTTTTATTGAAACAGTAAAATTTCTAGGGTGGACTTACCCTTTTTAAGTCTGAGAAAAAAAATTTTACTCGTGTGATTTTTGCACCTATCATTTGTGGTTATATAATTCATTAAGCTGAAATATATTACTAGTCTATTCATTCAGAAATGCATTTTGTTTTTCTTTGTACACAAAGAAAAGTCAAGCTATCACTCCCGTGAGTGGGTCAATCAAGGACAGGATAGATCTACATGTAAGTAACGCTAGGCCACTACTGACTTGAATTCAAAAACACAACACAATTAACAGTATATGGGGCTAGCCTCTAGGAATAACAACACGAAAGAAAACCAGTTAACACTCGTTAAAGTACACACGAGTAAAACTTTTTCTCAGACTTGATATATTTACTCACCAATAAACAGCTCTTCTATGGCAATAAAATTTCCGTCAAATGAAACTCACGATGCCATAATAATGTGTTTTGAGACGTTTGGAAAATGCTAGATATAAAAAAAGAAATTGTGGCACTTGAGAGTACTTTTAAGTGTTTCCGGTATCTGTGGTCGGCTTCCAACGAGGGCACTTGTGCTTTATCCATTTTTTAAAATATCGATGGTGCAAATGCATGCCGTGCAGCCGAGCATAGTCGCTTCAAACAGGCACGAACGGTTGCATTAGCATCGATGATTAGCATAGCCATAGCATAGCATCCTCTGCGACCTATGGGCGTGTGTATGGTAACGCGTGCTGCCTCGTATAGAGCCGGGTGTAAGAGACTAGCTTTGGGGACTGTCGACTGTACTCTCATAAGTACTGGCCGCGCCGGCGTGTGCGAGGATTATTTTGTATCCCTATGGTGCTAATGGCGTAGGTATGTTCAAATTTGCCTAAATTTGCAACCCTAAATGGCGTAGATTAAAATTGCACCCCTAAATGGCGTAATCTGCATAACCAAATTAGCAACCCTAAATGGCGTGAAAGAGTGAGAAAAGGCTACCCTAAACGGCGATTTACCAGCGAATGGTGCTGAAAAGCAACCCTTTTTGCCAAAGACGTCGACGACGCCTGAGTGCCTGAAACGGGACCCTTTTCGACGCTTTTTCTGGACGCGGGTGCGTAGCAGGCCATGTGGAGAGTGACCCCCCCGGGCTCCAGACACCCTACTGTTAGTTAGACATGTTAGACTAGATCTAGATCTAGGCATGTTAGGTCACTCTGCCATACTCACAATACACAAGATACAGCTTGCTTTGTTTTTCTTTATAGTGTAATATTGTTTCTACATTTCTGAGTTCATGAGAATGAAATAAAATACATAAGAAAAAGATATCAAGTCCGTCGCCCTCCACAGTAGGAGTCCAATCTGCACAGTTGCTGGATGGGTCACCTTCGAGAGCGACTCCCCGACGCGACGGGCTAACACTAGCCAGTGACACATCCCCTGCTCCGCAGAATGATTCGGACACATGGGGGTTCACTACGACCGGCATTTTTAGTCGGTGTATCCATACCGATAACAAGGATGAAAATGGATAAAAGAAAAGACATTTCATGACTAAAAACTAAATGAACAACTGAAATGACAAGAAACAGTATTGTTCTTACCGAAAGTGAGATAACAGCTGGTCTAAAAGTTGATACAGACATTCTTTGTGCCCTCTGCGGAAATCGTAACAAGATGGCAGCTAGCAATTTGCTGTATTTGCATGTCGCCCTCTACGTATGCTTCGCGTTATACGTTACGCAACGAGCGGCGTGGGCGGATCACAGATTGAAGACGTGTGTGGGGCGGATTCTCAGTAGGATTTACCGAAGGGGGAAAAGCACAGAAATTTCTGTGGGGAAAAGGGGAGGGATGCAAGAAGGGGGAAGGGGGGGGGGGGGAGGGCCCGGTGGAGGGACACGGGAATGAGGAGAAGGGGGATTTGAGGAGGGGGAGGGATGGGGATGGCGGCGTATTACCCCAAAATGTAAAAATCCGTCACAAAGAAAGTAGAAGAAGCAGAAAAAAAAGAAATGTAAGGAATTTCGGCTACAAATGTCAAACAATTCAATTTTACCACACATGTAAAACAAACAAAACCACAAAAAAAAAAAAAAAAAAAATCAAATTTAGCTCCAAAGTAAAAAATTCAGAACAAGTCAAGTGCAAATGTATAAAAAAGTCAGTGCTTGCAAAATACAAATTTTATTATTTCATACCTCGGTATTATCTGAAGAATGTTTTGTCATATGGTTATTTTCAAGTGCAGTGTCTTTATATTTATTATTCCTAGGTATGAATAGTAAGGGTTGGCACGGGAGGGAGGAGAAGGAGGGGAGGGGCGGAGGGTGTAAGCACAAGCTCTGATTAAAGGGTCTATAGAGACACTGTTGGCTCCCAGATACATGCCCCATTTTCTCCCTCTTTTTTTTTCATATTTTCTCTCTCTCTCTCTCTTTCCCTTTCCTTTCACACACCTCTCTTCTTTCTTCTTTGTCTTTCTCTCTTCCCTTCCCCCCACTGTGCTGGGGGCGGGGGGGGGGGGGGCAGCTAAATAAATTCATCCTGAATCAGCTCATGTGTTTCTCAAACAAATGGTTAGGTGAACTTATCTAGCTTACACATGGTCTTCAATTTTAGCAGAAGGGCGAGGGGCAAGGGGGCTGTTGCTCTCCTTATTCGCTCCCTTAATTATACAGTGTACATATCCATTCACGAATGTACACTTTACTTGTATAAGGGATCGACAGGGGGCTGGCTATTGCTCTCCTTATTTGCTCCCTCATACATTGTACATATCTGTTCACATGTTTTATGACTTCACTGTGTTTCACTTATTCTCTGATCAAACATAACATCTTCCACCGCACACAAAACAAGTAGAAGTCTTTGCAAACACACTGTGCATCAAATCATGAAATCATAAAGGACCACCAGTGTAAATCCATTTTGATGACATGGGGGGGGGGGGGGGGTTGGGGATGATTGAAATCTTTTGCTGAAATTTCTAGCGCAAAAACACACACAAGTACACACACACACCTCTTATCGCTGTTTTTTCATAGCATTTCAAATTAAAATCCTACTACTATAACCATTGTTCATGACAGATTAATAAAAAATTTCAACTGATTGATCAAAATATTATTTCTCCTTTGAAATGTGTGTGTGTGTGTGTGGGGGGGGGGTATATTTGTACATGTCATCCCCCTCTCTAAAAGGTGTGTGTGGGGGGATATACACTCCCCACCCCCCCCCCCCCAAGACTTACCCCAATGTGCAAAACATTGTTATTTTAAATTTTCTTTTCTCAATGACTCCACAAACAAATATGACATCTCCGAAATATAATGTTGCATTGCATTGCTAACACATTTAGTTCAATTTATTCCTCTTGATTAAGATACATATACATTGTACATAAAATATTTAAAAATCAAAGAATGATACCCATTCACCCAGATAATATGAAAGAAGTACGAGCTGTGAAAAATCAGTACCACAAAAGAGATGCAAGTTATAATGGCATACATATTACAAAATTTTAGATGAAATAAACATTTGGTCAATACAACAAAATACAATTCAACTCTTTATATATAGCATGACTTACATGCTGCTCTAAAGAATGGAACATAAGTATAAACTTCAAAATAATCTTCAATGGTGTAACGTACTGAGGATAAAAGGACGTCACTGAAAATTAATATTATGGCTGCATTGGAAATAAAAGATCATTCAGGCTTGTTCAGATTTGACGTGACAAACCCCCGCGACATTTTTAGTGTACAAATCAATGGGATATGAGGCGGCAAAAAAAAAACGCTGAAGCAAGAGGCATATTTTTTGCCTCCTGACTGCAAAAAGCTGTGGACCAACCAAATTCTTGAAAAGTTAGTGCAAATATGATGTCATGAGTTCGTCTGCTCAACTTTTAGCAGGTCTTTCTTTATTTGAGTGCTGACGTGTGTGTGTTCATTAACATAAGTGGCTTGGTTTGCCGTGGCATACCTGAACACTAAAAATTTCGTGGGGTTTGTCGCGTCATATCTGATCAAGCCTTTATTCTGATTTCATATGACTGCGTAGCTGTAATTCCCTCTTGATATCTATATAACAATGGCTGGCCTTGAAGGCAATATATTTCTTATTTCCAAAAAGTAGGAGCCAGTCAATGTTGTCATTATAATCCACACGAGATATCTAGAAGAAATGACGAACCCTGATTGCTCCCCGCACAGCACTTCGCACACATATCACGTTAACAGAAATCTCATTGGTTAGTCTTCTGTGAATAAAGTATGATGCTCACGTACAAAACTTGTTGTTTATTTCTTTGATATTCCAGCCACTTCTGAACCCATTTTTCTCAAACAAACATCACCTATGTTTGAAACTGATCATTTTACATCAGTGCATGTAGTAATTTTCTTTCCAGCTGCCAAAGTAGTTAAATCTCCAAAATGCTCCCTTCCCCGCTACTGCACAATGCCTTTAAATGCCGAGATTTGCAGCAGAGAAGTACCAGTATCTTTAGAAGTGCACATGTTATGAGTACCGGTATGTTTGGGGAATTTGAGTAAAAAAAAACAAAGAAAGAATTTGAGTAGTAGAAGGTCTGCAATATAACTATCTTTTAATCAAACATGCAGACATAAACTTACATCTTCTTAAAATAAAACAATTAAATTCTTTACATACAAGATTATAAATATAAGATTCTCAAACAACAGAATAAATCTAATCAACTTAAATAAGAATGACTTTACAAGGATGTCGATTCAAGGAGGAAAAATGTAATAGGCAAATATTACCCTAAGCTGCATGGAATCATGTTTTAAAAGTTTATCAAAATAAAATGTTTTAAGTATCTCATCTTTCCCTAAGATCTTTCTGAAGCTAAAATTCATTGTTGGCCACCCTCAGTTGGCTTAATTTGAACCATCGGTTGATCATGTCGTCGCATTACATATGTTTCGTGAATAACAGGCCCTAAAGTCCCAAAAGGTAGGTTGTATATGTTCTTGAAATACACCCCTCTTATCTACAAAATGTCGACTTTGAGATGCAAGTATTTGTATATTTGCTGTAGCTTTTTTTAAAGTGTCTTCTAAACTGCACCAGAATCTTCATAGATTTAGGGCCTACCATTCACAAAAGGACACATGAAGCGACAATGTGACATGAACAAGATCACCTGATGGTTCGAAGTAAGCCCCCTAATCCCTCTATTGCCAATTTCTATTTTTGTTTTTCTTTTGCCTTTCCACATTGTCTACACCACATACTAAGAGGTCTCTCATTACATACACATACATGTACCGACTTAAATCATCATTACTGTATAACCATTTTCATTGACAAATTTCAATGAAACATGTTTTTTTTTTATCCTGGTGAAGATAATGATATCGTCTTTTTGAAGCCAGAAGGGCATTAAGTCTGTATAAAATGATATGAGTTAATGCCCTTCTGGCTCCGAACAGACGATATGCAAAATTCCTACCATCAGATCTGTCTTAACTTAAATTCAAACTTATTCATCTCAAACTACCTCCTCCCTGGATTAGAGGCGTGCGCCTGTATCCAGCTAACAGTGAAAGTTATAAACTGATTCAGCGGACCCAGGTTTGAGTCTGAGTCACGTCTTTCGGATGGTGATGTAAAAGGTCGGTCCCAGATGTAAATAATCATACATGTATCTGATTGATCAAACGTCTGTAAAAACCCAAATCAACAACAAACAACGTAGCTTTATAAGAACCAGGCCCAAGAAGGTTTCAGTTGTACCTCTAACATTGCTTCACTTACTGTCCATTTTCTATCAAAAGTGAAACCTTATTGCTTGAAGCAGACACTACAAGGGATAACATCACATGAATTTGGTGTTTTCATAAGCCTGTGAGAAAGTAAAGCAACCCTACTCTATTTCAGTATTTTTTTTTCAACCTTGATTTCAGCCTAGATACTAAATACCAATGCATGATACTCATTACCAGTTATTTTCTTCAGCTTTCTAAGAAATAGGGGTTATTTCCAAAATGCAATGAAATTGATGCACATTTTCCTAGTAATGAATTACTTCATTCACCAAACTATATTTAGTTTTTGTACTTCAACAGTCAGAATGCAGTTTTCTTACAATAGATGTTATTGGGTTAAGCCAACATTTTGGCTTGCCTGGCATTGCAGCATGTCATATATGCAATCTACCTTCTACAAAACAGGTACATGCATTTCTTATCAGGTGAAAGAAGTAGATCGTCACTAGGCATATTCACATGTTGGCACTATGAACATAGCGGACAAAGAAAGCGGACAAAATAAACAACCTCTCATTCTACCCTTAACAATGATTCTGGTAGTCAAAAGAACATCCCTTCACAGCTATTATGTTTAATCATGTAGTTCCAGGTGGATATGCATGTGACGCCTGTTCCACATATTTTAAACAATAGCAGTGAAGGGATGTTCTTTTGACTACCAGAACTATTGTGAAGGGTAGAATGAAGGGTTGTTTATTTTATCCGCTTTCTTTGTCCGCCATGTTCATAGTGTCAGGTCCACAATTAACAACTGCTGATTAGTTCATGAGGGGAGTTTTCATACTACCATCATTTGCAAAAGTTTAAGACCACCTGGGAATTTGTGGGTATTTCAATAAGTTTGGAATATGTTCTTTTGTCTCATTGAATGATTACATAACATGTTTACTACAGTGGTCAGTGGCACAAGAGTTATTGCATAAGCACGCATGAATGCGTTGAAAATAAATGTACCGGTATGTCTGAAAACTAAATATGTTTAACTTTGTTTTTTCCTTTGAGTTACTGGTATTGCATTTTGGAAGGGTAGCCTTAAACTTTTGCAAATGATGGTACATGCACATATTTTAACCTGTGCTAAGGAGGAATTTAGAGAGCATTAACTCATAACTTTTTGCATATAACTTACTATAATAGTAACTTTGCTATTATAGTAACGCTTCATGGAATACCGGATTTTGATTGGCCGTTGAGCATCATGCTATTATAGTAACTCTTATGGAATACTGGATTTTGATTGGCTGTCGAGCAACATGCCATGCTCAACAACTAATAAAAATCCAGTATTCCATGAAGAGTTACTATTATAGTAAGTTTTATGCAACGGGCCCCAGATATGAACCCATGGAACATACTGCTCAATGCAGGGTGATCCTTTGACACCCGAGGCTTGTTCACACACGCAAACCACCACCACAAAAGGAGGGAGGAAGAATGGAAAGGTTTTTGGAACTAACTGAATAGCAAGCAGAATGATGCAACTCTGATGGTCCAATATGGGTACCGGCAATTTCTTATCCAGGTGTTATACAATGCAGAAATATGAAATGGAGCCCAAGTATAAAAGAAAATCAGATTTTTTTGGTCTCTATCACTTTGTGGTGGTTTATGGCAGCATATTTGAACAAGGCCATAATATGTGTAATACAACAAATAATCCATTGCTCACCTATGCTACTCTATGCATATAGTGATATTTATATTCATCACCATGTCATAAACAGCTACATTTATAAAGAATTAAATGACAAAAATAAAAGCAAAAACTTGAGATTTATGGGAGTAACGAGCATACACATCACTTTCATTCAGTTACTAAGCATCATGTATCGTGTAAATATTTATATCATTTAAAAAATGAATACACTTACATACATGCACATTCAAAAAGTTATATGAGTACTTACACATGCTTAGCTATAACCCTCAATAATAATCAATACACAAAATAGTACATAATACACTCTTATGCTCTGCAGAAATAGGAATATAAGCCTATAATTTCAAGTTTTTATTTGAAAAAAAAAGAGTTATTTGAAAAAAGAGTGCATGTTTCCTTCAAAATGAGTCGTCAGCTACACCTACAGAATTGTGTGAATTTAAGTCCTACCATTTTCAAGAATAATTTTGATTATAATGCTTAGGAAAAGATTAATTATACAGCAAAAGCTAAACATATATGCATATGTGATTGGCTGATGAGGTTTCTAAGTATGTGTACCAGTACTTAAAATATGCAGAATAATTTCGGTCCATCCTTACGTTTCACCCCTTGATTTTCTTAGGAAAATAAGACATATGAAAATGCCTTTTAATTTGTTACGTGCATGTGTTTACTTTTATGACGTCTGATAAAAAGTTTTTAAGTGGCAATCATCACTTAAAATGGCAAAATCCTGCCTTAATATCTAACTAAAAAGCTCAAATATCAACCAGGTATATGCTTTCTCCCCCCCCCCCCAAAAAAAAAAAAAAAAAAAAAAAAAAATTATCCTGGTAAATGGCACCACATTTACTCATTCCACATTTCCTAAAAATTAAACCTAGAAGATTGATATAACACATGTTATGTTCCCAGCTCTTGAAACCAAGTACAATATGCATCATTCACACCAACTGATCTGATTTTTTAGCTTCTCATCGATATCAGTGTTTAAATATCAATAAAAGTCATAAATTCATTGACACATATCAAAGTTACACCATCTCTCAATTTAGATCTTCATCATTATGTGAAAGGCCTACTGTTAACCAGCAGTGTGGCAATTCGTAGCAAAATGAGGTGAGTGTACATTCTCATGAGCAGCATTGTACGGAAATTTCCATTAAGTATTCAACCCTTGAATGGCCCCTTTATGCTAATCTTATATTCATTTGTTCATTTTGATGTTGTTTTTTCCCTTTTGGGGGAAGTGAATTTTTTTTCTTTTAAGCCTAACAACTACATGTATATTGATAACACAAAAATCAAGCATACACTTTCTCGGGTTTGGACCCTATGTCATAGAATTTGCAAGTGTACAAGTATTTATTTAATGCACTAAATACTTACACGTGTACAAGTATTTAGTTCATTTAAGAAATTTTTAAAAATCCTGTAATATTTGAATATTTCAGCTCTCATTCTTCATAGAAGTTATGTGTAAAAATATATTGTAAATCATGTCAAACTACTACCCCTAATATTAGAATATAAAATCTTGCTGAAGGCAAAGTGCATACTGGTAGATAATAAAATGAAGAAAGCCACCAGCATGCTACATTATATAAGTACATCAAGGATGAAAATACTCCACTGTATAGATCAATCAAATTGAGGGTTTAGTGCAACAAAGGGCTATCTGCATATTGGGGTCAAAATGATCCATACGTGTCAGAGACCAGGAACCCATTGGTAATAGTGGTTTCTACAGCAAACTCTGCTCCAGCAGGGTATCACCCGAAATAGGTATGGCCATCTGCATTAAACCAGTGTTTACAACATAACTTCATTGCAAGTTTTCTCAAAATGGCCAAAAACACAGACAGCCCTTTGTTGCACTAAACAAATACGAAATACTGGAATCTAGGATAGAAATATGAAAGAATAATTGCTTGATATGGTTGAGCCCAATTCCCCAAACCACTATAGTTTTCTCCTCCTTCTCTTCTTCTTCTTCTTCTTCCTTCTCCTTCTCCTCTTCTTCCTCCACAGAAGATCTTAGAGTGTGGAGGACTCCCTGCCATGGCAACGGCTAACGGTTGTAGGTAGCGATGCGGTACTTGCAGACGGGGCAATGATGGTTGGCATTCTGCATGCCATCAACACAGAATGGAATGCAGCAACAGAGCCAAAATCTGAAGGAAAGGACCAAATAAAGAAAATCGTTTTACATCTTTAGAAAAATCGGACTTCAATTCTGCTGAATAAATGGTAGAGAATGAAAATTTTCACTGCCCAGTTATACCTTATAGAGTTACAATCTTTGTAAATATATATATATTTTTTCAGAATTTTGATAAATGTTCTAAATACACTAATATCACTCTTGTTAAAAAAAGTGACTGCTAAATCATCAATCTCTTGGAAGTAAACTGTAGATGATTTTTTACAATGAAAGAAGTCATGTAAAATGTACTAATGCAAAATTTTCTGTTCACCACAAATAGCTGGGCACAGTGCTACATAAACTTGAAATAAACGACAAAATGGACATCATGAACTTATCAACTATCACTCATATACATAACATTCATGTGATTACAGAAACGTAACCAACCTCACCATGATGTACAAATCATTAAGACAAGGATATTGGCTAATGCTTTCTCATCTTGTTTAACACAGATGTGAATGGTTTTTTTGATAAGTTTTCTTAGATCATCATAACATAACATCCTTTGATACATTTAACACGCAATGTGTCTTGAGTATCAGCCTGGTGGTCATGTTCTTGTTTGAAAAGAAATTATGTGAAACGACGTTTGGGACACACCTTTGGCAGACCGATGTGGAAAAGCAAAAGCGTATATGATTCTCTAAACATTGACAACAGACTTCAACAAAATGGAACATCACAAGCCTTCACATAGATCTTTTCATGTGGATTCAAGTACTTATTACCAAGCATCAAACGTCCAGACTTTTTCCCGTTGAGCACGATTTGATTTTGGTATAACACATTTTCCATAGACCTCAGAGTGAGTTATTGATTTCGTATCTTGCCTTATGATTCAATATCTTACAACCTTGTTCCACATCAAGTTTCCAGAAATTTAAAAATGCATTAGAGTTCACAAAGAATAACACATTTCTACATTGTAGATAGTCCCCCAAATTTGGCCAGATGGCAGATCAATAAATGAACTATTAGAAAATATGAAAAGCCTGAAATCAACTTTTCAATCCCAAGCTCCCTATTTTAGTTGTTTGCTCTAAAACTCATACTGCCACTAATTGGTTGTTTTGTGGTGAAGGCTAGGGTCACAATACAATGAGCAAAACATACCCAAAGAGAAACATTAGAAAGCATGCGAGCCAGGCCATGGTGCCCGGCTCATGAGACACCTGCGTGGTAACCTGGTTGTGGCAGTTCGGACACTTTGTGTTGACCGGCAGGTCCCCAAAGTGCTGTACCACGGTGGTCACAGTATGGGCTGGCTGCGAGACCACCACCGTCTGCTGGTGACCGCCCTGTGGGGGTATCCCTGGACCTGTGGGGTAGCCTCCCTGTGAGGGGCAAGGAGTGAAGAAAGCACAGTGTGAGGATGATGCAACACATACAATTGATTTGGATGGATTGCTTTAAAGCAATGCGCAATGCGCATGACATCAGATTCATGACAGGTGTAAGATGAGATGTGCATGGCTCCAAAGTATGATGTCATCCTCCAAGATCCAAGCAGAAAGACATAAACACATAAACATGAGGTAGAGTTGTGGTAAAAATGCAAGATGAAATAAACTTTCACTTTCTCTTTAGCTTACACTATCATACTTATTGATGCCAGAGGTTTCCTGAACTGCAACAGGAAATCCTTTTGAAGGATTAACAGCCATCCTGCACTGATAAAACTGACTCTGAGACTATGACCGAGGAAGATATATGTACATGCAAGAAAACTACAAGCATGAATGGCAAACGTTCAAGTGTAACTTACGTTATAATTTGCGGACCTGACGTCATAATTTGTTTCACTTTATTTCAGTCATAAACATTTGAACTGTATCTATAGAAACAGTAGTGTGTCATAATTTGCACACAGGACTCACTTACACACACTTTCCATGTAAAATACATTTTCTGTGACACATATTGCAGGGCTCCCCATCAAAATTTTTCAAAAAGAGGTCCAGACTGAAATTCAAAGGTCCATTTGCAATGTAAAAATGTTAAAAATATTAGGATTTGGGGAGGGGGTTGCAGGCTAAGAATTTTGGGGCCCAATGGTCCCAGAATCTGTTGGTGTCAAGCCTTGGATTCTGTAAAATCATCCAAGCTAAGTGGCCTTTGGAATGTACATATGTAGGTTGTCATGTGACAATTAATGGAATATCACGTGACCAAGGAACTTCTTCCAGTGAGTTCATGAACCAAGAATGATTTTACATTAACAAGGATTAGACTTTGAGCTTCCAGTATCAAGGAACATTGGCATTCCTTTAAAAGATTACATGGAGTAACCCTCATGGTGTAACCCTGAAAACTTTGTCTACATGGATTAAGATTCTGTGGAAAAATTGCAAATACACAATCAATATCAGTAAATAAACGTGAATGATCTTCAATCGCTGTTGAAATTCTACATTCAGTCTAATGTCTATTTGACATTTCTAAGCATGCCAACAGCACTCCATTAACACTAATCCATAAAACAATGGAAAGTAGTCATTTTGTTACCTGCTGTTTTTGTTTCATTTTCCCTACGTGCAATTATACATGTATCTAGCTTGAATCTACACTGAATACACCAAAATACCGGTAATCCTCTCTTATTCCAGTTTGTGAAACAAACTTCAGTCTATTGAGTCACAATGCATTATCAATATTTTTGAGTACGTGCAAAATAAAAGTGTGAGACCCCTGTGATGATTTTTGCCATCATTTCCCATCACAGTAAAATTCTTTGCTTCTTTTGTGACGTCATTATTAGCTTACTTGTTCAGAGGCAAAGCAAGTCACGCGCGCGCACTACATTGTCACAAGATACGCGCTAGCACTAAAACAGGCATCTAGTGCAGTCGGAACTTCTTTCCCTGTTTTCAAACCTTGATTTTTAAACCAAAATTCTTTCTTGTAGAGAAGTAAAATATTCTTTTCTTTCTATATAGTTAAATGGTTTAAGATGTGGAATATAAAGCAAATAGTCACCTTTTGGTTTCAGCAGATGAGACAAAGTCACTTCCTTGGCGATATGGATGTACATGCTCTCTTTCTGAAGTTAATACATCCGGATTGCCTCTGAAGTGATAGTTTGTCCATCACCTTCACCAATGGTGATTACTTGCTTACTAATCTCTGACATTGGACACCTCATTTAAAAAAAAATGCACTTACATACAATAACCAGTTTACAGACTACAGATTCCATGTTCATTAAAGAATCAATTTTGTCCAAAAAGAGACATGACGATGCGCATACATGTAACATCGTGAAGCCTGGTAAAATAATATGACAACATGGTATCAGAAACTGATATGATTTATTTAAAGGACCTGCCCACAGCACTCAACAGCAGACAATGAAAAACACTACTTATTTGAAAAATAATCAAGGAATCTGATATCGTGGATGCTCACAGGCAGACAATGATTGTATTCTCTTAAGTGACATAAAAGCCTCTGCATGAATTCATAATATCTAGAATGTTTGATGAGGTACATGTAACTAAAGCCCCAGAAAGCATTTATGATGTACTGTACAACAATGAGCAGATAAAACACAACAGGTATGATGTACACTGTACCGACATATACAAGTAAAAATAGCTTTTTTAGAAGCTTGTATTTTAGCATGAACTAAAAAACATGTTGCCAGACATCTTAACCCTCTGAGCACAATTTGATTTCAGTATAAAAATACACACATTTTTCAAGGAACCTAGCCCAATTTATCTCAGGCCTAGTGTTCAAAAGGTGAAAGAAGGATAAGTTTTCCAAGGTTATAAATGTACACATAAATACATTTTCTTCAATGAGCTGCTTCACTAACAAGCAGAGCCTTTTGAAAAGTGGATTACATATTTATTTCATAGTTTATTTGTTAGACCTCAGTAAAAAATATTCCAGCATGAATATGCTTTCCGAGCTGAATGAAACTGAATCAATGTAGATTGTTAGCAGGGTTGTACTAGCATTCCTACATGAATATACATGTACATGTACAGCAGATAAGTTGAGATTCAAATGGGGACTCCTCTGAATCATGGTGAATTCACATGAAAAGATGAACTAACTGCAACATTACTCTCCAACATCAATGTATGAAATATGAACTCAACACTGGATGCAGGCACAACAAACATGTTACACGGGGATGCTGCCATGAAGCTGAAGTCCAGCAATGAGAAATGACTTGACAACAGATTCATCATCTTCAAAGCCCACTGCAGGATATTCCTAGGAACCTACCCAATCAGACAAAACCCCAGACAAACCAGCCAAGCCAGGAGCCCCGGCTCATGAGTCACTTGAGTTGTCACTTCATTCTCGCAGTTTGGACATTTGGTACGCGAAGGGAGGTCACGGTAAATCTGCGGCCCATTTACCACTACGGCCGTCACGGTCGCTGGCTGAGTGGACAGCGCTATTCCTGCGCCACCAGCAGGCTGTGAGATAATTCAAGGGTATGTGAGTAGGGTGCTCAGGATAAGAAGATCCAATGAACAATGATACAGATAATATAAAGTCAAACTTGTGTTAGTGGCCACCTCTCTGTAGCAGCCACCTCCCTATAGTGGCCAATAAAATAGGTAACCATGGATATAAATCATGTGTTAAAGAACCTGTCCATAGCAGTCACAGGTTCATAAAGGCCACACCTTTTCGTTTCCCTTGGGTGGCCACTATAGACAGGTTTCACTGTAACTTTTGATAGCAATAATAAAAGCAACAAAACAATGATATCAGAATAAGAAGGGAGAGGAGAAGGAAGGAGGGTGAGAAGGAGGGGTGGTGGGAGGAGGAGTGGGCAAAGCAGGAGGGTGGAAAAGGAGGCCCTGCTTAAAAGTACCATGGTATCCTTGGTATTTTGACAAAATTACAATCAAAACCATGAAAGTACCATTACCATGATTTGATGGTAATTTGATCAAATTATCATGGGTACCATGGTAGTTTTTACGGGGGGGGGGGGGGGGGGGGGGGGGGGGGGGAGGAGGATGAGGAAGAAGATGAGGAGGAGGGCAGAAAAGAAAAGACAGAGAATGAGGAGGAAGGAGGAAAGAAAATAATACCTGCAATGGTAAAAACCACAGTAAAGGAACACAACACATATATCTCTACATACTAATCCATCATAAAATAGGAGTAATACAACACTGACTTATAAGTTATAATAACCAAAAATAACATAAACATTAAGGGCTTTTCTATTCACTGCACAGCATTAAGTAAGCTGCACAGAGAGTGAAGTGAAACTGAAAGGAAATGACATGCATACATCAAATTTAAACTAGAAAAAAAAAAAGGAAAACCATAAAGCTCACTCTTAAAGACATTCAGTCGTGGGCTTTCATGGGGAGTCGATCATAATTTGCTGACACCAGACTTTGTGAAAGCACTGGAAATACCTGTAATAGAGCTACATTTCTGGAGCACAGCTAAACAAGCTGTCCCACCATAAACATTCTTCGGCCTGCTTCGGCATTCTCGGGCCAGGGAAAGTGAGATAATGACTTTGCCATATGGGGCAAAGGGTGGAATATACAGAGCATTACATAAGGTCTGTTGATCATAAAACTCATAGTGATGGACAACACCTGTTACTGGGTAAGCAACCATGGTGTCAAATTTCCCGGCCATAAAAGTCCACGACTGAGCGTCTTTAAAGTTTGTGGAGCAAGACATTTAAAGGGCGCCATTCAGAATTATGGAAGGGATGATTTCTTGCTGCTATTTTGTAGCCTAAAAAATTGTAAAAATGCTGAAATATTTGATGAAAATCAAAACTTGGTGACCGAAGAAAGATCCCACAATGCAATGCGAGACATGCAAAGAATTGACTTTGGTAACATAGTTGCCAAATGAACAAAACAAAACTTTGGTCTACATCAGCAATCTTCTAGCTTTCCCAAACATGGCAAACGTGTATATGCACCTCTAGATGAGATACAGTAAATCTCAATGCGTAACACACTCTGTCCATCTATACGTATACTCTTAATTCTAAACAGCGCCCTCTTAACATTGTGCCACACAGAATTTAACAGTAATATTCAGTGCAGTACAAGAATATACATTATCACCATACACATGTACCCCTGAAATAAAGTTGAAATTTATGATAACAGGTAAATTTTACAGTACATTGTAAAATGAAACAGTATGTTTCTACTAAAAGATTGAGGAAAATAGACTGCAGTGCGATAATCTGCTCAAGTCAATGCGAGTACACTCGACCTTGTAGTACCTCAAGTGGCAGGTCTACAGCTGTTTGCATTTTGATATTAAAGTTGAATAATATGGCGCTGTGGCTCAATGATAGAGCAGTGGTCTCATAACCAGGAGTACCTGGGTTCAAAACCGAGTGGATGCGCTAATGCCCTTTGGTATTAATCCTCATTACCAAGTCCATAGGAGGGGACTTAAAGGAGAAGGCAACCCAGACATCAGTGTGCTTCCAGTGAATGAAGAAGAACAAAAAGAGTAAACAGTGAAATTTTGAGGAAAATCGGACTATCTGTTCTAGAGTTATGAACTTTGAAAGTTTAAGTAAATCCCTATTATGGGGCTCCTTGAATTTGCAACTTTGCCAGCATCTGTGATGTTATCGTGGACAACTCTCCATTCATTTTGTACATAGAATTTAACATTTTCTTTATTTTCAAGAAAAATAAAAATTCCTTTGAGTTATTGTGTGAGTATGACTATATCAACTCTGCAAGCATTTGGAGAAGAATTATGTTGATTCCTGACATGAAATTTCATTTAAATCAATTTTTTTTGGAAAAATTAAGTGCAAAATGAATTGAGAGTTGTCCAAGATGACATCACAAATGCTGGCAAAGTTGCCAACTAAAGGATCCCCATAACAGAGATTTACTGAAACTTTCAAAATTCATAACTCTTGAACTGAATGTCCGATTTTAATCAAACTTTCACTGTTTACTCTTCTTGGTCATCTTTATTCACTAAGAGCACACTGATGCCTGGATTGCATTCTCCTTTAAAACTGTTGTTCCCTTGGTTGCTTACTAACAAGCATACATATAGACCAATTTCACCTCCGGTTTATGTATTTGGCCCTATATCGGCGACGCCATTGCTGCGGTGGGCAAGCGCGCTGACCGCGATTGGCTCTGTGTACAAAATGAATGTAAGATATGAGATTTGCCCCGATATTGTTCCATTTACTTTATTCTAGATCAATGAAATAAAGCATGGATACATGGGTAGATGAGGTAAGACAATGGTCATATCTGACGGATGAAGGTATGATGTATTTTTGTACTTTCGATGGTTTTTCAACTTAGTTTTGTCAATAAAAGTTCGATTGGAGCATAGAAGCCGTAGTAAACGGGAGCCCTAAATCTTACCCTGTTTACAAAGTCATGTTTTCACTCATTAAATTTTACCCCAAAGTACATAATGATATAGTTTCTTGACTTCAAAGTCCTTTCTGTTGATGTTTTTACCCAATGGCGACGAATTCCTTCACATTGCTTACGGAAAACCTGTGTAGGGAGTACGGCTTCTCACACAAACAGGCTTCATGAGTCAAAAGCGAGTAAATTTCGCACTCAGTTAGCTTCCAATTTTTAAACTTTCTCTAATTCTTGTGGCATTTGAGCACCGCACAGCTGCGACCTGAACTTCCCTGATAATTTCTCATTGCAAATATTAAAATAAATCTGCATATACTGGTTAAAATAGACAAAAAATCGAACGAATGTACATAACGCGCTATTGACTTGTGTACTATAAAAGTTGGAGCGCCCACTGCAGTATGTCGAACTGTGTCGAACAGTCTGCTGCCCTCTTGCGTTGTGAAATTGGTCTATACATATGCTTTCTTAGCAGTCAAGTAAAATAACCAACCATTTAACCAATTTAACCAAATTATGTTAAGGATAAAGTCATATGAATATTATTATCATGAACAGAGAGGCTAGAAACACATACCAGAACAGACAATTACTGCAGGTGTACAGAAATAAGATTAGGATTAGTGCAGCTACATGTAGAATACAATGCCATTAAACCATGGTGAATAGGAGACATCAAAGTGAATAACTGGGGAGGGTTTCATCAAGTGTCTTGTCAACGATATTTACCGACAACTGTTATAAGCTACTGAAATCCTTGCATCTGATTAGCTGAGAGCAAATTGGACAGTAAAAATTACTGACAAGACACTTGATGAAACACCCCCCAGAAAAAGTTTTCTACATTTTTTTTTTCCAGGAATGACACAGACCCTGCTCATCTTCCAATTCTTGATGAATAAGGGAAACAAGAGAGTATCTGCATCATACATGTGTATGTTTGTATTTTCCAATATTTCAATGATTTTATAGATTTTTGTAAATACCTAAGACCCTTGTTTGCTCAATTACAATCTTGCTTTATTATTCTGTTGACTTATTTTCTGTATTTTATGATTTTTACCCTGAATGTTCAGTTCTCTTTATTGTTCTGTTATCATGTATTCATATCTTGTTAATGACATTTGTATTTAAAAATTTCTTAATTTTTTAAATATTTTGGTGGACCCTCATGGAAACCAGCTCTGCTGTTAAGGTATTCCACCCCATGACTGGACAATAAATGAATGAATGAAATATTAAAGAGGAAACAGTCTTCAAACCTTTGTTTACACAAATGAAACCAGTGAACAATAATTCAAATTTACTGGGGGGGGGGGGGGGGGGAGGGGGGAGGGGCGTTGTGTGCGAATGAGTGAAGGGGTGTGTGTGGGTGTGTGTGTGTTGGAGGTGAGGATGTTTGGGGCATGTTGGGGGGGGGGCATTGGGTGTGGAAGGCATGTTTGTGCAATGTGGATCGCCCTGCTCCTCGGCCTTGCTTATTCCAGTCTCCGCAATGCTCGGCTTTTGGAAGGTTTTTTTTTTTACGTTATCAGTGAGGTTGAGACTACTAATTGGTTGCTCGCTTAGTAGGGTTAGTGTCACCGGCAATCCTCAGGTTCACCTTTTCCGTCTCGGAGCTTCACTCTTGAACAATATTTAATTTGTTACTCAATGTTCTGCCTTTTTTTTTCTTCTTCTTCTTTTCCAACAATTACTCTTTTTTATGTTCAGTGATTTTGTATTCTAATCATGTAAATCATTTGTAAATATTGTGATTCTTTATGATTTTTCTAATGAAAACATAAATATAAAAATTTATTTTAAAAAATCAAATTCACCATGTATTAATAAAACAAAAATCAAACCACTCAACAATAATGCAAATTTACCACCATGTATTAGTAGAACTGTATGCACTGTAAATAAAAGAACACACCAAAAATATTAATATACACTGCACATATTCACATTTGCATTTACAATACATGGAGTACATGTACATGTGAGGTGTACCATACAAAAACATTGATTTGTTTGAAGAGGAAAAAGGCCAGTTGAACATAAAACAGCTGTTACAGCTAATTAGAAGGGCTGCTTTGGATACAAAAAACAAATGTGTCTTGTTAGAAACAGTTACATGGTTGAAGTCAAACAGTCAAACCAAATACTGTTGTAGTGTGGCCATCCCATACAGCATTTTATTTGTGCATTTATGACCCATCTGCTCCAAGGTGCTCAAGTAAACCCTTTTAATGATCAATAATCCATATCATTCAAATTCTAAAATTCTAAATTCTAATTCACATAAATGATTATGAGTCCTCAAGTTTGAGAGGCATCAGGCATGCTTGTCCTTTCGCTAAAATTCTAGGATTATACGGCACTGTTGTATTGAGAGTGACACGATTACAGTACCAATTGAACTAAATAGTTCTAGAGAACTTGAAGAGATTGCAAGTGAAAAACAGAAAGTACACTTTCATCTAAATACAAAAATTCAAACTTGGGCAAACTAACACAGACCTTACCCAAGGACTTGAACTTTAATGAACCCATTCTAAATGAGAAATGGACTTTCTACAAAAGTCCAAAAAATATGACATAATTCTTAAAAATCATCTCCCCCAAAATCCATGAATTCCTCTGCTAAGTTTACAAAAGTAAGGTTTCAAAGTTGAAATTATGCCGCCAAGTTTGTCATATTTCAGACTTGCTGTCTCTTATTTTGAGAACCTGATGGTCAAAATGAGAAAAACGTTCTACAGTTTGAACAGTTTTTAACTTGTCTATGGCCAATGTCTCCCAAGGTTTGCAAATCTGTAAACCTTGCACACCATCCAAGGTTCGCAAATTTGTAAACCTTGCACACCATCCAAGGTTTGCAAATTTGTAAACCTTGCCCCATCATCCAAGGTTTGCAAATTTGTAAACCTTGCACACCATCGAAGATTTACAAATTTGTAAACCTTTCATATCATCTGGGGTTTGCAAAATTGAAAATTTTGCCCACCATCCAAGGTTTGCAAATTTGTAAAACTTGCCCACCATCCAAGGTTTGCAAATTTGTAAACTTTGCCCAACCACTCCCCAAGGTTTGCCAACTTTTAAAGCTTGCACACCATCCAAGGTTAGCAAATTTGTAAACCTTACCCACCATCCAAGGTTTGCAACTTTGTAAACCTTGCCCCATCATCCAAGGTTTGCAAATTTGTAAAGCTTGCCCACCATCCAAGGTTTGCAAATTTGTAAACCTTGCACACCATCCAAGGTTTGCAAATTTGTAAACATTTGAGATCATCCAAGGTTAGCAAATTCGTAAACCTTCTCCCATCATCCAAGGTTTGAAAATTTGCAAACCTTGCCCACCATCCAAGGTTTGCAAATTTGCAAACCTTCCCCACGATCCAGAATTGCAAATTTGTAAACACCATCCAAGGTTTGCAAATTTGTAAACATTTTAGATCATCCAAGGTTAGCAAATCTGTAAACCTTGCTCACCATCCAAGGTTTGCAAATTTGTAAACCTTCTCCCATCATCCAAGGTTTGCAACTTTGTAAACCTTCACCCACCATCTGAGGTTTGCAAATTGTAAACCTAATTGCCCACCATCCAAGGTTTGCAAATTTGTAAACTTTGCCCCACCATCCAAAGTTTGCCAGTTAGTAAACCTTGCACATCATCCAAGGTTTGCAAATTTGTAAACCTTCTCCCATCATCCAAGGTTTGCAAATTTGTAAACCTTCACCCACCATCTAAGGTTTGCAAATTTGTAAACCTTGCCCACCATCCAAGGTTCGCAAATGTGTAAACCTTCCCCAATCTCCAAGGTTTGCAAATTTGTAAACCTTTGAGATCATCCAAGGTTTGCAAATTGTAAACCTTGCCCACCATCCAAGGTTTGCGAACTTGTAAACCCTGTGTGTAAACCTCGCGAAACTACAAAGCTTGCTAATTTGTGAATCTTCCCCAAACTTACAGTTGTTTATTTGTAAACCCTCTTAGGTTTGCAAACTATTCCTATATGGCTTGCATAGTCAGAGACTAGCAGTAAACTACGTACCATTTAAATCAGATCATGACTTACATTATAAGACTGCAGGTTGAAATATGTAAATTTTTGTTTATGCTTCGATTTTTCTTTTGTTAGTACTTCTCAAACTGAAATGAACCCATTCCACTTTAGAAATAGACTTTTCATCTCTAATTTTTGTGTCATAACCAAAAAATAAGAATGAAAGAAAAAAACGGGAGAAAGAAACAAAAAAGACTGATGATAATTTCCTTCCCTGTATAGTTGATTTTTTGTTTTGTTTTGTTTTTTGGTTGAACTTCATTGATACAAGTTTATCAGCCTTGTTCAGTAATGTCCTCAGCATTATTCTAATAAAGCAGTATATTATGCATAGTTATGCACTTGATTACTAGTATACCTGCATGATCCAATTGGTACCCTTTCATTCAGCATCATTGCTGTAAATTAACTCATTCTAAATATATTTTGAATGTTGATATATATAAACTACCCTTGATGAAATAATAAATTTGCTTACCTGCAAGCTCAATAATCTTCTGGTCATTTTATTCGACTTTTTTTTACTCCCATCACAAATGATCCAGTCAGTCTCTTCTTCAATTTCATCAGTCTTCTCTCATTTCTTTAGCACACCTTCCTTTTTCTCTCCATTTTTTCATGCAGTTCTTCTTCTTTTTCCTATAGAGCAGTGGCTGGTCGACCATGGCAAGCAAGCTCAAATATGCACAATTTCAATGTCAGCTACTGCCCAGACACCCTACATTTAGCTGAATTCTTTTTAACGTCCAAAGTTATGAGGCCAAAGCCTTGAATGAAGAGTTCCTTGTTTCCCATTCTTACAGAGGATAACCAGTAGGATTATAATCAGCTGGTAGGGGCATAGAAAGTAGTGTGTGCCTAATAGTTTATCTAAAGAAGGAAAGTAAACAGACATGATGTGGTTGGGAGATCTGAGTGGAGTGATACACAGTGTAGAGCAACTTTGTCTAATTCTTTTTCTGCATTGATGCATATACACATATACACATCTACATGTATTTTATACAGCAAAAAAACAAAAAAAAAGTAATAATAAAGCATTCATTTCAGATCACTATAACTCGACAACTGTGAACCCGAATTTACCATGAAGACTAGTGTAACAAGAAGGGGATTCACCCAAGTCGCATTTTATTGTCACTTGATATAGATTTCTATCAGTAGGTATGTGTAAAATGAGAAGTTTAAAGTTACGAAAAATAAGTTGAAGGGGTTATGACTTTTCACACAGTAGTGCGCTCCAATTAATGTATTAAACAAAAAATATAAATCTGTACTGATAAATACTAGTGTGTATGAGCTGCAGGATTTTTGTTTTATTTTGTTTTGTTTTGTTTTTAGGGGGAGAGGTACTTTTAGGATAATTATGAAGCAATTTAAGAAAGGCTTTACATATGCTGTACAAGTTCTGACCTGAGACACTGTGTAATGCAGTGTAATGAGAGGGTGTAATTTGAAGGCACACATACATGTATAAGTAGAGCATGTGGAATGAATAAGCCCTCACATCACTATTTTGACCTTGTGCAGTATGGCTTACCTAGACATTTAGAGGTTATTTGTTGCATATATGGTGTAACATTCACGGGAATTTGGATTCTAAAGCCCAACCAGTTGCAGTTTTGAGCTTTGCTTCATCATTATGCTGAAAGTTACAATATGAAAACAATATACTATCCAATAATTTTTTAAAGTTGCCTTAATGCAGTTGATGCCAGTACCTAGAACAAGAGTGTGTATAATCATGGAAAGGTATAATGTCCTAATTTAAGTTAGCCTGTACCAGCTTTTCTAGTTTAACCACTAGATCTCACTTTGTCAATGTTACAAAACACTTCAATTCATCTTGACTTATTGTTTTAGTGCTCTATTGAACACTTCTGATCTAAATTAATATACGGAAGCTTTTCTAGATGGAATGCATAAAAGTTGATAAATGTAAAAAGATTGTTGGGATGACTGTGGAGCTCTAGTGTACGTGAACATTTTACCCTTCCCCTCACTTTGAACAGTCAATCTGTAAATTAGGCAAAGCTGCACTTTATGTACATACACATGCATAAACTGTATCCTTGCACACTCTCAACTCTGCAGCATATCTGTTTACTTAACCTCTTTAAATAAACTGTTATGCAAACACATGTACAGCAGCACAAGGGAGTATAATCCTTCTGGTTATCCTCTGTAAGAATAGGAAACACAGGAACTCTGTATTCAAAACTTCATCATCCTACCCACTCAGATGTAGCCAGAACCCAACTACATGTGGGATGGGTGTATGTACGTATATGTACAATGTGTACATCATCTGACATATGGGTGAAGTTGAGCATGTTTGAGCTTGCTACAATGGTCGATCAGCCATTGCTACATGTATGTTGGGAAAGGAAGCAGAATTGAAGAAATAGAAAGAGAGAGAAAAAAAGAAGAAGAAAGAGCTAAAGGAACAAGAGAGAAGATTGCTGAAGTGGAAGAAGGGACTGACTGAATCATTTTAATGGGAGTAGAAAGTCAATAGAAGTGACAAAGAGATCACTGAGCTCACGGTAAGCAATTGCATCCTTTCACTTTAATAGGTACATGTAGTTACTTTGAGTTCTGATAACTGTTAAAAACACTATTTTTTGAAATGTACTTGACAGCCATATGTTAAAGTGCTGAAAGTGTTTAAGCAAATATGGATGGACACCAATGAAGTTCAACTCCTATTTAATAAAGAATATGTATGTATATGATTACAATTATCTACAGGGCATTAACAAAAAAAATTAAAGACAATAGAGAGAAATTACAGCAAAACACTCAGCTGTACAAAATAGGTAATTGTTCTCAGCTGCCTTTTTTCTTTTTATTCATATTTTTTTAAAATAGATAAAAAAAACAAAAAGAGAAGAAACATGCACTTCATGTTTTATTTTCCCATCCAATTTATACCATTTTTCACAAGGGTTATGAAAGTTCAGGGAGTTTTCACAAGGGTTATGAAAGTTCCGGGAGATCGAAATATTGGAGAGCAAATAATCACTTGAATCTGCCAAAAGGAAAATAGAAATGTCTTTGAAGAATATATAAATAATTCTTAATTTCCTTTAAAAAGAATATCATTGCATTGTTTGTTGCCATTTATGTCTTTATGCACATACCTACATACAGTTATTCATCTTTGTTTCTTAGCTAAAAAGTGAACATGGATTCCTGGAGACTGGGCCACTGTACAACGAGGCAGCTCCAGGGTGCATTAACAAGCCATATGGTGGACATGGATCTACAGTAGATGCGGAAAAATTCCACAATTAATTTTCCTTGTGTCAAATAAATAAAAAATACTTGTATGCAACTGTATCAAAAAATTATTCTGTACCCTTGAGTGTACATGTAAATTATGAATATAAAGAGATTCCAGAGAGCATTTCTTCAACTTTTAATTTGCAACAATTGATGCTGAAAAAGTGTGCAAAATTATTAAGGGAAGGGTTAGGTTTCCAAATTTGGGAACCTGTCTGATGATAGGCAAAATTTGCAAATAATTTTCATGTACACCTTCCTAATCAGCAGGTTCACAAATTTGCAAACATTGGAGATTGCGAACCTTGGATGGTGGGCAAGGTTTACAAATTTGCAAACCTTGATCGTGGGTGAAGGTTTACAAATTTGCAAACCTTGGATGATATGCACTGTTCACAAATTTGCAAACCTTGGATGATGGGGCAAGGTTTACAAATTTGCAAACCTTGGATGGTGAGTAAGGTTTACAAATTTGCAAACCTTGGATGGTGTGCAAGATTTACAAATTTTCATACCTTGGAGATTGGGGAAGGTTTACACATTTGCGAACCTTGGATGGTGGGCAAGGTTTAACAATTTACAAACCTTAGATGGTGGGTGAAGGTTTACAAATTTGCAAACCTTGGATGATGGGAGAATGTTTACAAATTTGCAAACCTTGGATGGTGAGCAAGGTTTACAAATTTGCAAGCCTTGGATGATGGGGAAAGGTTTTCAAATTTGCAAACTTGGGAGGGCATGCAAGGTTTACAAATTTGCAAACCTTGGATGGTTTGCAAGGTTTACAAATTTGCAAACCGTGGATGATTGGGCAAGGTTTACAAATTTGCAAACCTTGGATGGTGTGCAAGGTTAACAAATTTTCTAACTTTGGATGGTGTGCAAGGTTTACAAATTTGCAAACCTTGGATGGTGTGCAAGGTTTACAAATTTGCAAACCTTCGATGGTGTGCAAGATTTACAAATTTGCAGACCTTGGATGGAGGGGGAAGGTTTACAAATTTCCAAACCTTTGATGGATGGGGAAGGTTTACAAACTTGCAAACCTTGGATGGTGTGCAAGGTTAACAAATTTTCTAACCTTGGATGGTGTGCAAGGTTTACAAATTTGCAAACCTTGGATGATGGGGCAAGGTTTACAAATTTTCAAACCTTGGATGGTGCGCAAGGTTTACAAATTTGCAAACCTTGGATGGTGGGCAAGGTTTACAAATTTGCAAACCTTGGGTGACATTGGCCATAGACAAGTTAAAAACTGTTCAAACTGTAGAACATTTTTCTCATTTTGACCATCAGGTTCTAAAAATATGAGACAGCAAGTCTAAAATATGACAAACTTGGCGGCATAATTTTAACTTGAAACCTTACTTTTGTAAACTTAACGGAAGTATTCATGGATTTGGGGGGAGATGATTTTTAAGAATTATGTCATATTTTTTGGACTTTTGTAGAAAGTCCATTTTTCATTTAGAATGGGTTAATGTTTCTTTTGGGATGGCTACACACCATATAGAGGTCTGACTGTGAACAATCTGAAGGAGGAGGGGTGGGGGGGGGGGGGGGGGGGGGAGGGAAGAGAAGGAGAAGGAGGGAGGAGGAGGGCAGTATTTGACATGTTACACATTCCACACATGTACATGGACTTACATGTACTACATACCTGTTGGGGATACATGGGAGGCTATTTTGTTATGGAATGGAAGATATGAAAGAAGCATATCAATAAAAAGTTATGATGTACATGTACATGTACAATACATGCAGGTCAACAAGGCTGCAGAGAGTTGGTGGTGCAGTTTTACTTTCGAGATGTGTCTTGAATTCATACAATCCTTCATAAGAGCAAAATGCTCCACTGCAAAGTAAATATCAGCCATACTGTCTGTGACTCATCATAAATGACTACATGGCCCTTACATTAAAACATACAGAGATCTACGAGTGTATAATACGCTTTATTAATGAGTTTAGTTTCTTCTTTACTGCTTCCTGAATAACACCAAAACTTGAAAGTCTCACTAAGGAGATTTAAAGGATTTCCTGCAAAATAGCATGCCATAGCACACTGTATTGCCTAAGAGCAGCCAACTCTTTCAGGCAAATGCAACAGAATGAGATACAAAGATTCCCTATACTAGAGTAAAATCACAATCAATGTGACTGAAATACGAACAGTTTATAAAACTGGCAAATTTCGAGTCTTCCGGTTTGAGAAAAGGGCTCAGTCATACCCATATCATGCTGACATCTGTTTAACTAAGACTAACTACAGTGTATGTACTAGAAAAACTTGATGACCCCCCCCCCCCCCCCACCCCCCCCCAAAAAAAAAAAAAAACAACAAAAACAAACAAACAAACAAAACAACCCCCCCAAAAAAAACCAAACCAAACCAAACCAAAACAAAACAAAACAAAACTGTGTACTAGTGAATGCAATCTCTGGACTGGCTATACCATACCTGTTGATAGCTGACCGGTTGAGGGGCATATCCAGCAGGTTGGCCTGCAGGAGGAGCATAGCCAGCTGGCTGAGGAGGGTATGGGGCTCCCTGCTGCGGAGGGTATGGGGCACTTCCTGGAGGGTAAGCTGTCAGACAAAAATAGAGTTTACAAAATGAAATGTAAATGTCACTTAGTAGAATCCCGAGAGAAACTCAAAGGAGAAAGTGTAAAGGGATGGATCTAGGAGGCGTTGTGGCTCAGTGGTACAGCAGCGGTCTTATAACCGAGAGTACCCGGGTTCAAAACAAGCTGATGTGCTAATGCCCTTTGGTAAGGTATTAATCCTCATGACCAAGTTCTTTGGAGGGGACTTAAAGCCATGGGTCCCCTGTTTGTTTACTAACAAGCATACACATGCTTTCTTTAATAGCAGTCAGGTAAAATAACCAACCAACCAAGGATAATCATTAAAATGAGTTATTCTAGAAATACTTTATGACATAACAGTCAACATATTCCTGGAAAGACAGCAAAGAAACAATTGCACTGATGCAAGGAATGAGGTCATGTGTCATGAACTCACTCCTCAAAGAGGGCGGTGTGCTCTTAAACTTTGTCTTTGTGGTTTCAAATTGAAGTATTTCTTGATTTTTACCAAAACCTTTAAGGCTATCATAACAAGTTTGGTATCATATTAAAGCTGTAGTAATATGCTATTACCGGTAGCAGTTTCATAGGTATAGGCAATATATTTAAGTTTCAACTGAGCCAAATTAAAGCTATTATGCTCACCTTTACAATCTTATGATTGAAAAATAAGCATGGCTGTAATGGATACATTATAGAGACTTAGAGACTCATAAAATGTTTTAAATTTTTGCAAAAATTTGGTGACTGCTTTTAGTTTTAACATAATCATAAACCCAAGACAATTACAGTGTATACATGTACCTTGTTGAAAAGGTCAGAATATTTCCTGCAAAAATATAACATTGCCCTAGGAGTGCCATAGAGAAAGAATTAAGAATCAATGAAAATTCCTTAATCCTTATTCATGTTCCCATTATTTTTTTAGTGCACAATTAAATTCTTTGTGTAATTTCCTTTCATAATTAATACATGTACATGGACTTTTGCAATCATAGAGTTGATACTTAACGAGATATCAGTTATCAAAGTTAAAGGTACACTACTGAAGGTAGAATCACCATGTTAACGCAAAAGTGGGCAACCTCATCACATATGACCATGACCGTTTCAAGAATTAATATTTCGGTTGCTCCATCTGGTATATCCCATTCCCATTAATTCAATCTATGGACTACTGTACTCTCAAATTTTCATTGGTTTAAGACAAAAATTATCCAGTTCCAATAGACAACAGGTTAAGACAGGACTCTTCCCCCCCCCTCCCCCCCTCCCCCCCCCCCCACCCCCACTCCCCATCAGAAATAGAAATAACTGCCCTTTTCCCCTAAAAGTAAATATTTTTTCTTCCCCAAGTAAGTATCTACTCCCATCTATCCATACTTCAAAAGGAGAATATGATTAATGAAAACAGTAGTAGAAATTCCCCCTAATAAGAATTCCCCATTCCTTTTTATCCCACAAAATCATTATATGTACGGATAATAGCAGCAAAAATTTAATTAACACTGCAATCAAGCTTCCACAAAACATAACATAAAATGTAACAGTGTCACTTAATTTCTTTTTGAAATATACATCAATGTTTCTTGCGATGACATCTGAACCAAAAAAGGACTGTGATTTTCACCAAGCTAACCGTAGACGACTATGACAGTCTGATGTCAAAGCCGTCAACAGACCACCAGGATATATCAGTCTTTCAGTTTAGTTCCTCAATGACTTTTCTGCACTTCTCAAGGAGGGGTTGTCACAATCCCAACTTTTGATCAACACCAAAAGCAAAATTGCTATCTACATGTGACTTATGAGGTCAAATAAGGAAATCAAAAGGAATTTCAATACTGCACTCTCATTCATAAACCCATTGAAAACTAAGCCCAAAATAACTTGGGCTTGAGTCAGCCACACCAAAATCAAATCGTTTTCATTGGGTTAATTTGTACAAACATATAATATTTCCAGAGTGGGGTTAGCCTTGGTCATTATAATGTGTACATGTATGTAAGACCTGTACAGCTACAGTTGAACCACACATCAAGAGCTCTGTAAACTACAGATACCCATTATAACAAGGTCACTTTTCTAGTCCAAGCTCTCAATATATTCCCCCCTTTTAAAGCAATACATATATTGTGGTTACGGAGAATAGTAATTTTCATAGTCCCGAGTCCCTGTTAAAATGTAACAACATTCTAATGTACAACTGTACTACAATGACTTTTTTTTTCATTCTTTACATATATCCTGTTTGATATAATCTGAATTTGAAAGGACTTTCTTTTCCTTCCGGACTTAATGTACAAGCCAACAGAGTGCATATGCTCACTTAATGAGAAACAGGAACTACATGTATGTTGTACAAACCAATAATACTTATAAGCAGCAAGGAAGTTGCTGTGGTGTATACTGAGATTATCATTTTCAAAGGACTTTGATTTCTGTGGGACAAGTATGCAATCTCATTGCATTTGACTAACAGTGCAAATACAGACTTTTTGGACACACTGCTAACAGTTGGTGTTTGGGCAGACAATGAACAGGATAACTGACTCATAGAACAAAAGACACTATAGTTACAAGAAAGTTGCAATGAACTGCAAATCCCCTAAATCACTCAAAAGTCTTGCGATCAATTGCAAATTGGCAATTGATCACAACTTGCAATCAATCCTATTGCAAGAAAAAGTTGCACCTGATATTAACATTACACCGAAGTCTTGCAGTCAATCACAAATCAAGTGCAACTTGACAATCAGTTGCAATTCAATTTGCAACTGATTTGCAGATGATTGCAACTCAACTTTTTTGCAACATGCCCTTCATGTTTAAATATATGAAGAGAGAAATAATATAATCCAGGATACATTTCCAATAGGAGTTTTGATTAGTAATCTTACAAAGTAATTTCTAGGCAGTAAATATACAACATCAAGTGATCAAGGTCAGTGCTGATTCTAAACCTTAAAGAAGAACTGACATCTTAACCCACTGCACTTTAAAGCCCAAGATAACCTGGGCTAAGGTCTATGGAAATTACTGAAATCAAATCGTGTTCAATGAGTTAAAATTCCATAGTTTATGAATTCCTACATTAATCTCTTTCAAAATCCACTTGTCAATTCAAAGATTCCAAAAGCCCTAATTTAGAATATTCTGATTACTTACTTGAATGAGTGTCTTTACATGCTAATTTCACAAATGCATGATAAGACAAACAGAAAGATGCACAGAAACACAAAAACATACACGTACAGACAGACAGATAAAAGACTGTTTTCACACAGGCGGAGAAACTTAACTGCAATGCTGAATTTCAATTACACTATAAGATTTATCATCCGTACACACGACCGAGAAAGGCTGCACGGATTCTGCGGTTTGGCATTTCAGAGCGAGAAGAGGAGGTGAGGCTTTTTTTCGGGTACCCATCAATCACTCGTGCACGATGCTCACGAAGCCATCAAGCATTTTTTTTCTGCGAAAGTAGTTGAAAGGTCACCATAAGTTCCACCCCCAAAACATGATTTAGAGGTCAATCCGTACACGATTCTTTTGTTCAATCATTGGGGAGAATTGTCACTGGAAAATACCTCGGGACCGTCATTTGAATTGTGCAATGAAATTACGCTTCGTTGCATTCACATGACCAAAATGATGCATCATTCTGCGCTTGTGTGAAAACGGTCAGTCTCTCCTAATAAGCAGTATACATGTACATACCTTTTTCGGCATCCCCTGGGTAAGGTGGTGGAGGTTGAGTGGGAGTTTGGTCTGCCATCGTGCGTTTCTCTGCACTTGTATCTCAAAGGTACTGCTACGCCAAATCTAACCAAGAGAAAAACAAAGGAGGTAAAGGAGAAAAATGTTATCAGTGCATTGACAGAAATATTGAAGGCTTTTCTTTCTTCTTGTAATAAAAAAAATATGTATTAGAAGATGTAAGAACTATAGTATCTGTTTTGAATTATGAATACATAACATACAATAAGTATTATATGAAGCTTCTTTGTGAATACATTACAGCTACATGGAACCCATAATAGACAGAAAAAAAACTACTTTAATTATGATCAATGTCACCTTCCACAACGTCACAAAATGCTCTAAAAGAACCAATGACAAAAAAAAAAAGAAACAAAAGTGAGGATGTAATATGTATTAGACCCTACTTTCGCAAAAAAAACTTATCATTCCCGCATAACTTTTATAAAGTAGTGCAAAATCCATGAAAATTAATGTACCACAAATATTTCTGCTTTTACAGGAAGTGACCATTTGTTCGTCCTAGGTTAGGAATCAAAGACTATTTCCAAAGTCCAAAATCGATTCAATGCTTTTGAAATCTCCTGATACACATTGCTGACTGACATACTCTGTACATCTACATGTACGTGTATATCCAAAGAGAAGCATTAGATTGTGACTGTAACTGTAGGCAGGGCTCTCTTAACTGCTTTCCCTGAAAATTTTCAGGGAGAGCCATTAGCCCTAATGAAAATTACTGGACGTATTTTGTGGGAGAGTGAAACAGTGGATGTCGCGCCATCAACGCTGATTTGCAAAGGGGTCGGGTATGTACATGTATATGGGCATCTGTCAATTTCTTTCATTCATAAAAAAGTAGAAATCCTCCACTTTCAAAAAGGCATGATTCATTCAATTTAAGAAATGATGTGACATCACGCCAGGTAAATATACGAAGGCTTCCATTTACTAGCGAGAGCAATTTTGGAGCCATCATCCCTTTCAGTGTACATGTAAACAGACATGACCTAAAGGAATCTTTGTGGAGCAGATTCATTGTGTCTTGCTTTGTTTACAACCGAAGAGAAGATAGAAGAGGACATGTACTTTTAAAATCATTGCATAACAGGGTACATGTACACGCGACAGATGAGAACAGAGTATCTAATGCATATTTACATACATTCTTGCATATTCATTAACCCTTTGATGAAACATTGATGTCTTTGTAATAAATATTCATAGGTGCAGGCACAAGTTACAATTTTCACGGCTGCTCTTACAAATGGCAAAATGGGACGGGTTTCAGAATTTGAGTGAAACAAAGTAACATATGATCGACTCTAATGTGTTACACATTTTTAATAAATAGCTGATTAGTGGAGGGCCTATTAAGGTAAGTGGCATCGTAAAGACCCCTAGACCACTCATCCGGTGTACTCGGTAAAACCTTGTCCTGCAATATCAATACAGGTATGGCGAAATCAAGCTTGCACACAAATGAATACAGCACGCACGGTCTGGCCCCTATTCACAGGGTTTGCCCTGAGAATTTGATATTGATATATGGGCTTTGATATTGACGTTCAGCGCGTGTTATGTTGAGGAGTGTCGCACACGTCAGTCATGGCCCGAGTAACTTTAGCGACTCTGGCCATGGGCGGTTACAGTTCGTTATTCCGAAGGTTCGTTATTCCAAAGGTTTGTTTATTCCAAAGGTTTGTTATTCCGAAGATTCATTATTCTGAAGGTTTGTTAGTCTGAAAGTGAAATAGGTTTCGTTATTCTGAAGGTTCGTTAATCCAAAAACGAAATAAGGTTCGTTAGGTTAATTAGTTATTTTCGGACTAACGAACCTTATTTAATTCGGACTATCGAACCTTCGGAATAACGAACCTTATTTCATTTTCGAACTAACGAACCTTCGGAATAACAAACCTTATTTTCGGACTAATGAACCTTTGGAATAACAAACCTTCGCAAAAACGCCACAAATTTTTGGACTAACGAACCTTCGGAATAACAAACCTTATTTTCGGACTAATGAACCTTCGGAATAACAAACCTTCGCATATTCATTTGTGTGCAAGCAAATGCAGCCCAGTGGCAGTGGCGACAGGGATGATCTGCACAAGATTCAGCGATGAAACATTTGTAAGTTTGAGAACATTTCTGATCAAAATCAAAATGATTTTCATCACATAACCAAAAATCTGAAAGCTGAGAGGACAATGTAATATATTAGAACATAATCACCTGATTAAAACATATTTTAAAGTCATTTTGAACTTGATTATGGACTTGTCACATACCCTGACCCTCGGCTGTCTCTGCCGATCTCTGCACTGTATGAATGGCATGCGCGCATGTTTCGGTCTCCTATTCTCTGGGTTTGCCAGGAAGACAATCTGCATTTACAGACCAGCGCCTCTATTCTACTAATGTACATGTATGTGTTTCAGAATAACGAACATCACCCCCGTGGGCGTGGCAGGCCAGTGACCAGCTCGATCGAGAAAGTGTTGACCCACTGCCAGTGCCAGTGGCAGAGGCCACTCATATTCTCATCCTGTGTACTCGGTCTATGAATTGACCTCGTCCTGTAAACATGACAAGTCTCTACAGAAACTACATAGCATGCTTTTCTATTGGTTACTTGACGGCATGCTGTCGACCTACGTCTTGAGTAGTCAAGGGACGTCTGGAGAGTAAAAAAAAACGCTAACACTATTACTCTCCATGACATCCAGCGTTTTTACCCCCTATTTGTACATAGCAAGCATCTTGGCACTTCAAAACAACCCCTGGAAAATCACTTTCCCATGGGCCAGTGACACCACCAGCCTTGTAACTATCGGCTGTGGTCATCACGAACCCGACTGACAATTGGGACTAAAAATCTGACGTACGAAAACCGAAATTTAGATATAAATTTATTGTAGGGTAGCTGGAAAAACTCACCACCTGTTTATGTTTCCGCAGGTTCCATTGAAATGCAGATAGAAAATGGCGACTAACTTGCGCATGCGCATCGATGCGTGACTAGATGCGAGCGATCTTGCAGACGTTTTCAAAAAATTTGCGGCGAGAATTGCCGTGAATTTGGGAGCCTCAGGAACATTGCTGGTAAGTAAAATCAGAACTTTTCTTCTGTTTTATAGAAGATCTAAGTCAATGTATTTCGCGTTCGCATCGGCAATTAGTTTCGCTATTCGAAACGCCGTTTTGACCTCGGCCTACGGGTGACCTACGGGTAGGGTGTCTGAAGTCACACTGAAAAGTGTCAGCTTAAAAGCGTGTGATTCAGGGGAGAAAAATGGCACAATTTTTGGGGTGAATTCATCATGCACTTAAAATGTGATCTGAATTAATTTTCATCTCGTATTTGGAATGTATGGAAAGGGAAAATTCTGGTCATCCTTTTGACGTTAAGGACAAGTTTTTAGGCTCACTAGAAATAAAAATACAAGATAAATTGCAACCCTTATAAGCTGTGTGTATTGAGATTGCCATTTCCCCATGCATTTCCTATGGGAAACAGAAGTTTTCTGTTTTACACAATTTTTGTCACTTTTTCTCAATTTTGCACTATGATCTGATATTCAAAACTATAAAAAATTCATATCATTAGAAAGATTGCAAAATTTCCTATCTGGTCATTAAAAGGAGAAGTTTTTGACATTAAGCATAAAGTTGTATCGGACCTTGGAAGCTAAAAATTTGTGTTCGTGTGTGCCATTTCGGAAAGAATTCCTTTTGCGACAGCCACCCAAACATGCTAACAGAATAAAGCACACCTTGCAAGTTGGGTGGCTGTCGCAAAAGGAAGTCTTGCCGCCATTTCTTAACTACATAGATCTAGATCTAACAGTTACATGTAGATCTTGCCTATCATTCGGCAGAATCACAATTTTTAAAGGTTGTATTAAGTCTTTGCAAAGCATTTTTATCTGAAAGGGCTTTCAAAATCCTTTAAAAGGAGGGGTTTCTCAGCTATATAGGGGTAGGGGTTCTGAAGTTATCGACATTTTAATGGTTCGAATCCTGATACACAAGTGGGTATGGGAGCATGAATAAATAATGTGACCGTTATTTTAAGGTGTCGTTTGTTTGTATGTTATTTACATTCTAATTTAAATGTGTAAACAAAATCAAACACTCCCACAAGTCTCGTCAATCACAGTATCCTGTTCATTTTACATACACTTCATAATTAGGACATGAAAAATCAATCTGCATATGTTTCATATATGCATAATTTTCTATCAATGTGTTACCATGGCAACCAAAAATAGTCAACAACAGCACTTTACATATGTTTACTACACAACAATTAAGCAGTTTTGATCAGCAACATGATGGTATTTGTCTAGTTACATTATATAACTATGATCTGTACAGGATTAGGATGCCTGAAAACCTATGGTTTCCATGGTAACATGTTTTGAATTTGTTTACAGTAATTTCAAAAATCTTTTTTGTTGTGTATTACTCTCAATTTAAAGGTTAACAATTTCACACAGTCACATAAGTCAAGGTAATGACAGTTTTTCTTTCATTTTCTACCCATTTCTTTCTTAAATCAAAGGTAGTGAATCATATTTACAGACAAATGCAAAAATCATGAAGTTTATGTACTGCAGTAGAATAAACTTTGATGATGACAAGTTTGAAATTTCAAGGATATACTAGGGTGTAATTCTTTCACCTAGGAAGTGCGAACAAAGACTGACGATTGGAGATATGAGGATTGACCCACTGCCCGCCAGTGACTGTGGAGAGGAATGGACCATGAACCACGTGCTGGCTTCCTGTCTTGCCTGAACAGCACACTCAAGACAACCTGGAAGCCCTCAACGACCAGGCTAGAAACTGTATACAGCACTGGACTGGTGTGGTGTAGTGGCCTAAGAAGATGATTGTGATTTGCAATGATGTATAATGGATACCATGATTATGTAATAAGTGAATTGTTTGGTGTATTGCGCAGTACACTTTGCCTTCCATCAAATCTGCCACACTAAGAATCAATCTGGTTTCATTTTTTATTTACAGGTTTGTATTTAGAAAGTCTGTACATTAATGTAGGGTATAAAACAATAGTTGAAACTTAGAAGAAAACACACTTTTCAAACATAAACTCAAGCAACCGACAACGGGAGAACTTAACTAAAAACAACCTTGAGACAATAAAATAAACGAACTGAACAAGATGGAGTCTGGTAGTGCACTAATTTATTACTTCTTCTTGCCCGAGGAAAACTCATTTTACAATTGAGCAGTTCTGCATATTCAAATTATATTCAAATTTAATAAGCATAAACTAAAATGAAGGGAATAGAAAGACCAACTAAAATGAAATAACCCATTTCAAAGAGAACCAATATGAAAGAAGTCTAAAAAATACAAGCAGGAAGTAAACTGGACTAAAGAAAATAAAGTGAACTGGGCCCTGTAACACAAAGCTTAGGACTGATCGTGCGATGAATTTTTGGCGATTGATTGCACATAGTAGTCAATGCAATCAATCACAATCAATCGTACGATCAATTGCTAAGCTTTGTGATACGGGGCCCTGGACTGATATCAATTACGACAGTAAAGCCAAAAGGAACTGCCAATGAAGAGCTCGATTTGAATTGATCTTTTATTATCTACGGGGAGAAATAAGATAAATAGAGAAAGAGAGATAGATTCTGGCGAAATTAATGGTGATTTAAAATCATTTAACATTAACAACCTTTCGAATGAACAGTTAAAAACAAACAGTCAAATCAAATAAAGCGAACCATGGGTTACAGTGAGTTAATAGCAGCACCTCACCTCCATGTCTGCCCCATCAGCCCCGCCACTGGCCCGCGGAGAGTGATCGCGTACGGCATCCATATCCCAGCGCAGCACAGACAGTAGGCAGCAGCTGCGTCTGCAAGCAAAATTGCAAAACGACACGACTTTTGCGGGTTCAAATATGAATTTGCGCTGCTGTTTCAAAAGCAAGGAATATTTGTTTCTAGGAGATTAGGATATGAAAATGACATTTATCAACTTTTTAAAGTCTGAGAACATACCTGTAGAGTCTATCCGTTACGAAACTCGAAAGGAAAATGCTGAAAAAAATGGTCCAATTTCATTCTCTTTATTTTGCAGTAATTAACTGGAATTTTTCTCAAAAAATCATATTTCTGTCAGTTTCAACTCAAGGTTATTATTTTCCAAATCCAGGAAGAAAATTCAATAGTATTGTGAAATAAGAAAGATAATTTTATTCTCCAGACACCCTAACTAACGTTAGTTCTACTACGGGTGGCAGAGCCAGAGGCCAGCGTACAGCATAGCAGGCTAGCAGCCACAGGCATGACAGGCACAGCGCTGCACGGGAAGCACCGGGAAGGGGATCATATTCACACTAATTCACTCAGATCTCATGTTTAATACCTTCAAAATAAATCAAACTGATAAATTTACTTCCAGTAGGCCTTCCAATTAAAACATGAAAAGTAAGTAATCAATTTTATAAATGGAGAAAGCTTACCAAAATTTCGATTTCGTTTAATTTTCCGTCACACTACTGCACTGCACAGCATACCAAGATAAATTGCACAATTTACATTAGTAGTGTCTCTTCAAGTCATATCAACCTATATATGAGATTTACACCCAAAAAGAATAGTATTCAGCTCGCATCGTAAAGTAAAAAAAGAAAAAAAAATCCTGTAACGTGAAAAATATAAATTCTTAAAAAGCAAATTATACATAGACAAGAGGCAATAAATCAAAGCTAGTTGTATAAACTTGACATATATTCCAGTATATTATCATAATGAATTGGAAAAAGACTATGCCAATACCATGATTTTAGTCTTTGAATTGCGACTTTATTACCTAGATTTTTATGATAATAGCTCCCAACGTGCAAAACTATCAAAATAAAATATTGAAACCCTAAAGGACAGTTGACAGAGTCAATGGAATCCTGTCTTATCATAGGTTTTATCATCCAAGCCTTGTATGGAAAGCAGTATGGTGGACCCTTCACACTGATGAGTCAGGCCCCACAAAACAGACCTTTCCTGCAAGCCTTTAATGCTAGAAATTCACTGAAAAGAAAATTGAATTCATCAGCTTCTTTCCCTATCATTTTGCTCCATGTCCTCGCTCAGTATAGGGGGTGCCTGTTTTCGACATCTTGGGACACGTCCTTCCATGCACATTTCATATAGACATTATTTCATTTAGCCCGACTTTTGATCACGGGTGGCGCCACAGGGGGGCAGGGGGACGATCGCCCCCTCTGATTTTTCAAGTGACCAAAAAAGAAAAAAAAAAAGGAGAGAAAGAAGAAAGAACAGTATGGGAGAAGAGAGAGTTGGGTCATGTAACTATATAATACCCCCATTTTTCATATAAAACGTAAATAGACTCACCTATGAGTCAGTCTTGCCCCCCTATCAAAATGCCCAGTCACCGCCCCTGCTTTATTTTGTATGTTCTGCTTCTTCTCTCCTTTTCTTCTCATTGCATAGTTGAGCATATTCCTATAGAAATTGTGCGATATGAATATACAGTTATTATTATCGTTATCATTTTTGCCCCAAACTCTCCATAGGTTCTTTGGGGGGAAAAATCCTATATTTCTCTTATCATGCTTTACAGAGCAAGCTTGTATTTTGTTCTTCCCTTTTCTAGATTTTCTTTTTCTTTTCATTCATTTAATTCCTTCCTGCACTTAGCAACATTGTATTCAGTGCTATAGTATTTATTATTATCACTATTAATATTATTATTGTTGTCTTGTTATTTTTTATTCCCTTTTGCCAATCCAGAGAGGGTAAAAGCAAGACAATACCCCTATTTGACTGAGTTATTTGATGAGTCTATTCCAAAATAAAAGGATATAATCTTTTATTCAAGTCGTATTGAGAATGCTGTCCGGTTTGGGCGTGCAATCCTTCATTCATAAGTGCACTCGCATAGTCTGTGCAGCAAGACTAACCATTGCTCTTGCGCTATTTCTGGCTGTGACAACATGTGTGACGTTATTGCGACCACAAGTTCGCGTCACATGTTGATGGCAATGCTTTTATTGTGTCAAACCGAGAGAAAAAAAATCTATATAAAATAGATAGTGTTCATCTCTCTTAATTGTGACAATACACCTTTATTTAGTTTTCTTCTATAAGCAGATCTGACAGTTCTCAGTCCCCTCCCTGTTTCAAATGGACACCTCTGCATATCAACCAAAGCTTTGTTTGTTTTGTGATGTTGCACAAAATAATTATCACCTTGAAAAAACGGCAGAGTACGAAAACAAAGGGATTCATTTTGATATGGCATTTGAAGCTGTTTTCGTAAAACATTAACATTTATTTCAATTCTCAGCTAGATACCAATTTCAGTGCTCACAGCATTTACGGAATTCTTTCCTGCCAGTACCCATTTACACCTGGGTGGAGAGTGGCAAAATAATGTAGATTAATGTCTTGCCAAAGGACATTAGTGTAGCGGTGGGATTCGAACCCCAAACCTCGTGGTTCACATTCTTATCCACTGATCCACAACACCTGTATATGCAAACACTTTGCGTCGCTGAAGGAAGGGATTGTGCATTTATTAGATTCATTTCAAATTTCTCTCTGCCATGACCGCTGGACCTAATTTTGTATTTAAAGCTTCTTTCTCTCGCGCTTTTGTCATACACTCTAATAAAGGATCGGTCAAAATAACCAATGTGTTGGTGAATGATGTGTCCGACCCCCCCCCCCCCCCCCCCCCACCCTCAAACTGGTCAAAATCAACCAAAATTTTTGTACCTTTTAAGTTTTAACCAATAATTTGGTAATATTGACCATCCTCTTGGTCAATCTTTACGAATATTTTTGGTAGGACACATATTAACTAAAGTGTTAGTCATTTTGACAAATCCTTTTTCAGAGCGATCTCTCTCTTTTTTAGCAACTGGATCTGATTCTACGTCTCATCTTATCTGTCCCCCCCCCCCCCCTCTCTCTCTCTCTCTCTCTCTCTTCTCCTCTCTTACGTAATCTTTTCCTCATACCTTTCCTATCTCTATTTCTTTTACAACCAACACTTCCCCATTTTCCCAGAACTTTTTGATGGA
>CM057155.1:10688280-10701864 GCA_029962745.1 Echinometra lucunter | reverse complement strand
CAAATTTGTAAACCTTGCCCACCATCCAAGTTTGCAAATTTGTAAACCTTGCACACCATCCAAGGTTTGCAAATTTGTAAACCTTGGATGATTGGGCAAGGTTTACAAATTTGTAAACCTTCCCCCTCCATCCAAGGTTTGCAAATTTGTAAACCTTGCCCACCATCCAAGGTTTGCAAATTTGTAAACCTTGCACACCATCCAAGGTTTGCAAATTTGTAAACCTTGCCCAATCATCCAAGGTTTGCAAATTTGTAAACCTTGCACACCATCCAAGTTTGCAAATTTGTAAACCTTGCTCATCATCCAAGGTTTGCAAATTTGTAAACATTCTCCCATCATCCAAGGTTTGCAAATTTGTAAACCTTCACCCACCATCTAAGGTTTGCAAATTTTTAAACCTTGCCCATCATCCAAGGTTTGCAAATGTTTAAACCTTCCCCAATCTCCAAGGTTTGAAAATTTGTAAATCTTGCACACCATCCAAGGTTTGCAAATTTGTAAACCTTGCCCACCATCCAAGGTTTGCAAATTTGTAAACAGTGCATATCATCCAAGGTTTGCAAATTTGTAAACCTTGCTCACCATCCAAGGTTTGCAAATTTGTAAACCTTCTCCCATCATTCAAGGTTTGCAAATTTGTAAACCTTCACCCACCATCTAAGGTTTGCAAATTTGTAAACCTTGCCCACCATCCAAGGTTCGCAATCTTCAAGGTTTGCAAATTTGCGAACCTGCTGATTAGGAAGGTGTACATGAAAATTATTTGCAAATTTTGCCTATCATCAGACAGGTTCCCAAATTTTGAAACCTAACCCTTCTCTTAATAATTTTGCACACTTTTTGAACATCAATTGTTGCAAATTAAAAGTTGAAGAAATGCTCTCTGGAATCTCTTTATATTCATAATTTACATGTACACTCAAGGGTACAGAATAATTTTTTGATACAGATTGCATACATTTATTTTTTATTTATTTGACACAAGGAAAATTAATTGTGGAATTTTTCCGCATCTACTGTAGATCCATGTCCACCATGTGACTTGTTAATGCACCCTGGAGCTGCTTCTTTGTACAGTGGCCCAGTCTCCAGGAATCCATGTTCACTTTTTAGCTAAGAAACAAAGATGAATAACTGTATGTAGGCATGTGCATAAAGACATAAATGGCAACAAACAATGCAATGATATTCTTTTTTAAGGAAATTAAGATTTATTTATATATTCTTCAAAGACATTTCTATTTTCCTTTTGGCAGATTCAAGTGATTATTTGCTCTCCAATATTTTGATCTCCCTGAACTTTCATAACCCTTGTGAAAACTCCCTGAACTTTCATAACCCTTGTGAAAAATGGTATAACTTGGATGGGATAATAAAACATGAAGTGCATGTTTCTATCTCTTTTTGTTTTTTTATCTATTTCAAAAAAATATGAATAAAGAGAAAAAAGGCAGCTGAGAACAACTGCCTATCTTGTACAGCTGAGTGTTTTGCTGTAATTTCTCTCTACTGTCTTTAATTTTGTTGTTAATGCCCTGTAGATAATTGTAATCATACACATACATATTCTTTATTAAATAGGAGTTGAACTGCATTGGTGTCCATCCATATTTGCTTAAACACTTTCAGCACTTAAACATATGGCTGTCAAGTACATTTCAAAAAAATATTGTTTTTTAATAGTTATCAGAACTCAAAGTAACTACATGTACCTATTAAAGTGAAAGGATGCAATTGCTTACCGTGAGCTCAGTGATCTCTTTGTCACTTCTTTTGACTTTCTACTCCCATTAAAATGATTCAGTCAGTCCCTTCTTCCACTTCAGCAATCTTCTCTCTTGTTCCTTTAGCCCTTTCTTCTTCTTTTTTCTCTCTCTTTCTATTTCTTCAATTCTGCTTCCTTTCCCAACATACTGTACATGTAGCAATGGCTGATCGACCATTGTAGCAAGCTCAAACATGCTCAACTTCACCCATATGTCAGATGATGTACACATTGTACATATACGTACATACACCTATCCACATGTAGTTGGGTTCTGGCTACATCTGAGTGGGTAGGATGATGAAGTTTTGAATACAGAGTTCCTGTGTTTCCTATTCTTAAAGAGGATAACCAGAAGGATTATACTCCCTTGTGCTGCTGTGTTTGCATAACAGTTTATTTAAAGAGGTTAAGTAAACAGATATGAAGCAGAGTTGAGAGTGTGCAAGGATACAGTTTATGCATGTACATGTACATAAAGTGCAGCTTTGCCTAATTTACAGATTGACTGTTCAAAGTGAGGGGAAGGGTAAAATGTTCATGTACACTAGAGCCCCACAGTCATCCCAACAATCTTTTTACCACATTTATCAACTTTTATGCATTCCATCTAGAAAAGCTTCCGCATATTAATTTAGATCAGAAGTGTTCAACAGAGCACTAAAACAATAAGTCAAGATGAATTGAAGTGTTTTGTAAAATTGATAAAGTGAGATCTAGTGGTTAAACTAGAAAAGGTGGTACAGGCTAACTTACTTAAATTATACTTTTCCATGATTATACACACTCTTGTTCTAGGTACTGACATCAACTGCATCAAGGCAACTTAAAAAAATTATTGGATAGTATATTGTTTTCATATTGTAACTTTCAGCATAATGATGAAGCAAAGCTCAAAACTGCAACTGGTTGGGCTTTAGAATCCAAATTCCTGTGAATGTTACACCATATGTGCAACAAATGACCTCTAAATGTCGAGGTAAGCCATACTGCACAAGGTCAAAATAGTGATGTGAGGATTCATTCCACATGCTGTACTTACAGTATACATGTATGTGTGCCTTCAAATTACACCCTCTCATTACACTGCATTACACAGTGTCTCAGGTCAGAACTTGTACAGTATACATAAAGCCTTTCTTAAATTTCTCCCCTAAAAACAAAACAAAACAAAATAAAACAAAAATCCTGCAGCTCATACACACTAGTATTTATCAGTACAGATTTATATTTTTTGTTTAATACATGTAATTGGAGCGCACTACTGTGTGAAAAGTCATAACCCCTTCAACTTAATTTTTGTAACTTTAAACTTCTCATTTTACACATACCTACTGATAAAAATCTATATCAAATGACAATAAAATGCAACTTGGGTGCATCCCCTTCTTTTTACACTAGTCTTCATGGTAAATTCGGGTTCACAGTTGTCGAGTTATAGTGATCTGAAATGAATGCTTTATTATTACTTTTTTTTTGCTGTATAAAATACATGTACATGTGTATATGTGTATATGTGGTTTAAAGCATCAATGCAGAAAAAGAATTAGACAAAGTTGCTCTACACTGTGTATCACTCCACTCAGATCTCCCAACCACATCATGTCTGTTTACTTTCCTTCTTTAGATAAACTATTAGGCACACACTACTTTCTATGCCCCTACCGGCTAATTATAATCCTACTGGTTATCCTCTGTAAGAATGGGAAACAAGGAACTCTTCATTCAAGGCTTTGGCCTCATAACTTTGGACGTTAAAAAGAATTCAGCTAAATGTGGGGTGTCTGGGCACTAGCTGACATTGGAGTGAAATTGTGCATATTTGAGCTTGCTTGCCATGGTCGACCAGCCACTGCTCTATTGGAAAAAGAAGCAGAACTGCATGAAGAAATGGAGAGAAAAAGGAAGGTGTGCTAAAAAAATGAGAGAAGACTGATGAAATTGAAGAAGAGACTGACTGGATCATTTGGATGGGAGTAAAAAAAAGTCGAATAAAATGACCAGAAGATTATTGAGCTTGCAGGTAAGCAATTTCATCAAGGGTAGTTTATATATATTAACCCATTCCTGACAGAGGTCCACATTTTGTGGTTTGGCCTAATATCTTTTGATGCAAAGCCCTAAAAATCATACCAAATACATGAGCAGAAAGAGCAAAAAATTCTACACAAACTGTGCCCATTTTGCTTGCGTCAGTATTCGTTGTTTGATGCTGAAAATTTTTTAAAGGAAAATAAGCATTAAAATCCTTAAATTGGCAATGTGATAAAAGGTTTAAAATCACCGTTTTCCCCTGCAAATTGGCAACTTTTTGACTTCTCATCATAATTTCTGTCAATTTATATTCATTTCAGATAAAGGACGTTTTATAAGAAAAATGTAGCAATAAAAGAAAAATGTTGGTGTTGCCAATTTGAAGAATAAAAGCTGATCAAATTAGGCTCTAAATAATTCCTGTCACGAATGGGTTAACATTCAAAATATATTTAGAATGAGTTAATTTACAGCAATGATGCTGAATTGAATAAAAGGGTACCAATTGGATCATGCAGGCATACTAGTAATCAAGTGCGTAACTATGCATAATATACTGCTTAATTAGAATAATGCAGAGGACATTACTGAACAAGGCTGATAAACTTGCATCAATGAAGTTCAACAAAAAAAAAAAAACAACAACAACTATACAGGGAAGGAAATTATCATCAGTCTTTTTTGTTTCTTTCTCCTGGTTTTTTTTTTTTTTTCATTCTTATTTTTTGGTTATGACACAAAAATTAGAGATGAAAAGTCTATTTCTAAAGTGGAATGGGTTCAATGCATTTCAGTTTGATAAGTACTAACAAAAGAAAAATCAAAGCATAAACAAAAATTTACATATTTCAACCTGCAGTCTTATAATGTAAGTCATGATTTGATTTAAATGGTACGTAGTTTACTGCTAGTCTCTGACTATGCAAGCCAAACAGGAATAATTTGCAAACGTAAGAGGTTGGGGAGGGTTTACAAATAAACAACTGTAAGTTTGGGGAAGATTTACAAATTAGCAAGCTTTGTAGTTTCGCGAGGTTTACAAACAGGGTTTACAATTTTGCAAACCTTGGATGGTGGGCAAGGTTTACAATTTGCAAACCTTGGATGATCTCAAAAGTTTACAAATTTGCAAACCTTGGAGATTGGGGAAGGTTTACACATTTGCGAACCTTGGATGGTGGGCAAGGTTTACAAATTTGCAAACCTTAGATGGTGGGTAAAGGTTTACAAATTTGCAAACCTTGGATGATGGGAGAAGGTTTACAAATTTGCAAACCTTGGATGGTGAGCAAGGTTTACAAAATTGCAAACCTTGGCTGATGTGCAAGGTTTACAAATTTGCAAACCTTGGATGGTGTGCAAGGTTTACAAAATGGCAAACTTTGGATGGTGGGGCAAAGTTTACAAATTTGCAAACCATGGATAGTGGGCAAGGTTTACAAATTTGCAAACCTTGAATGGTGTGCAAGGTTTACAAATTTGCAAATCTTGGATCATGGGCAAGGTTTACAAATTTGCAAACCTTGGATGGTGGGCAAGGTTTACAAATTTGCTAACCTTGGATGACCTCAAATGTTTACAAATTTGCAAACCTTGGATGGTGTGCAAGGATAACAAAATGGCAAACCTTGGATGGTGGGGCAAAGTTTACAAATTTGCAAACCGTGAATAGTGGGCAAGGTTTACAAATTTGCAAACCTTGGATGGTGGGCAAGGTTTACGAATTTGCAAACCTTGGATGGTGAGCAAGGTTTACAAATTTGCAAACCTTGGATGGTGGGCAAGGTTTACAAATTTGCAAACCTTGGATGATGGGAGAAGGTTTACAAATTTGCAAACCTTGGATGGTGAGCAAGGTTTACAAATTTGCTAACCTTGGATGATCTCAAATGTTTACAAATTTGCAAACCTTGGATGGTATGCAAGGTTTACAAAATGGCAAACTTTGGATGGTGGGGCAAAGTTTACAAATTTGCAAACCATGGATAGTGGGCAAGGTTTACAAATTTGCAAACCTTGGATTGTGGGCAAGGTTTACAAATTTGCAAACCTTGGATGGTGAGCAAGGTTTACAAATTTGCAATTCTTGGATCTTGGGGAAGGTTTGCAAATTTGCAAACCTTGGATGGTGGGCAAGGTTTTCAAATTTCCAAACCTTGGATGGTGGGGGAAGGTTTACATATAAACAAACCTTGGATGGTGAGCAAGGTTTACAAATTTGCTAACCTTGGATGATCTCAAATGTTTACAAATTTGCAAACCTTGGATGGTGTGCAAGGTTTACAAATTTGCAAACCTTAGATGGTGGGCAAGCTTTACAAATTTGCAAACCTTGGATGATGGGGCAAGGTTTACAAAGTTGCAAACCTTGGATGGTGGGTAAGGTTTACAAATTTGCTAACCTTGGATGGTGTGCAAGCTTTAAAAGTTGTCAAACCTTGGGGAGTGGTTGGGCAAAGTTTATAAATTTGCAAACCTTGGATGGTGGGCAAAATTTTCAATTTTGCAAACCCCGGATGATATGAAAGGTTTACAAATTTGTAAATCTTGGATGGTGTGCAAGGTTTACAAATTTGCAAACCTTGGATGGTGTGCAAGGTTTACAAATTTGCAAACCTTGGATGGTCTGCAAGGTTTACAGATTTGCAAACCTTGGGAGATGTTGGCCATAGACAAGTTAAAAACTGTTCAAACTGTAGAACATTTTTCTCATTTTGACCATCAGGTTCTCAAAATAAGAGACAGCAAGTCTGAAATATGACAAACTTGGCGGCATAATTTCAACTTGAAACCTTACTTTTGTAAACTTAGCGGAGGAATTCATGGATTTGGGGGGAGATGATTTTTAAGAATTATGTCATATTTTTTGGACTTTTGTAGAAAGTCCATTTCTCATTTAGAATGGGTTATATATATATATATATATATATATATATATATATATATATATAAAATAAATAAAGTTACACAGTTAACGTATGGTTCATCTGTACTTTATTGTTTTGCTACTCGGAGTTTCACGCAGATGCGATCCTCAGGCAACTAATAAAGGCTAGTGGCAATACCATTTGAACATTAACAATTCACTGAAAAAGCGCGCAGAGCGCGCAACCCCATTTCACGCATATGGAGCGCAAGCTACCATGGTAGTTTAGCGCGCTGAGATGGTTCCACTGAGAAGAGCAAGAGAGAGAGAGAGAAAGAAAGAAAAAGAGAGAGAGAGAGAGAGAGAGGGGAGAGAGAAGAGAGGATGAGAGAGAGCGCGGGGGGGGGGGGCATGAAGGGACAATGCACCAACAAGACCGCGTGAAACTGGGTTTGGCAAGAAGATGCAAAGCGATTACGAAAATTCTTTCTTGAAGTTGCAGAAAGTAGAACTTATTCTGATGACGGCATTTAGAAATGAGTTCCGGTCGCTTATTTAAGAGTGATTGCTTGTCAGCGTTCATTATGAGCAGTTTCTGAGTTAAGCACAGGTCACACCTCTTAGACTCGTTGGTGTATGGATGCGCATGACGGGCAATCGACCACTTGATGGTGTAGGGTGTATCATGCCGTTTCAGATCCCAGATGAATTTCGATAGCTCTGTGCTGTATTGGTACCTCTCATGTCGGAAGGATAGGAGATGGTTGCTGTACCTCAACTTGAAGGGGGGCTCCGTAAGGCCGATGTAGACCATCGTTTTGCTTGGGCTAGTAACTTCGGCGTTGTAGATGATATTAGTAGCCAAGCAGTTCCCTTGAAGGGGGCAGAGGTTCTTGTTCCGGCAGTTGCATGTTTTGCTGCTACTGGTTTTCTTGCCTTCTTCCACATGTATTGCTTGTTGTGGGCCTTGATGATGTTGGCAACGTTCGGCATGCAGCTGTAACTGACCTTGAGAGTATTCCTGTTGAATATGCGATTCAGTTTTGATTTCTTGGGGAAGTGCTTGTCCACAAGCTTCAAGAAGGTGCCACCGATGTTTGTAGAGACGTTCTTGCTGAACGGCGGGTTGAACCAGATAATATTCCTCTGCCTGTTTTTCCTTTTCCGCCTAGATCGATCATTCATGTAGAACAAACCTTCCGGGTACCCGTTGGATTTCAGGGCATCATCGTAGATTGGGGTGGCTTTCCTGAAAGTCTCTTCGTCGCAAGAGATGTCTGACAATCGTCTGCTTATTGAAGCTGGAAGGTTCTTGATGATCGATGGCGGATGGTTAGATTGACTATGGATGTACATGGGCTGGTCATTTGGTTTCCGGTACGGGTAGTACTTCCCATTGTTCAGGTTGAATGTGACGTCAAGGAAGTTCGTGGTCTTAAGATTGCAGCTGATGGTGATTCTGAGACCCATCTTCTGGAAGGTTTTCGTCATGTTCTTCCGGATGCGATCAGCTTCGCTACCCGAGATGTTCTTAAAGACCGCCAACCCATCGTCTCTGTAGAGGCCAATGTTATCCCTGCCGTACACGTTTGACAGAGTATCAAGTATGTACAGACCCACCAGTTCACAGACCTCGGCGCCGTCAAAGCTACCCATGGTGACGTCGAAGAGGCTCTCTGTATCCTTTTTCCTCCAAGGCGTACCCTTGTCGAATAGAAGTGACTTTCTCGCGTGCATGATAGTTCTGACGTCTTTACTGGAGATGTTCGTGTGCGACTGGGCAAATTCAATGGCTTTCGTTAACAGCTTCTCGGAAATGGACGGGTAAAAGCTGACCACGTCGAATGTGATGAATGTATGCATCTCCTTCTCGCTACTTGTGCATCTCCTATCCTTCCGACATGAGAGGTACCAATACAGCACAGAGCTATCGAAATTCATCTGGGATCTGAAACGGCATGATACACCCTACACCATCAAGTGGTCGATTGCCCGCCATGCGCATCCATACACCAACGAGTCTAAGAGGTGTGACCTGTGCTTAACTCAGAAACTGCTCATAATGAACGCTGACAAGCAATCACTCTTAAATAAGCGACCGGAACTCATTTCTAAATGCCGTCATCAGAATAAGTTCTACTTGTGCAACTTCAAGAAAGAATTTTCGTAATCGCTTTGCATCTTCTTTCCAAACCCAGTTTCACGCGGTCTTGTTGGTGCATTGTCCCTTCATGCCCCCCCCCCCGCGCTCTCTCTCATCCTCTCTTCTCTCTCCCCTCTCTCTCTCTCTCTCTCTCTCTCTCTTTTTCTTTCTTTCTCTCTCTCTCTCTTGCTCTTCTCAGTGGAACCATCTCAGCGCGCTAAATTACCATGGTAGCTTGCGCTCCATATGCGTGAAATGGGGTTGCGCGCTCTGCGCGCTTTTTCAGTGAATTGTTAATGTTCAAATGGTATTGCCACTAGCCTTTATTAGTTGCCTGAGGATCGCATCTGCGTGAAACTCCGAGTAGCAAAACAATAAAGTACAGATGAACCATACGTTAACTGTGTAACTTTATTTATTTTATTTCATGCTCTGCCTCATCACAGACATCGAGCACTCTTAATTACAAGGATAGCATTTACCAAGTGTTTATATATATATATATATATATATAATATATGCCTGTATCAACGTGAAGCATTTTCAATTTGGGGAAATTACACAACTTGCCATGTGAACCATCCTGCTTTTTTTTCAATTTTGCGAGCGAACGAAGCGAGCGAGTAAAAAAATAACACATTTCTTGTTATGAGAGAAGGGTTTGGTTATCATATAGGCATAAATGATACCTAATATATATGTATATGGTTACCTCGCTGCCAAATATGAACTCTATTTTGTCACATCGCTGATCCATTATTACGAGCGAGCGAAGCGAGCGAGGAAGCACACACTGTTTTTCGAGGTAGATGTAGTAAACCCTTCGGCAAATTACACTGTGAGCCAATGAAACATCTACAATATCTATTCGGTCTCATCTCACCGAATTCGTTTGCTTTTCAAAACCATTAATATCAAACGAGCGAGCGCAGCGAGCGAGGAAAAATATACCCTTTTCCATATGATAGAAGTGTTATTTCGTCATCATAATAATGTGATAAAAATGTGATATGCGCTATACAAGAACGGAATATATTATCATTATCATCAGAATACACTATAAACCTGTCATGCCTGTATGATATCTAAATAATACATCCGATCACCTGTGTGCCGAATATGACACTGTTTTAGCTACCTCGCTTGCAGTGCGAATCCATTCTGTTTCTACCATAGCGAGCAAAGTCAACGACCGATCCCGGCAAAATTATATGGATTCGTCCCAAAATCTTTGTCAACCACCTTGCTGCCCAAATATAATGTTATTTTGGAATCTCGCTGCTATGATAAGCTACTTGCTGCCCGAAATCATCTTGTATATAGCTTTTACCAGCGAGAGTAGCGAGCGAGTTAATGAAAAATATGTTTTTGTTTTGCGTTCTTTTCATCCAGGCCGTTATCTCCTGAAAGTTTATCTATTTTTAGGTCAACTGGCTGCCCGATTTTTAGGAGTGATATATTGTTTGGTTATGTTACTTCCTATGAGTAGAAGAATAGTATAACATTAGATAGAAACACAAGAATCAAACCGATTTCCTTTCGTAAGAATAGTAATTATCATCGGCAGTGGTTAAGATACTTAAATGCGAGCGAACGCTTCCCAATGTCCCATTTTCTTTCTTTTTCCTTGTTTTACGCTTTCATTTCACTTCCTTCTTTCCCTTTCCTTTCTTTTCTTTTTCTATCTTCTTTTTTTTTTTCTTTTTTTTTGTTGCGAAATTATTGGGGGGGGGCAAAATGATATCTTTGGGGGCGGGGGGCAACTGCCCCCCTGCCCCCCCCCCCCCCCCCAGGATCGACGCCTCTGTCGTTCGCATGATCAAACCCATTTTGGGGCCCCTTTTGAAAGGCCCCAGGGGCTACATGCGGCAGAGGTTTAACGGCAGACGCCCTGATTGCTATATGCGGCTATATACGGCTCTTTCCATGACGGTTAATAATAACCTGTATATATGTCATCGCCCTGAAACAAATAAAATATGCAGTAAATATCGTAACAAAAATACAGTGTAAAACAAAACAATTTGAAAATAAAGGAAAACAAAACAAAAACAATACAAAATATACGCATAACAATTTAAACAAAATGAAAGGGAAAGGGGGATGGGGAGAAAAATATGTAGCTTGATAATTAACTGTGATGATCGATAACTATTCGGTAATAACATCTTTTATTGTTAACTAAAGGAAGATATGAATTGCGATTTTGTTCATGGGGAATCATGTTCCAATGTTTGGGACCTAGGTAACTTATTGACTTAGCTTCAAAACTTGACTTGACGGACCATAAATGATTTTTTTTTTTGAAGATCTAGTATTATAATCATGATCTTGACTGTTATATTGAAGAGATCTGAAGGGGGGGGGGGGGTAATAACCCATTCTTATATTTATACATAAAAGTTGCTATTTCTTGTTTATTTGTATCATTTATGTTAAAGAATGATAATTTCTTTAAAATAGGTGCTAAGTAGTGGGAATCTTTAACTATTCTTAAACATCTCTTTTGAATTTTAGATAATGTGTCTAATTCAGTTTGTGTTGCATTTGTAGACCATACAATATTACAATATATTTCAAATATGGAAAAATAATGGAATGGTATAAGGTTATTAGATTTTCTGCTAACGAACTACATGTATATTTCAGTTTATTCATTAAGCCAGTATTTCGACTGATCTTACGTATGAAATATGGTCCTTAAATCCCAAGATATTATTCATATTACAGCCAAAAGCATGTTGGTCTGTATTAGAATACACCGTTGGAAACCTAACATAAACCTGTTCAGTATGTGAAGTAATTGCACTTAACCCACTGACTAAGTTTCATTGAAATCTCATCTGTGTACAAAAAGTTATAAGATAATATCACTTTAAAAATATTATGACAATAGAAACCTTAAAAACCAAATAAGTATATTTTTGTCACCTTGGAAACCATCTTGATTTTACCTATGAGATGCCGTTTTTCTTATTAACATGCTGAATACCTTAGAGTACATTGTAAAGAAGATTCTAAAGAAGTTGATTTCGATTAGCCATAGCCGGGAATCACGAATATCCCTCTTAGATGCCTTACTAAATTATGTCCACGACGAGTCCCCGGCTAATCTGATCCGAGTGGCAAAATGTGGCTTTGCCATGCCAATGCTACATCCCATTGTTGTCGGTGTGAGGGAGTTGCAGTATTCTAGGCTATTACTACAACATTTTTTTTTAGGTTTAGGCCTATAGACCGATATATTCGTATTTGGCAAATTTTGACATATTTTCATTCAAAGATCTAGAAAAATAAAGAAATTGATAAGAAAAAATGTCTTGACTATAACTCCAGAATTATACCTATATCACCATTTGAAAAGATATTCATATGCATAATAAACTCTTCATTGTGTTCTCATATTCTACAGCTCTTCCTACGGAACCGTTTCCAACCATCCCAGAATGCATCGGAAAAGATGTAAACTCTGGTGTTTGTACCCTTACCGTCAACGCAACATCAAACATCACTTGCCTTGTGAGGGGATACTATCCAGACATCGACCTCTTCTTTCTGCATGGATCTGAAAAAGTGACACCCACTCAATACGAAGAATGGGAAAACGCAGATGGAACAAAAAATAAAAAAGTACAAGTTCAGGTCAGCATTAGCAACGAACCCTACGAATGCGTCGCCTCGAGTTTGCCGGGAATAGTTGGGAATAGATCCCTTTCGGTCACTGTGCGTGCCAAAGTCAGTCATCCAACCCCTTCTCAGGGTCTCCATGCTGCTGCAATCGTTGTCAGTAAGTTTCCACAGATTTATAACCTGTTTGTTACAACAGCATAAGTAGAGGATTAAAACTTAATTTCGGTTTGATTACAAACGTGTGTGTAGGCCTACATTTTATATCTATATTTTCGACTTTTTGTCTTGTATCTGATGAAGAGCTGAGCATGCCATATTTAAAATAAATTTCAAATACTTCATTCCAATATATAAAAAGAGGAATGTTATCATAAAGAGAATTAATTACATGAATGTCGTTTGAAATTATAATTATGTAAATCATTCATTTGTCAGGTCTCCATATATTATACTTAGAGGGATATAGTCATGTCATTCCCTTTCATTCATGATAGGTTTCTTTATCATCAAAGAGTCCATGTACAAATGGAATGCCTACCATCAGTTTTCACATGAAAGGAAAGGAATTTTAGAGATTGCATTATGTATACAAATCACATTGATGTTCTGCTGGAATTTTTAATATTGGTTTGTTTCTTCTTTATTTTCTTGATAAAAAATAGCTGTGCTTATGATTGTGGGGATATGCATTTCCATTGCTGTCATTATCAAATGCAGAGGTGAGTTGTTATCAGGCATGTCAAGAGTATTCTGTCATCTCTTAAAGTTGTTACAATATCTACCATAATGATAACTTTCGAAACTTTGGAATTTTCTATCTGCGATACGTCAAAGTTATTTTAGGGAACTTGCCTTGTAACAAGCTTTGCTTTTTTGCATGTTCCCCCCATATCCAAATTTGTTCATTATTATTATATGCTTTATCGTTCAGTAACATAAATTGTGTAATTTGTATGCCTGAGTTATATTATATACTTTGTGATATCATGGATATGGAAATAAAATGAAATGAAAATGAAATGAAAGTTCGCTCATACTGGTACTGGTAGAAGTCCCAGTTAATACGTACACTTATTTTGCACAAGGTAGGATAAAAAAAAATCCCAAATTGTCATATTTGATAGTAGTAGTAGTAGTAGTAGT
>CM057155.1:10408089-10687780 GCA_029962745.1 Echinometra lucunter | reverse complement strand
TTTCCCAGAACTTCTTGATGGAACTTTCCATCATCGAGCCCTGTCATGATTGTGTACAGTTGGCGTAAATCCTGGAAGATGCTGGGAGGGGGTGTTAATGTATCCCCCACTTTTAGAGAGTGGGGGTGGCGTGTACAAATATACCGTCACTTTTCAAAGAATAATATTTCAATTCATCAGGTGCTGAAATTTTCATTAAATCGATCACAGATGACGGTCATAGTTAACTGTAGTAAAATTTCTGGGATGGGAGAGCATTGTGTGGTGTGTGTGCGGGGGTTAGGGTGTGTGTACACTCGTGTTTGAGTTCGCTCAGGAAATTTCGGCAAATCATATTGTACCAAGATTATCAATTCGGAGGGTTAATTGAGAATGAATAATTTTGAAAATTCGTTAAAAATCAACGATTAATGTGGTTGAAACGTTTACTGAATGATGAAGAATCGTCTGGATGGAAGGCACATTCTTTTGATTTTTACTATTCAAAGATGGAAGGTCGTTTTGTGTTTGGCATTGGTAAATTAGATCTGGAGAACATACCTTTCCACATTCTTAGAAAAAAAAATGTGCTGATTAGAACCTTTGGAACCTTTAAAAGTTCTTCAAAGAACCATTAATAGCCTAGTAAGGTTCTCAAAAGTATTCTAGGGGGGTCTTTAGAACCAAGATTGGTTGTACAAGGAGGCTTCTTGGTTCTTGAAAATGCAAAGAACCCTTTATAGAACCCCTTTTATGGAGGTTCTAAATACGGAACAAAGAGGGCTCTACTGGTGTATTTTTCTAAGAGTGTATATAGAACTTTTAAGTCTTTGGCAAGAAATGAAGAATAGATTTTATGAAGATGATAAACATATCATATTCAATAATACAGACGTGTGTATATAAGAAATAGAACGGTTTGCGATGAAGAATTATTGACAAAAGGAATATGGTTAGGGATGTCATGGAAAATAGAAATATGAAACCGTATGCGCATTTTTGGAACAACTAAACATGTTAAAGGTGATATCGTGTTGAAAATGCATCACATAATTATGTTCAGCAATTCAAGATAAATACATGTACAAGGAGGGAAATTTTACTATATTGATATTTCTAAATACGATACTGATTTTTTTTTTAAATTAGAAAGTGGTGAATCGTTGTCTGGATTGAAATCGAGGAAAGTTTATGATTACTTTATTAAGCAACTGCAGAGCGATTACGTTCTACAAGTAAGGTATGGATAGTGTGGTTTCACCGATGTGGAAGTGAGAGAAATATTTTTAAGAGTTAAAGGCTCCATTCTGTGTAGCAAATTGCAAGAATTCCAATTTGAATTATTACATGGAGCTGGTTATACCATGCAATGACTTGAGAATATTTCAATTTGGATTTTTGGTAGATAATTTATGCTCCTTTTGTAAACAGGAAGTTGAAACATACCCACACTTGAAATAGTTCGTACACATTGGGAAGAAGTAGTTACACATCTGCATTTATTTGAAATTGGACTGGTATCATGGGGATGAGATATTTCTTGGGATATCTGGGAAATCTTCAAGGATAAATTTGTGTAACATTGTAGTTTTTTGTTGAAACATATCATTTTTTTTGTCAGCAAGGTCAAAGGGAACGATTCCACCATTAGAACATACATTAAAATCGATTGTTGGTTACATAGAAAAATGAAAAGAAATTAGAGAGGCAAATTACATTTACATTTGCAGACGTGGGAGGAGTTGAACTTTTATTTGCCTTGAAAAAAAGGGTATATATTCTTCCTTTTGCTATGTTTCAGCAGGGAAGTCCAACAAAGTCAAACACTGAAAGAATGTGGGGTATGTTTTGTGTGTGGATGGTGTGGTGTGATGTGGTGTAGGTGTATATGTGTAGGTGTGTAAGGGTATGGGGAGCGGGAGGAGTGGGGTGTAGATAAAAGTCTTTATTTTTCACAAGACCACGAGTGAAATTTGTTCTTGGATCGTTGCTGTTTATTTTTCCCTGTTTTGTTTTTGTTCTATTTTGGATGAAGAGCATCTTTTTGGTATAATGATAAGTATGTGAAAAAATATTTTAACTTTGTGTTTAGTGTGCACTCTTTTCTGCATTTATCTAATTTATTATTTTTTAATTGGCATGATCACCATTATCTATACTTTTTTTTAAGTATTCAATTGGTTGAGTATAAGTCAATTTAAATATATATGTAGCCTATACTTTTTGAGTTATGATAATGTATACTATTTCTTTAATGTATGATATGACTTGAATGTGATCATTTCTAAACATGAATGGAAAGAAACAAAACAAACAATCAAACAAGACTTCGATCACCCCCCCCCTTCCCCTTCCTCGAAACGGATTTACGCCGGTGTTGTGTACACTCTGGAGAGGAAACTAGCATGTGAGTCATCAACGTGGCTGCAAAGCATAAAGCCTGGAAACCATTTCCAAAGTCGTCAGCTAAGCAATGTGGATACTTCGATAGTTTACCAGGTAGAACATTTGATTTTGGCTCAAAATGCGTGGGTTCGATTCCCACTCGAAATCTTCTACATGCGCTATCTGACATTTTATCTTTTAAAGCAGTTATTCCCCTCAAAGGCAAGAAATTCTTCCTTCTTGAGAAATTTTTCAGTAGTTAAACAATAAGCACGACCTGGAGTTTATATCAGAAATGCAAATGTGACTGCTTTGTTTTTTTTGAAAACGTCTAAAGCGATTAGGTAAGGGGCATGGGTTGGGATGTTACAATGTATGGAGCAATAAGGCCCCCTCCCTTACTGGTGGTGTGTGGATGTTCGCGTGGATCTGCGGATGTGAGTTTGTGAGTGTGTGTGTTGGGAGTGTATAGCTATATAAACGAGGATAGTGAAAAAAAAAAGAAAATTCCTGAGAACATGGTCCTTGAATGTCAAACAATAGTCCTCGGATGTCAAACAAAAGATTTGATACTCATTCCATCAGCCTTCCGAGGACAGAACTATAGTTTACCTCGGGAGCAGAGTGATGTGTGAAGCTGTATTTGTGGGTTGTGTGTGGGTGGGGGGGGGGGGGGGGGGGCTGGGACCCTTACATGGACCCACTATTAAAACCGTGTTAATCCAATGCCCCTTCTATTCATTTTCGCCTTTTGGTATTTTCGCCTCCCCATTCTCTCTCCAACCCAAGCCCGTCTTTCCCTGCCACTCCCTCTATCTTGGCCCCCTTTCATAAAACTTATTATCAATACAAGTTAACAATAACTGTTATAAGCTACTGAAATCCTTGCATGTGATCGGCTGAGCGCAAATTTGTCATAGAAATGTGGCAGTTGTTACTGATAACAAGTTTTATGAAACGGGGCCCAGATGTCACTTGTGTTTCAATCTTTAGACTCGTTGCATTTTCCACAGCTCTGATTTTCCCCAGTCAACCCAATGCCTCATTCAGTTAACCACCAGCCAACCAACCAAACAAGACATGCTGGCAATCAATCCACCAGTAAAACACTCTCAATCAATCAATCAATCAATCAATCAATCAATCAATCAATCAATCAATCTGCAAATCAACCAATCGTTCCATTAGTAGGTTACCGCCTAGTCCACCAAACAAAAAGCGAACAACTCAATCAAGTCCACTGCAGTCTAGTCCCTCAAACAATAAGCCAACACTCAATCAAATCAAAGAATTCGAACAAAATCAAGCAATCAATCAATCAATCTACCAATCACTCAGCCGAGGCGACAAAGATCAACACATTAACAACAACCACGCCAAACCTTCCATTACTAAATGAATTAAGCAAACTACCACGTACTGAACGAACCAATATCACTCAACCAATTATACCATCCACACATTCAAACAACCATTAGATAAATTAAGCAACTAATTAATCAGTCGTTCAACGATTAGTCAATCATTCACCCCACCTTATTAGCTCAACCAGTCTTGTATACAAAGCAACAAATGCTTTGAGCTACGTTCAGCAAGACCCACCACCAAGAATCACGCTTCCTGAATTCAGTTCATCTCATCACCCCCTAGTCATCATATTCGTTCATCCATTACAATGCGGGGATATCGTATATATTGTCTTCCAACTTCCAAGAGGCATAATTCAAACGGCACATAGACCCTGTTTGATTCAGTACCAACTCAAAACATATTTATTTTTGTATTCGCTGTTGACAATGAAAGCATCAGTTTACAAAAAGAGGAGAAAATAAAAGAATAAGACGAGGCTCGGTTTTACTTCAAGAAATCACATCACGAAAATCAACGGTTTGCAATTCAGACACTAATGATTTTTTTTTTGACGTGTGGTAGAACAAAATAATTTTCCTCATATAGGTTTATTTTCTGGCACACATTGGCACCTAGATTAGTGCATGATTAAAGCCCATGCCGCACACAATACTACCTAAGTATGAGGAGGTGGTTATATATACACACACGGGTGACCATCTATAGCAGTAGCTCAATCGCGTTTTCCGCCTTTTCTGGAAATATATTCAGGAAGAAAATAATAAGACATGAGCTCTATAAAAGGTTGGCATCTAAAATGATTTTGTGATGGTTATTACGAGAAACACCGAGGGACAGCACGTTAACGATATGGAATGGGAAAACCAAATTTGTAGGTATATAGACAAGAAAGTGGATGGAAAGGTCTATAATACTAGAAGGAATTAGTAGGCCTATTGGTGCGCTATGCATGGAGCTCAATCAATGATCTCAAGATGCAATCAGTATCAGAGAATCGTGCCATTCGAATCATGCCAGAGACCAGAAAGAAAACATGATCTTCAAAACGTTTCTTTCACTGAGTATGTATGGTTTAATGAATGTCCGCTTTCTTTCTCTTTTTCTTCACGTTTCATTGATGGTTTGATAGTTATCAACACTGTTATTACATGATAGAATAGTAAAAAATATATCACTTTCGATTTCCAATCAGCAAGGTTCGATACTTTAGCTTCACGTTGGTGTTGATCCACTATTAAATCACCGCTGATCAAAAAAGTGTTATTTGCTTGCTTCATTCTGCATGAATATGGCTTCTTCATACCTTATATGAATGACATGATGAATAATTCATGAGGCAAGTCATATGCAAGGCATATCAGTACGTGTCGATGCTCGACGCTGATTGGTCTGCATATATAATGACTTGGCTTGTATAGTGCAGGCCAGTCGATATCTGGAAGGCCTCCGACCTGAAATCAGCCTATCAGAGGCAGTACTGGGCACCATGCATTGTCCCCATCACACCAATAAGAAGCGCTTCCCTCCTTCATACAATGACAAATTATTAGTTCTTTCTTGGCGAAGAATTGTGTGAAAATAAAGTGTGAAATCATAAAAAAATGAATGCATCACTCGCACACGTTAGGAAAAATACGGGGTTCAGTCCACACATGTCTCATTTCATTATTTTGCATTATTTTTTCTCATCTTTCAAATCAAATACGAGATTCATCTTCACTCAATCTTAATTTTATTTATAGCAATCCTTACGGATTAGTAGCGAATCATCTAAGTTCGTTCATAAGACTACACAGTTCTGATAATAATATGCTTCATAGTAAGCTATAAATATGATGAAATAAATTAAACTTTGTCTAATGCACATGTTACGGGAACGCCAGGCTCCGTCGCCTTCAATTCTTCTATAGCTTTCAACTTATCAAAGTGCAAAAAAGACTCCTCCTTGAAAATATAAATACACATATATTCATCTACAAATTAAATAGTTTGATAAGACGCAAATGAATCGAATGCTCCTGTGTCTATAAGAATCTAAAAATGATGATGAAGTTACACAAATCTCCATTATCTCTGGAGTGTGGAGAGCAGATAGCGAGCTAAACAGCAAGCACGTTTCTCCAAAATAGTTCATTCATTCACAATAAAAAATGAATCAATAGTCTTTTCCACTGATGAACAGAACATAACCATGCATGTCTATGATTCACGAGCCTCAATGAGAGAATCACCATTTTAAAACCACATATAAGTTATAAAAATTCCCTTCCACCTTGCAAAAAAAAAAAAAGAAGAAGAAGACTAAAAACACAACGCGAAAAAAAAAATAGATGAAGTTCTGTTGCTTAGTTACGATGAATGTGTTATTCTTGCTTGGCTTGGTGGTTGGTTTCATGGTTCAAGTCCCCTCTTAGAGATGGGGTGGAGACGTCCCCCCTTGCGGAAAATGCACTAAGTACTGAGCTACTCCTAGAGACACGCCGAAAAGAACTGTACGGATTGTAGCCACCCTGTGACGTCATCGAGAAAGGGGAAGAAAACACAGAAAGTTGAATTAGAACATGCTGAGAAATAAACACATTATTCATTAAACCAGATGCAAGCAGATCTAAACTACGATAACAAACTCATGCGTTTGTACTTTTCAAATGATATTAATTTTAAATTTCATCGTAAGAGTTTTTGTCTGGAGTTGCAAATCAGTTTGAGGTGTTTCAATCTGTTATTTACCAACAGGTAACGCAATTCCAACAAGGTTTTATTTCCCAAACTCCATGCATTTGAAGAACCGTAACATATTTAGTTCAGTCCTTGTAATTAACTATGAAAACTCGTCGAACGGTGAACAAACCTTAATCTTCCGGGGAATATGACTTTGAAGAGACATGAACTTGAAAATAGATTTAATCATGCTGAAAATGCACCAGTGCAGGCAAATATTCTACTCATAAAACTATGTAAATCGAAGCGCATTTGAAACTGAACTTATCATACAACAGCAAAGATAAATCATCCTGTATCTCTTCCGAGAGTTAAAAATGTAATTTACTTCTAGTTGAAACATGCTGAATCCGGACTTATTATGAGAAAACAAAGATCATGTACACATCATACTGTTTGGCCTATACGCGTCCAAACGTGCTTCCCCGGTCAATAAAGGTTTTAGGTTATTTTTCTTTAAAAAGAAGGAAAAAAAAAAACCTCCATAACAAAATCAAGCACATACTCATTCTGATGAAATGATGGAAAGAAAGTATATGGATAGGAGGATTAGTGCACCATGGTCCCGCCTTCTTTCTCATTTCGTCATGATTGAATAAGAATGGGCATGAAAGTCGATAAAATTTAAATTAATTCATAAACGATTGACTATCACTGTCTTCACCAACCCTAACCATTGTACACAAATATAGGTTGAACATAAAATGAATACAACTAACTATATACACTTTGTATTGTAAAGCCAGAAAATTAGCAAAGGAAATAATAATGTGCAGGTATATATGTTTAAGACCAAGACTGTTTGATAATAGGCTGTGCTATAGCTAGCGGTACAGTTTTCTAGTTCTAGATATGCTTAGTAGCGTTAGATACAAGTATATATATATTGCTTCATTCAGAAATTCGACATAGAGAACCCAGAGGAATAGGGAAGTGTCTCAGATAAAGACCTTTTTAAAAACCACTTTAATTTGGTTTTCTTCTACGGCACTTTTAAGTGTGATATCAAGGTCCTCGTGTCCCACCCGCTAGCGAGCAGACCCAATTTGGCGCCAAGGTGACGAAACTCACAAAGCCCTTCTATTGCACGTGACATTGTGAATACCAGTGACGCCATTCCAATTCACAAGGTCGACCACTTTTTCCCCTTCCATGATTTTATAATATAATCTATAAAGGAAAATAAAGGAAAATGTATTTCGTTTATATATGAATGACTTTCCAATAAAAACTGATAATTTAAATACAGAAAAGGAGAGTGTTCCACTGCGAAGATTATCACTTGATATCGCAACAAGGCGCCATTTTCTTTGCATGTGTTCTGTTCATAAGAGGGCTTTGTGAGCGCACCGTTCACACATGGGTCGTTCTCCCTACCGTTGATAGTCTAAGATGCAGAGTAGGATGATGATCCAGCCTTCGCTGAGCTACGAACAATCTTTGTACCCGACTGGAGTAGAAGATGGTGGGATGGAGTAGGATGATCGTCAAGTTTGGATTGTGATTTGAAAAGTCAGGTTTTCAAATCAAATGCACAAACATGCACAGGTTTCGAAGAGATGAGAGGCATAAATGCATACAAATGGTGAAGGTGGTGTTGGCAGTATTGATGTGCGGGTGAGTGGTATATGAAAAGGAACGAGAGAAAAAAGAGAAAGGTACACATGTCAAAACAACGTAGCTAGAGATGATGCAACAAGGGCCTTCAATAGATCTCTATGCTCATCCTGCTGATATCTGCATATCTCTGACACAGCAAGTTGTTTTGTCTCATTTCAGAATATCAGATAGTCGACCAAATAAATGAGAAAAAAAATGAAATAAATTTATGAAAATAATCGGCAATGACTTCATTTCTCTGTTCTTTCTTTTTACTGGCCACCGGAAATCAAATCTTTCTGTGTTTTTTTTTTTTTTTGTAGCGCGAAAATCAGAGATATGCAGACGAACTTTGACCCAAACTGACAAGGCAGCGGATCAGGTAATGATGATCACGTGATGCACCCCATGATTACCATGTGGAACCTAGAGTTGAGCTACAACAGGTAGACTTCTATTGCTTTGCGAGCTTTGATCCTTTCTGTGTGGGGAAAAAAACATGAACACGTGCGAGAGTTAGAGGCTAAGCGATAGGAAGAAACCAACACCATAGGAAAGAACTTTAGAATAGATACAACAACATCAGGAAAAATGATTTTGCTACTTAAAGTGGTAAATATAGTGAAAACGGATAAATATTGATCAAAAAGTGTATAATTATGACTGCTGTAGGTGAAAGCAATTATAAGCAGAGTAAATATTAGAAGTAGTGAAATTAAGTTATAAGCAGAGTAAATATCAGAAGAAGTACTATGAGTGCGGTTTAACTAATCATTTCAATGGCGAACTACTATGGGTTATATGCACTGAAGACATTGTTAGCTTGCTTCCATCAAGTGCGAAGTCGCACAGCTTTTGTGTAAAGCGCTATTTCATCTTCAAAGTGCTTAAAAGAGGGCAGCAGTCAAACCTGGAATGAAACGAAATGGTGGTAAGAAGGGGACGAATTCAAGATGGAAAGGTCGAACCCAGTTGTAGACGATACGGCTATAGTGGATAGAGAAAGATAATTATCATGGATATATGTAACTGATATTTTATACTTACGGAATATCAGTCTGATGTACGAAAAGATAAAATACACCTCATGAAAAATGGGTAAGACCTGATTATGGTAACAACATCGGTATATTGGTGATACAGACTTTAAATGAACTCTGACTTGTTAATGGCACAAAACGAAATCTGGGAAGGGGTTTAGTGGGGTCTGGTAGAATTTATGAGACCTGAAGGCAGATCAAGCTAGCTGTGTTTCCGCCAGTAAAATATGTGTGTTTTCAAATCAAATTACTAAAATTCAAAATTAAAACTGGTTATCTTTCCAAACAACTGAAAACAAAAAGAAACTGACCGCAAAGACGTATGGACACAAAATGTTAGTACCGGTTTTTTAAGTTTTTGTGTGTGAGTATATGTGTATGAAAATGTTAATTGCGTTTTTTTTAAATCAATTTGATGGATTTGATAGAAATGGTTGATAGAAAGCGATTAGAAGGATATCAAAATAACTAATTCTGCAGTTAGGTTCCGATAAAATTTGAAAATAATATTCTCATTCCAAGTCCCTTCAGGAATGCAAATGTTTACTGATGACAAGCCAACTTTAAAAGTAATAGAAGGGGGGAATCGACGAAGTAGTATATCGAAAAAGAAAAATTAGTTAAATTCTATCAATGAGGGAAAGCAAAGGGGGAAATGATAATGATAGATAGAAACAAAAAACAGGAATGATAAATGAAAAGAGGTGAAAAGATATGGGCAATTACGCACTTCTTGTTTGTAGTTGCTTTCATAGGCTCTCTAAGGGTCTCATTCAGGAATCAAGCAAAGAATCATGAGCACAAGATGTCCCCAAGAAATAGCCAGTGAATGGAATAAATTGCTGCTACATATCTGATTACTTTCTCCTGGATTACGAGAGTTATGACCACGAACAAAGGACATTTGTCTTGTTGGTTTGCAAAACAAACAGCAACCGAAATAATAGTCAAGACAAAATTGGTCATACGGCAAAGCCGGTTTCAGGGCATCCCCAGGACCCAAATTTTGAGGGACGTTTTGAAGTAGCCGGGTTTTGGTTGTAAATCTTTTAGGATGGAAGGGGAAAGGTAGTGATTGTTAAAAACGAAGGGGATGCTCTTGCCCCCTTCATTGCCATTTGACTCCGTAAAGAAACAAAAACTCCACTCGTCACCCCCGCGTGAAAGCGGCTCAGAGCTCTATTCACTAAGGGTAAGCCCAAGCAACATCATTCAACGAGAAATGCGCAAGTACCGTGTGATAAAAAGGCTGGATATGGTGGTGTTTTTAATGGGAGAACGACAAGCCGGACAGGGAATCATCATCGTCATCTGAAACCCGGCGGCCCAGAAACTCATCCAAATCTGAAAAATCGGAATCGAGCAGTACCGAGGATACGCGGGTTGATGTGGTGACTTGGCTGCGTTGCTTGGCTCGGAGCTTGTTAACCTGTGATTCTGCAAGCTCTACACGTTCCTCGTAATCTTCCAGGTCGCGCTGTGCGTTGCGGTACTTGGCCAGGTTCTGGTTTACATTCTCCTCCTGCAAGGTAGTGACCAAACAAAAAAGAGAAAGTTCGTAAGTCAAGTTTCATCGCTTAGTTATGCTACATCAAAGCTTATGAGACATCAAAATAGTTGATTTGCATGTGTGATAGGGAAGTATTCTGTTTGAAACCTTCTTTATAGAACGATCTTGCATGATTTAGGCCTTAATTTTTCAAAAATGAGCGAACACAAATTACTGTAGGATAATACCTCAATGTCGTAATTAATAGTAAATCTTTAAGAAGATTCATGCTGCAGCAGTTCATTGTAATTTTTCTATCAAACACTTGTAATTACTAAACAGCTTGATAGTATGAAAAAAGGAATGGGTTTCGAATGACTTACAGACTCCTCTAGTTGCCTCTTGAGTGTCTTGCATTTGATGGTGAGTTTGTCGCATTGTTCCTGGATGCGTTCTGTGATCTTACGGTCCTCCTCGGATTGGAAGAGTACTTCCTTGACGCGACGCTCCTGACGGCGGACAGCCTTCTCGGCGTCAGAGCGGCGGCGTGCCTCAGCTTCCAGCTCATTCTCGAGGTCACGAAGCTGCAAGAATAAAGCAGTATTTGAATATTTTAGGCGACCATCCCTGAGGATGTCGTGATTCGTGATTATAGCATCTTTAAGTTAGTTGTCTGACCGTTTACTTGGTAACTGTTGCAAACAATACACTCCAATGTTAAGTTGTACTATTCATGATGAGGTTATGAATTGCGGTTATTCCCGTAATCACCAAAGCGTCCTATTCTAGTGATACCAAACTGTCATTGAAATATCAGATCAATTGTTTTTTTTATTGGTAATTATGGAGCACCTGTGTCGCGTCGGCGTCTACAATATCGCTGCAATATTGAATCAAGAAGAGGGTAGTGTTTTAGGATGAATATGGAGAGACTGGATAAGAACAGGGTTGGCTACTTACCCTGGCCTCTAGCTTCTCGATGGTGCGCCTTCCTCCCTTGAGAGCAGCAGCCTCAGCTTCATCAAGACGGACCTGCATGTCCTTGATCTGTACTTCCAGAGACTTGCGGAACTTCTCGATCTGGACGGAGTGTTCTTGCTCGGTGCGGAGCTCATCAGCAAGGCGGGTGGCCTAGGGTGATAGGAGAGACATTTTTCATCTTAACTGAATGGTCCAATTTGCAGCAAAATTTCCAAAGACTTATTGGTTAAGTTAAGGTCTTTTAAAAAAGGATCTCAAAATTTCTCAAAACTACAGCCCTCTTATGTATGAAATGTGTACTGATTATTTTACTGGAAATAGGATTGTCAAAGAAAGGTAGAGTGTGCAAGAGATAAATATTATAGAAAAGTGAATAATTTTATGACTCACATCAGCAATGGCCTTCTTGGCATTGTCATCATTGTTGCGTGCTTCATTGATGGCGTCTTCAAGCTCGGAAGTAAGTGTCTGGAGCTCGGCCTCAGCCTTGCGGCGCTGGTTGCTCAGGACGTGGTTCTGTGCAGACACTTCGGCCAGGCGGTCATTGGCATCCTGGAGGTCTCCTTCGGCTAGTTTGCGGGAGCGTTCTGTCGTCTCGAGGGCGGTGCGGACCTCCTCGAGTTCTTGGATGAGCATTTGACTGCGGCGTTCAGTGATCTGGAGCTGGTCACGCATGTCCTCGCGGGCACGGGTCTCCTCGTCAACGCTGGCTTGGAGTTCCTGCATTGAAGTAACATAGATTTAATGTGGTCAACTCAAGGTGGGGTTTTCACAAGTCAATTCATACAAAGGAAAATGAAACTACTGTGTTATCATTTCAATTAGAACACATCTGATAATGTTCTGCTTGTCTAAACTGCTCAAACGTTCTCGGATGACTCAACAGGAGGTTTTGTTTTTAATGAGTCAGTGTACTTCAGATGTTGCTGACATACCTTGACTTGGATCTGGAGCTTCTTGATGGTCTTGATGGCCTCAGCGCTGTTCCTGTTGGCATGGTCAAGCTGGATCTCCAGGTCGTTTACTTCACCCTCGAGCTTCTTCTTTAGCCTCTGTGCATCGGTCTTGGCCTTGAGCTCAGCCTCCAGGCTAGCCTGCATTGACTCCATGGCGCGCTCGTGATTCTTGCTGTAAGTTGGGGAAGATAAAATGATTCGTCAAAGATAATGAAGACATCGACCTGCGGTTGTTAATAGCTATTTCACAACAATCTGGCGATCACCGCTGCATTGCATTGAGAATACTGAGTGAAAGTAGATGAATTACAGACTGCATTGTAATATATCAGTTTTTCTAAACCAAATGAAAGCGATTCCCATGTTTTGGATTCTTATAAAGTCCCATGATTTTTATCATTAAAGAGTACTGGTGACTCAATGTAAATTTTTGGTGGTGTATAGCTGCAGCATTGGCAAAAATCAACAGCAAGATTAGTCTTACCGGGTGACCTCGAATTCCTCATCCTTCTCAACAATTCGGCGTTCGCACTCCTGCTTGACCTGTGTGATCTCAAGCTGAGCACGGATGACCTTAGCCTCCTCGGCTTCAAGGTGGGCTTCGGCCTCCTCCAATGCGACGCGCAGCTCATCCTTTTCGAGTTCAAGACGCTTGACGAGTTTCTGGAGCTCGTGTACGTTCTTGCCACCCTCTCCGAGCTGATCGGTGAGGTCCTGGATGTCATCTGTAGAACAGAGAAAGAACAGGCCCCCGTTTCATAAAACTTCTTATCAATAACAACTGCTACATTTCTATGACAATTTTGCTCTCATCCAATCAGATGCGAGGATTTCAATAGCTTATCACAGTTATTGCAACTTGTTATTGATAACGAGTTTTAAGAACGGGGCGCTGAACTGGCCTTTGGTTTATTCCAGTTCTTCAACATGACCAGCTTTCCGATTACACAAATTTGCCGACAAAGTAAACTTCTTCCTGCAGTGTATTATCCAGTAGGAGATTGAACACTTGTTAAATCAACCTGTGTATTTATGACATTATTATCATGAAGTAGCATTGATACTTACCCTGAAGGGCTTTGTTGTCACGGCGGACGTTGGAGATGACCTCAAGGCTTTCCTCGTATTGATTCTTGACCTTGAAGAGCTCAGTGCTGTATGTACGGGCCTCGCGCTGTGACATGTCAAGCTCAACAGCCAGAGACTCGCACTTCTCCTTCCAGACAGCAAGATCCTTGTCGAAGTTGCGCTGCTTCTTCTCGAGTGTGGCGCACAGCTGGTTGGCCTGTGTAAAGATGAAGATCGGGGAAAGGTTCGTGAAAGCATGCGATTTATCGCACACTTTCATCTCAGGAAATAGAAATACAGACAAGTAACTCGTATAAGTAAAGCAGATGAGGGAATCTTTTAGTCGAATGCAATTCATACTAGTCGAAGTGGATTCTGCAACTTTTAAGAAACGACGTCCAAAGGTTTCTGGCAGAGAGATTGGTTGAGAAAATGAGATAAATAATCGGCGTGGAAAATAGAACTCACCCTCTCAAGATCAAGCTGGAGGTCTTCGACCTCACCAGTAAGACGGGCCTTGGTCTTCTCAAGACTGCCATTCTTGGACAGGGCGGTGGACAGCTCTTCCTCGACCTGTGCAAGGCGGATCATCAGTTTCCTCCTGCAGAACACGAGACAAAACGATATACAAGAGTAACAAGGAGAGGTATTGGAGCACAGATTCAGACGTGATTTGGTGATATTACTATGTTACTAATCATTACTTGTAAACGGTTTGTATTGTTTGATTTTTTAAATTATGTTTATTGAACGACAATCATCATGAATCACCTTCAGTGACTGCATTCCGATATTTCCAACTTATGGTTTTTAAAAAAAATGAGACTGACATGCCGACGAAACATTTTTTTTTTAGTATTGAACAACTTGTGTAAATCTTCAATTACCGTATCACATATTTATCCGAGGAATATACTTATGATTCAAGAAATAAGATATAAACTGCCAATGGTACAAAGTATCAATGGTACTGATGATGATTCTTACTTGGCCTCTTCGAGTTCCTCAGCACGCTGGACGGCCTCTCCGTCGTATTTGGCACGAAGCTGGTTGAGCTCGCCATTGACCTTGGTAAGCTGGCGCTGGACTTCGGCACGGGCTTCAGATTCCTCTTCGACCTGGTCGCGGAGCTGGTCATTGTCGGCCTGGAGTTGTCTGAGCTGAGATGCTAGGGAGTTCTTGGCCTGCACAGATAAAATGTTAAATCAGGCTAGTTAATTATCAGCTTGGCAGTCCATGATATTTAGTCTGTAGGTGCTTGTTTCGTTTTGCAAGTAGTATTGACAAGTCATTTGCAATATCAGCCTTCAGATCAATATGAATATCTTTATATTAATTAAAATTACAATGACCAAAGAAGAAGAAATACGTTCAAAGAAAGGAATTGACTAATGCTCTATTGTTTCGTCTTACTTACCCTGGTCTCTTCATCGGTGCTCCTCTTGTATTCCTCAAGCTGCATGGCCAGGGATGTGCGGGTCTTGTTGAGTTGAGACAGCTGGTTCTCAAGGTCCTCAAGCTGGCGGGTCAGGTCGGAGTTCTCGCTACCAAGGCGGGATTTGGAGTTCTGCAGGTCATTGATGGAACGGTCACGCTCAGAAACGGCTGCGTTGGCCTCGCTCAGCTGTGCTTCGAGCTGGTGGACGGACTTCTCGGCATTGAGCTGCAGATTGGGTAATTTTTATGAGGAATGGAATACTGAGCATTCAAAGTTCCAAAAGATCTCCTTATGTCTGAGTTTTAAAATTATCGATCCGTCTGGCTGATAGAAGTCGCTATCAACTGTGGGTTTTTTCAGGTTAAGTAATCAAAACAAAGCAAAATTGTCAGCTCATATCTTCTTTAATGTATAATCGAGAGTATTTTCTTAAATGTTTAAATAACGTAAAATGCTGATGCTTATATTACGTTCGCATAGGGGTTTCAAAAGTTCAAAATGTAAGTATTTCTGCTTTTTTAACCAGCGTATTGCATAATATACAAGGTAAACATTTACAATGTAGTAATTTTAATCGATGATGGTAGTGGTTTGCGCTAGATTTGTTACTCACTTTTGCCTTGGTGACGTAGTCCATGTTGCTGGAGATATCCTCAAGCTCTACTCTCAACTGCTGGCGTTCCTTCTCGATCCTTTAGTAATTGAGAATTACGAATACAGTGAAATTCACTAAAATGAAAATACAAACGTGCCAAAAGATCATTCCCAAAACATCATCTATTAAATTTCTTTTCATTTTGTTACGTTTCATTGCGGATCCTATAACTTTCAGGGAATATTTTTATTCACGCAATTTTTAATAAGTAGGCCTATACAAGTTTTATGTTGCAGAATAAGGCAATTCCAGTGAATGTTCTAAACTTACTTTGTTTTGCTCCTGTTGACGCTCTCAAGGTTCTCGGTGAGCTCGGCGACGGCATCGGTGTGCTTCTTGCGGAGCTGTGAGGCGACGGATTCATGCTGGACGATCTGGTCTTCGAGCTCACGCTTGAGTTTGGAAAGCTCTGCTTCGCGGCGCTTGTTGACCTCGATCTGAGCTGCGGTGGCACCTCCCTGTTCCTCAAGACGGTCGCCAAGGTCCTCGAGTTCGCGAGTCACATCTGCGCGTTGCTTCTCGGCCTGCACATCGACAAAGTGAACAAAACAAGTGGTAAATCATCAGCAACAGATCGTTAAAGAACTAAAGCAGGTTTAAATTGTTGGGCATGGTTAAAATCGTTATCACGATAAATGCGTATGCGATTTTAAGCACTGCTGAATTCAAATGAGCTCGAAGCTTTATAAATTAAAACAAAAAACTATAGAAGTATAACAGAAGTATAAGTTAAATTTCAAATTGATTTTTTTCAAAGGTAAAAATAATTCATTTCTTAAAATCAAGAGAGGAAATAAGATTTTCTCATTTACAGGACTTTTAATGATATTTAGTATTAGCGGTAGACGATGCTTTTCATGAGATCCCACAATACATTCAATAATACCCCTCACACATCCCTAACACGGCTAGTATTACTGTCTGTATATTTGACCTCTGTGGTATTTGTATGAGTACACAGGGCCGGTGATACGACATGTGCGGCTAAGAATAGATCCATGCCTTCAACCAAAGACAAATTAATCGACATGAGTTAAGACCAATGACGTCTTTATCTTCGACACAATATGTCTGGAATGAGTCCTATGTGAGGCATGTTCTAGTTGAGCTTCTACGTGATAATTCCCTCCCCTTTCTAATAAAGATCAATTTCTTTTTCTCTTTCCCAATTTATTCATCATTTCTATCTGTCCTGTGCAAATATTCTGTTATGAAAAAGGAGCTAAAATATGTCTGTGATTTTCATTACCTTGGCTTCAAAGGGATATAAAATACTGTTTGTTTAATTATCTTTCACTCGTCATGAATAAATTATATCTTCCCAATTAATGCACGTTGTTCTCCATAATATCTATCTTGGTAAACCGTAAGAATGAACGATTTCAAGTGATACATTTTCCGTTTTGATAAGTCAGTCTCGGCATCTTTAAAAATCCTAAGACATTTCAATCGGTACGTGTTTGAATGTAACTTCCTCTGCCACGACGTGGCGTGTTGCTTTATCAAACATTCTTGGCATGACCCATCGTCTCCTGGCGAGAGATGGAATTCCATTCCGAATACCAGTCAGCTAGCAACTCCACCACCCCTCCCCCTCTTCCACCAACCCCCTCTAACAATCCCCAATTCCTATACAAACGTCACCGCCCTATCCAACAGCATCCGATGAATCACTCATATATGGGCATAGGGATAAAGCAATAGGCGATAGTGACTTATGCGAGTCTTAGTAAAATCGAAACGAAATTTATTTACATGGTAATTACATATGTCCTACAATTCACACTGCCACCCTGCAGGATTTAAAACAAGGAAATGCCATAATGAATTTTGCGAGATTGTGTAAAGTTTCCTTTGGAGCATGGTGACGAACAAAAATAATTTATGAAAATAATTGATATGTAATAATTTCGAATTTAGTTTTATGACTGACCTTGGCACGATTCTGTCTCTCTGCTTCCAACTCCTCTTCTAGCTCTTCAATGCGGGCCTGATGGACAGGAAAAAAAAGAGAAAGAGAAACCATGATGAATAAGGCAGGAAACAAAATGAATTGATGGATAGAGAAGAAAAAATACCATAAAGAAAAAGGAAAGAGAAAAGTGATTAGTGGAGAAAGAAGTTTTTCACTCATTCCTATTGTTTAGCATCGAAATTGGTGATTCCAAGATATTTCAATATGTTCACACATTTGAAAATCACCCACCCACACACACACACACACACACCCACACGCCCACAGATCAATTATTCTATTCCACATCATGCATTTAGAGCCTTTCAGCGTCCTTAACGTTCGTCTCCTTTCTGATAATGGGGGGTCTAGGTCCACAAAACCAGGTTAGCGATTATCTGAAATAAATCCATGATGACCATGATATTCCCCCCCCCCTTCTTTTTTGCTCGATGTGTCAACGTTAGGGCAGAACGTTTCTCAAAGCGCAATTTCAAAATTATAAAGCGAAGGCCTAAAAAAATTGCTATAGGGAGTATATATCCGATATATTCCAACCGATGTAGAGGAGAGTTTAGTCCAGCACTCATGACGATGGTATATTCCAAAGAAAGTATAATCCAAAGAAAGAAAGTAGCACCATTATATAAACATTAAAAAATGACCTCACTCTGCGTTGCCAATTTAACAATCTTGCGCTTTAAAATGTACCAATCATTTCTACCTTAAGCTTTCGGAATACAGATACATCCATTCGAACTGTGGGTTCCCCATTCACCTTTCCATTAATCGTTTTGGGGCTCTCATAATGGTAGGAATAACTATACTGCGTCCAACCCATATCTGGTCCTGGCTACAAAAAATGTGATCCCGCATTTCTCAGCTCCAAAGCAAAGAATGTTATTTCGCATTCTCAGGCATCGTCTACCTTTTATCGAAACTGCTTTCTTCCCTATGGAATTTATTCTCCGTGCGTCAAGCAAGCGTCCAATGGCATTTCTCAGATCATTAAGTCAGTAATTGCTCGTTACTCTAGCTCTGTTCTCTTTATCAAATATTAGATGCTAAGGAATGTGACACTGTGTTCCTTAGATTTACACCCTCTTGCATTTGATTTGTTGAAGTAGTTAGCATGCAGGTCTCAGACATCTTATTGTGCTATTCCATGCTGGTTATTTGTCAAGTAAACTAGTCTTTATTTGCCAATTAAAATGACTCAGTATAGTTCTCGTCATAACAAGCCTTTTGACCCGATGACCTCGTTTTCCCGCCATTTAATGACCCTTTCGTTTCCTCCTTGGATGGGGGGACCTAGTTCCTTTGCCTGTAACCCATGCTTTACTTACTTCCTTGTCTCTGTGCACTTTGATTCCCTGCTTTTTGTTTTCTAATTTGTATTATCCTCTTTGTTCTTTCCGATCCATGATTCCATTCTTCTCTATTCTGAAATCTCTATTTTTCCTGTTGCCTCTTCCTTTCCCTCTTCATGCATTGTCAGTATTTGGGATTCGTTTCTAGCCCTAATGCTTTTAATGCGCTTCGTTTCGTCTGTAACTTAATTTTCTCCAATCATGCAGCTTACCTACCAATATATTCATTCACACTATTTCAGTCTTTCAGTATTTCCATTATTTCCATCTGAATCGTTCTGAATGATACTGACTTGAATTCGTCAATGTAAGTTACCACTATTTGGTCACGGTTTCCATTTGTCTTAACAACTTATCGTGCAGTCTCGCAAGCACGTTTTTGTTTTAAGCCGCATGCTTACTAAGAATTTTATCTATTCATTTTAGTTGTTCGACTCCCTATTCATTGTTCAATCCTTTGAATATATGCTACAGTCATCTCTAAAGGGCTACTGAGGAACCTTTCGTATTACAAGCTCACCTTTCTGTTCTAATTAATCCGTTCCCTTTCAAGAAGTTGCATGCAAAGTACTTCCGTTCAAGCTATTAAGGAACCTTTCGCAGTGCACGATTTCACTATTCATTAAGCTCGTAAAAAGGTTATGGAATAATTGAATAGATGCATGCATAAATGAAAAGAAAGCTAATGTCTACCCGTTTGGTTTACTTGTTCCTGTTCCGATAAGTACTAGTCCTACCTTGTACACTGTTCAGTGTGTGAGATTGTACCCCGCATCCTGCCGCATGCACAACCCTGTCAATCATCATGCAAATAATAGAATGTAGAGACTTGGTAGATGCCTACTTCATAGAGTTTCCTCATGCCCGCTGCACTGTCACCCAACTCATAGCTGCGCCTGATGAGCTGTCTCGACTTGGCGCTCAATTTGTTGTAGTTGATGTTGCTGCCTGTGGCTGAGCTGTAATCCGTTACATATCCACCGGTGACGTTCCTTTGGACCACCTTACTGCTAACAGCACTACTACTGCTGGTAAAGCTACTAGACATGGCTGCTGGTTTGTGTTGGATGCTATATCCAAGATAATCAGAGGAAGAGAGAGAGAGATGCTGATGCTCGCTCAAGGAAGGCTTCCACTCGAATGAGGTGACTAAGGATCTAACCAACGCGAGGTGTAAACTCCGATTATATCCCAGCTGTATTGCACGCTCCCCTGTGGTGGCTACTATCTCCAGATAAGGCAATAGCACTGATAGTGAAGGGCAGTTGGGAAGTAAAGACAGGACCGCCTTGCTCTTGTCTCAACGCTAGAAGTACTGATCGTTGATGGTAAGCCAGCTACGCCTTTTAACATTCCGTGTCTTCAACAGATGATGGGTTGGGATGCCTTGGCCTGCCCACTGCGAATGCTGATGTCATCATCCAATCCTGATGAGCTGTGAGAGCCTCGACCAATCAGGGCTCAGCAGGCGTGATGCCAGCTCTGAGCTTATTTGGCATTGGTATGCGACTGGCTGGCAAAGCCTCTTCTCTCTGTCTACGCGGCGTGCATACCACTATCCCGGTAATCCGACCCGGTTCATCCCCAATCCCTATAGCTATATATGAGGCTTGCTGTGGAACGTCCACATGTGCATACCATTGGTCCTAGATTGTATCATACTTGAATGGTGAGTATATCAGGTATACGGCATGATAGTACAGAAAGTGAACCACCCAACACTGTACTGTTTACCACACCGAACATTCGATAGCTCCCCTGAATTTCTGGGCGCATTTTGATACCTCCTATGTGACCCTATAGCAATACTTGACATTCCGAACCAAATGTGGATGGCCCTATATTGATAATGCAAAGTGACATCACGTCTCCCATTCATTACCCGATCTCTGACACCTTCGTGCGGTGAGGATCTCATGTCACATTCCCATTGCAGCCATTCATTGACACCCAGATACCCATCCTTCCGTTCTCCTACTACCTATAAACGTTCAACACACCCCCTATCATCTTCCCCCTAACATCAACAAACCTCTAGGGCATGGCCATAAACATCTCCTCCCCAGAGTCCCTATCGGGCCTAAATACCGACGCCAATGTTATCGTTCCTTATCGAACCCAATCCCCTTCGAACTCAGCATCATCCCATATCTCTATTTCCTATCCCCATTCTGAGTTCCACCCGCCTTGCTTTGTACCCCGTCGTCCTATCTTGTTGACTTTGCGACCTCTTTATACAAACTCTCTCCCCACGAGACAAAATACCTGTCTCAACATTCCCCGAGTTATATCTCACTTATCATTTGATATGCAAAACCCCAGCTATCTGCAGTAGATATTGACATAGTGCTCGTCATTCCCTTATGTTGTCTAGACTCCAGGACAATACAAATATACCCAGACATGATACAGGCTATCTAACATTGGGATTGGTATGAAATATTCTAATCAAAGCAATTTGAACTAGTATTGCGAACCTTTACGTTTTAAATGAGCCTCACCGATGACAGGGGTAAAGTAATATGTTTAATGAAAATACATTCGTACCCTGATAATGTACGTGCGAGTACGAGCTCTGCCCGTGAAAGTAATAAGATGTATGTATAATTCTGTCGATCAGTGGAGTGGCACAATGAATCAGCGGGTTGTTAAACAATGTTTTATACAGTCTTTCAGAGCAGGAGATATATTTGCGTCGTTTACACTAGTTACTTACATCATTAGATATGGAACTACCGCATGTCCGTTTGTTTTTCTCATCTGGGAATACGGTTTATCTAGACTGCCAATGTGGGCGGTGTAAATGAGCTGTTAACCAGATTATTATCCTTGCTCTGTAAAGAGGGACCCGGGAATGTCCCAATCATTTGATGCGGCCCTGGGCTTGGTATCTCTGGAATGTTTAAAGGGGAAGTGGCGGTCGACTACTGAGCTTGTAAATATGTCATGGCTACGCGGCTGTCGCCTGGCCGCTTTTCTTAATATTTTGATTAAGGTCGTATGCTGTTTATTCTACTGTGTATGGTGCTGCAGAATCTATATGGCACGACGACATGCATTTATGGATTTCATATTTCAAGGAAAAACGTGATGAATTCTCCGGCTGAATTTTGCTATCAGTGTTGGATATGGTTGTCGAATATCCAGCATGATATGCTGCATATACAATGTAAGACTAGGCGACTAGTCACAGATGCCACAGGAATTACTACACGTCTAACAATGCTCGTCAGACCTTCATGTACTAGATCTTTATACGAGGTTGCTGATCGTTACGCGCATACCAAACTCTGCGACTCATCAATTACTTCACTTCTTACACGACATAGCTTGGTATTCCACTCGAGTGGACCTAATGCCATTTCCCTACTGCAGTCGCTCTTGCCCTGTCTGCCAATTTGTATTATTGTAACTCCCAAATTATGGCTATCTTAAATGATGTATTTGCAGCCGACCTATTTTAATTTTGCACTAAAACATATATTATAAATCTGTAAGCAAAGTGATGGGCTTTCACTTTCACGTACATATGCTTTTCACTCTAGAGGACATGTGAGATGTATGCACATTCTCGCAATGCTTGATTCCACTGCATCGTTTCCTTACACGGTTCGACAAAGGCCGTAGTTAAAGCCTGCTTAGTTGTGTATTGAAAAAGGAATAGTAGTTAAATGCCTTTTTCTTCATGGTCTAAATAATCAGTGATTCTTGGATACCTACCAAACATGAAACAGTGATTAACCTTTTTGATGTGGTCACAGATGCCTTTCTTTCTTTTTTGATACGAAGAATTATTCTTGCAACGCCAAGACTAATTCAATTATTAACTAAGTACTATACTGCATAATGAACTCTGCATACTCACTTCTATCAGTTTGCGTTAGCAGTATTAATTGGCAATGATAATATACTGGCAGTCAGCCTGATGTGTGTCTGCAGGGTTCGGAACTTGCCAAAGTTTGCAAGGTGATATGGTCAGCAATCATAATGACTTTACCCACAAGTTCAAAAGGTATAAATGTTTTATTCATGATCTTCATTCTTGTCAATGTACAACTACATAACTTGTAAAGCGATAATGTTTGGCATATCTCTGTGATGAATTGCATCTGACATATTTATAATCTGTAGGGCATGGCACTGCCGTAGAACAATCTCTCATTTGTTCAGCAGTTACAAAGAGGGCATATGCCCTGCACGTACGCATAGGCCTACCCCTGGCAGGCATATGGAAGTTATGCCGGAGGGAGACCATCTTGAAAACATATATCGGTTATTGAGAAGCATGCTGGAATGTTAGAAACATGAGCCAGCTGTTTCGACGGGTGGTCTGCAAACTCATTCAAGCCGACTGCAATGCACACCGTTAATCCCCGTCTGGGTACCCAAGTCTAAGTGCATGTGTTGAGTAATGAGTCCATTGCCAAATGATAACCCTGTCCTGTCTGTATCTGTTGCATCGCTATGGCTTGGAAAAGGTTGTTCACTACCGGCACCCTAGACTTGATAATGATGATCTGTACACCAGATAACTTACTAACCATGCTATGTACAGAATGTCGGAGGACCCCCTGGGAGAACCCCTTTTCTTTTTACCAGCGCCAATTGGCAGCAATTAAGTGTTCTAATTCCGTTACGACGCTCTGATGGATGGGCACAAGTGTCGTTTTCCGCTATAGCATTCATGACGGTGCTAATAGTAAGCCCAGTATATTTGGCAAATGTTCACACAGAAAAATTAATGTTATGTTTAAATGTAAATTCATCTAAGGAAGTCTAGACAACCCTTTCCGTGCCTATAGAGGGCGGGGTTCTTTGGTCAGGAAGATATGGCGGGGTTCAATGGTTACAACATCTGCATACTGGTACAACTTTGAAAGGGAGCCAAGCCTGGAAGGGTGTCATCGGCGAAATCAAATCACTGGACATTGGCATTGGCCTATGTTTTCATCAATCGAATTCCTTATAGTTTTTTGTGAATCGCATCTCACTCGCCTTCAATTAATAAGTTGACAGAACCCCTATCAGCGAGTGCAGTTCAGCCAAAAGTTTGATAGGATATGCATGCATTAGTTCTAGGACTGCTGTCATGTCCAACAGTCCAATCTTCGCAAGTCTGATATCAAATGGACACGCATTTCGCAAGGCATAACCATAATAACCGGATAGTCCGATACGCTTTACGAGTATCGACATCTTAAAGATTCTCCATTTTTATTTAAATAAAAAGCAAACTTAATTACCAAATGGCCCGAATGGCACGTCGAGGAAGCAATGACGTCAAGACTTCCCCTGAACACGTGACATTTCACACCCCTGAAAGCATGCAGGCATGTTACAATCCTATATCGAGGAAATTGTATCGTGGTTGCCGCTACATGATTTGATTACTGGATTGGAAGTAAGGTATAAACTGTTACCGGTGTCTAAGAAATGACACGCACATGCTGGTTACATTACATGGCTTCAAAGGAAAGCGACACCCAGATAAATAATGTACAGGCATTCCTGGCATAGTTTCGGTCTAGTGATATTTCTGTTTCAAATAAAAGACCGTCTGCGCGCGAAATCACCACCCCAACGCCATAACAAGCCCACGGAAATTGAATATGGCTAGGTGTGTAAGAATTGCAGTTAAGATGACTCTGCACCTCGCCCTCCCCGGAAGAAAATAATTGAGTGACGGGGATATTGTCTTATCTGTCCCAAAATTCAGCCATGACCATTGATTAAAAGAAAGAATTTTGCAATAATAGTAAAATTTTAGGCAGACGTGTTGTAGTCAGTTTGTTCTAATAGGACTATAAATTAAATACGCTCATGAGGTCAAGTAAATTTTGGCTGCGGGTGGTACGCATGATGTAAAATGCGTTGGACCTGTTTTTGGAATAGTCAATAATTTTTACAAAAAGATAACATAAATAGAAAAAAAAAATCTGCTGCACTCTCGGTACACACCAGGACAACGTCAACATTATTCAAATATTCAAATGGGTTTCATTCTTACACAATTGAAATGCAATTTACCTAAAGCTATACGTAAACATGGTAAAAGATTCTTCATCTTTAATCGGCGATAATGAGTTTTAGTAACCAATCCATCATTAGAAAATGAACTAAAACTGAAAGCTTATTGAAATTTTATTCTTCCACTTACGTTCATATCCACGATTTAGAAACGAACCTTTCTATACTAAATTTAGTCAATCACATTTTCTGAAGGCAACTGAATTTCAAAGAAATGAAAGAATTACTGATTCATCTGACACACATAATCACTCATTAATCACAAATCACCCCTTCAGCCATCATTAGCGGTCACCATCAAAAATCATATCTTCCTCAGTTCGAGTACTTAGTGCCACGACTGAAAGTTATCAGTTCGCTTTTCAGACTTTTCAGAAATTAGGATATAATTTTTCAAAGTTCCAATAATGAAATCAAAAATATTCTTTTGGGTAAGAAGCTTGACAAAAATATTTCTTTCACAATCTTGATTCTTTCTTCAGAAACTTCCACATAATCGATGACAATCGAAAATGTTGGGTAATGCTAAAAAAAGAATCGAATTTTGCCCTCCATCCGACGATAATCAGTAATCAAAATAAGACACATCATGTCATCAAGCGGTGTGGATAGTGTTCTATGACAACGTTTCAATGTGGCACTTTGATGTAGCATAGCGATGTTGCATATGCGGTGGTGAACTTACCTGAAGTTCCTTGATCTTGCGCTGGAGCTGTGCCACCAGACTCTGCTCGTCCTCAAGGCGAGTGTTGAGCTGAGACACTTCGAAGTCACGCCTGCATGGACGAACAGAAAAAAAAAAAAATATATATATATATATAAGAAACTTTAGATGACGTACTTTTCCAATACATAAGTCTATAAAAAAAAATAACAAATACACTGTCGCCACCCCACTATTCCGTCCCTAAGAATTGCATGTCCCATTTATGAAAGTGGCAAAGTCGCAAAAGTGGCAAAAAGTGGTAGAATGTATATCTTTAGACACTTCATGTCCCTGCTGCCCAGTGACGAATACAACCATAAATTGAATTTGAGTGTTCATACTTTAAAATGCAGTAAACATTTGGCGCACCTTAGTGTGAGGAAGGACCTAAAAATGATTATTTTTTTCACTGATATTGGGATTTCATCTCACTGCCACATCATCAAAATCATTGATTATCATCATCAAAATTTCGTGTAAAGGCAAAAACCGACATTGCTCTCTCCAAAATTATTATCTCAATCATCCAAGTCACCAACACCACCACAACTAAATCCTCCTCTCTTCTTCTAACATGCAGCGTGACAGACAACATCTTCGCCATCTTCAAAGGTGGACACAAACACATCCATCATTAGCACCTCCACCTGTCCAAAATTGGTTGACTTACTTCTTGATGGATTCCTCCATTTCGCGCTTGGCGTGCTCGAGTTCCTCGACGGTCTCTTGGGTCATCTTGAGGTCACCCTCCAGCTTCCTCTTGACCTTCTCGACGTCAGCACGGATCTTCTTCTCGTGCTCGAGGTTGTCTTCCAGCTGAAAGGATGAGGGAAAGAAACGACGACCGCTTGATATATTTTACTGGAGACCACCATTTCTTCATAAAGTGGGATTTTGACATGGGGGCTCGTTTCTTTGAAACGGAATGGCGCCACATACTATATTGATGAAAGAACCCAATGATATAATCGTGGAGTGGTCCAGGGCCCCGTTTCATAAAACTTGTTATCAAGAACAAGTTGCAATAACTGTTATAAGCTACAGAAATACTTGTATCTGATTGGCTGAAAGCAAATTTGTCATAGAAATGTGCCAGTTGTTACTGATAACAAGTTTTATGAAACGGGACCCAGGAGTGGAGGTGGAGTTTAATTGATTGCATTACGTAATATTTATAGAGACATTGAAAAATACACAACTATTTCCCCATTTGAAATGCCTCTATGGCACACACTAAGATGATGATCTGCTGTATAATAACTATAATTATTTTTAGATAAAGATGCTTGCTTCATATGAATTCTAAATAATTTAAGTCAACACTGGAACTTGAAGTTTTTGAAGAAATAATACATGTATGTATCAGAATCTGGGTATACTGATAGTATTAGATGCTGAGTGGGGGTGGTATACTGACCTCATCGACTGATGCTTCCAGCTTGGCCTTGACCTTGTTGAGATGGTTGCATTTCTCTTCCTCCTGGGCAAGTTGATCAAGGGTCTTGGAGTGCTCCTCCTCCAAGTTGGCCTTCTCCTTGGAGAGCTTGGCGATCACTTCATCTTGGGCGGCGATATCGTCGTTCAGGCTCCTAATCGTAGCGTCCTTCTGCTTCTTCTCCTCCTCTGCCTAATGGGGCGAAGGAGAAGCAATTGGGCGCTAGGATCGGTAAGCTCTGAGGCCTCACCTTGCCGATTTATCGCTTCGAGAGCGCGGTATCGGTTTATCGTTAAGAATTGATAGAAAGCATAGAGTAAACGCGCAACTTTTTGTCGTAGTAGAACAACGCTGCTGTTTATTTAGTATCTTTGAATGGTTCTACTTGACAGCTCGGCATGAGTATACGGCCTCAGTAGATGTCGATATTACTTTTGAAAAATTACTATAGAACAGAATATCCAATCAAAAGAAAGTAATATATAAGAAGTACAGAGTGTAACTGAAATGCTAACTGTAAATTTGTAATCTCTCCTGGAAAATAATTTAAATCACAATATACTACGAAATGAAATTCAGAGGTATGGAAGAAACATAATAATTTATTATCCACAATATAAAGGTTATAGAAAGAAACGACAAGCAAAATCTATAGAAATTATTTCGGGTTTAAAAGAAAGTAAGCACAAGAGTTTATTATAACCGGTCAGTTAGCATGCTATTCAGAGAAGTCTCGGTTCGGCACAAATTATCGCAAAATATTAGAGAAAGAATCCTTTTGAAAACGATTAGTTCTTACCAAAAAAAAAACACGCGGTTAGTAGGATCACGTTAAGATTTATTTAAAATCTAACATTTTGAGGGGTTAGTTTTAGTCTTGCTTCTCTGTTTGATCGTATTTGTGGTTCAATAGAAACTTAAACCTAATCTAACTTCTCTACATTTTGAATATGAACCTCACTATTACTGTACTCTTTTTGTTTAAGCTTTTCAAAAAGTTACTTTATAAAAGAATTTGGTACAGACTGTTCGGAATGAATGCGGATTCGGCTCGGCTATTTGCTTTTACTGTATTTGACGGCGTTTGTAAATATCTACAGCGAATGTAGAACAATGAATGAAGCTTGATTGCCCTTTTGGGTATGAAAATTTTCAAGCATGGGACTATGAACTATGATCACTACATTTCTGAACTATGATCACTACATTTCTGTAAATGAAATGGCAGTATCTTCTTACAATTTTAGCTCCTGAATGTATCACGTTTTTTGTGATGAAGCTAAATTTTAAAAAGATATATAAGGCATGGATCGATGATACCAATTTCCATCGCACTGATTTGAAGCAGATAACGATTAAAGCAAGGTTGAGAAATTCAAACTATGGCACTGCAACTGTAACCCAGAGATGAAAATGATGACCAGTAGCTAACAATTCAAGTGAAGCATAATGTGCAGATCATGTCAACTTTATACATTTGTTTCCTATCTTTACTATGTACAAGTCAAATTTGGAAACTTGGAAAGAATGATACATGTCTTTTAACTTCAGCATATCATGTTGTAAGCTTAAATATTACACTAAATTTTGTTGAAAATCTTAATTACCAAAGGAAAGATTTTGTATGCTAAATGATGCGGAAACATAAATAAAATTCATTTTAAAACTATGTTTGAGGAAGACTTGTAAAGTAAGATTTTCCATAACTTTTCAATTCACGACAGTTTCTAGCATTAATGTTTATTCAACCAACGCCATTTCTATGATAGCATTTCTCTAGAATAATCTGCAAAGTGTACAATTCTATATGGCTTTATGTAAGATAGGTCATGCAACACGGCAACATAATGAAACCAAATTACTGTCGAATTGATGATAATGAATGTTTAAAAATTCAGGCAGAATGTTGTTAGAAAATTGAAGAACAGAAAAAGAACAGCCACAAATTAAAATACGCAATGCCTCTAACAATGATTGAGTGTTTTGATAGGGATAATTCTCTCTTTACGAGATTTCATATTATGAAAAAAAATCATGCATATTTTTTGTTCAATCAAAGAATAATTATTCCAAAGATGTCATGACTGCACACTGTTAATGAATAACACACTTCACAGAAACTGTTAGAATACGAACAACGAATGCGACAGTCTCACTGGCTTAAAAAAATAACCACCCAGACGTAATATTATGCCGCATTCGTTGCTAGTATACATAAACTGGTGAGTATAAAGCGAAGGGAATGTAGAACGAAATGGTTTCATAAAGATACCCTTAACTTTTGTATTTTCTTTAAATATAGTGTGATATTTGTGATCTTATTTGTATTATAACTCAATTTGCCAAACACAATGAATGCCTCGGAAAAGGCATGTACCCAATATTAAAATTTGGTGGTAAAAATATATCTATAAAAGGCTTGAAAAGGTAGCATACTAGCATTCGTTCAACATGATCCCTTTGGGTCTGGTTCGTCTCCACAAAAGTTGATATCAACAAGGTACACCGATTGCAACACCATGTTATCAACTGATATGCATGCACATTCAATGTAGGTGGTACTGTTGCAACAAGTGCCTCCTGCGGATATCAACTGTACTATGGGAACGAATCGGAAAAAGAGCTTCCACATTAATTAGCGAACCTTATTTGCACAAGCGTCAGTTCGATCGCTGCAGTGTGTACAAACTATTTTTTATGATATGGAGTATGGAAATGCTGTGAAGTTGCGAAGTTGCAACGTTTGAGCACCGCAACACCGATCGACTGGACGCTGATATGACGGTAAAGGAACGCATCAATGTGAACGTTCTTTTGGTTGGGTTATCGTCGCAGTACCTTAGTGAGAGAGATCTCGAGGTCCTCGATATCACGCTTGAGTTCGACGGCCTCCTGTTCCAGTTTGCGCTTGGCAGCAGAAACACTGGCAGTGGAGTCTTCCTCCTCTTCAAGACGCTCTTGCAGTTCCTGTTATTGTTGAAGGATATATCACATCAAGAAGAATAGAAAAAGGAAGGATAAAGAAAAAGACGATAGAAAGTACCAACAGAAAAAGGTTAGGAGTGGTGATGATAAAGAAATATAAAGAACAGGTAAGAAGCATTTGGAAAACATCAGTAGAAGAATGGACAGGATTTAAAAAAGGAAAGGCAATTAAGATGAAAAAGAAAACATGGAAATAAGAAATATGGAAGTTAAAAAAATAAATCAAAGAGAGAGAGAGAGAGAGAGATGAAGGAGAAGGAGCAAAGGAAAACCAGTTGTGAACATTGAACAAGAAAAGGGAGGAGAAGCAAAATCAATAAAGATTAATTATACTATGGTTAGGAAATAAAACAAAATACACAAAAGACTACTTTTAAAGAAGTCGAATTCTCAGTTCATTTTAGTATTTGTTTCAACATATAACATTTCTTGATAATGGTACTTAACTAAGAATTTAGACGTTATTTGTGAGGATTTTTCATTCGATTTATTTATGAAAACACATTCTATCATAGTGAGTAAAACTGACGGAACGATCAAGCCACGTCACTGCAACTAAACAAATCATTTAAAACATATCCTTCATGTTGTACTGTTTGAATGCCATAATTAGCAATATACCACGTTGACTTCTGATGAGTAATATTCGTGACGTTTTATACAAAAACAATTACGACACAAAAATAGACAGAAAGTTAGACAGTTCTATCAGCAGATCTCATAGTCCTTGATCGTAATAATGTCATGATATTGGATGACTTACTTGGAGCTGAGTCTGGAGATCTGCCTTGAGTGACATCATCTTGGTGAACTTCTCTTCAATCTCAACAGCGGCTTCTTGCTCCTGGAGGATTTATAATTCAATAACGAAATTTCAAGAATGAAAATGATTTCACTTCATACAAAAATGTCATGAGACACAGCTTTTATTTTCCCGTCGGTATGAATCAATGATATAAGTCTTCGAAATTCATATGCAGTATTTTTTTTACATTTAATTTGCTCCGTACGTACTTCATATTCACTGATTTGGGTACACCAAGTGCCTTAATTTTGAAAGAAAAAATGGATTAACATTACTTTCTTATCCCGTAGGTTTCTGACTCTCTATGCATTTTCAGATTATGTCAGTTAATAATGCATTTTCTTTGTGTCTCAGAATATTTACATGACTTAATCGTTTATACGTTTTTGATACCACAAACACGTATATTTCTCAGTCAACCATTGTGCATCTTGATCAATTAAGATGATGTCCAACCTTTATCAATCAAAGAAAACGATATACTTTCCGAAAGGCTTATAGTCGTCTTTAAGTCGTATCTCACCTAGAATTCCCATGTAGTAATTCAGACCTGTAACACTGATCTTTACATTTATCAATCTATTGTCAACATGAGGTTAGCAGAATATCGACAGCTTTGGAAGCATGTCATTTTAATGGTTTATTGCTCACTGCTAAACTACAAGAAAACATAAAAGAGAACTACAGCTCTCTTTACGTATATGAATGGAACCTTTAAAAGTTGGAAAACGCTGTTAGATAGGTCCCAATTCATTTAAAATTGTACCACAAAATGTATGCTATTCCATGAAGATAGCATAATACATCGAAAATTTGTTAATTCAGTAGCGTCTTAAAACGATATAACATTTAAAAGAGAGATACAACCTCTCTTTACGAAAACATCCGGAGCCTGTGCAGAGAGTTAGTTGGTTCCGAGTTACCTGGTACAAATTTTAGTACCACTGACAATACGACTAAAACCATCATATATTACCTTCTTAGAAAATGTTAACATGGTTAATACTGACAGAAAAAAAATATCTATCTACGGAACAACGAATTCCTTTTTAACATGACAGATTTTCAAGCATACGACACTGTTCTTTTCTTGACGAGGAATATTTGAAAGGCGCCTTTTTAAGAAACGATGTAATGCCAGTTACTGGAGATATGATTTTACTCAACTATGGTCATCTTTATCTTCGAGAAAGAAGATATGAACCCAAACAGATTAAATAAAGAATTGTAACTGTAATCAAATCTTGTAAATTTGTTTTTGTAAGCCATTTTTGTTGTTTTTTATCCCCCAAATATAATATCTTTTGATATTGTACAGTTGGAATATTCTCGCTTCTCAAAAAAGCTTTGTTCTGTTACACATTCATTCTATTTTCACATTTTTTTTTGTCAAACAATCTCTCAAAGAGATAACTGACGAACACAATTGTCTAAACTACTGGTCAATTCCAAACTATCAAGATTTATGCACTCATACAAAATATGTATTACTGTAATTTCAAAACCACTTTACTTTCTACAGGTCACAAGACAGAGGAGAGAGAAAAGACAAAAAAAAAAATTGTTAAAAAAATTAACAATCTTAAATAACAATAAATTCATAGAAGTAAATATGTCCTTGTAATTTTATTCCGTTATATATCGGTGTTCACTGCAGTAATTGTGCATGATTTTGATTTTGTTGAAGCAATAAAATAAAATTTAAAAAAATAATGTCCCTGTAAATATCTTTGATGAAAAATATATATCTTTTGACGTTGAATGTATGAATTCGGATACGTCATAGTCTCCAGCACGTATGTTATCCCAATAAATGAAAATAAACATGGATACAAATAATCTGGGCCCCATTTCATAGAACTTATCAATAACAACTTGTAATAACTGTTATAAGCTACTAAAATCCTTGCATCTAGTTGGCTGGGAGCAAATTTGTCATAGAAATGTGGCAGTTGTTACTGATAACAAGTTTCATGAAACGGGGCCCTGGAAATGATACTGAACTGTTCACGCGCTACTTAATTTTACGAAAGATTTTAACACTATTTATGAGCACCTCACGAGGATCAGTATTATGGCGTATCTGCGAATCTGCGACTTCGATCAGAAAACAACTGATAATTTGAGTGAGTTTTGCTTTAGCATCGGGTAGTGATGATCGTATTTAAGAATACCTTTGAAGAGAGACGTATCCACTTTTTTGTCTCATACTCATCAGGGTTTTACAAAAGAATGAACAAAATCCGAATCTGGACAATAAAATTCAAAGGTGAAAGTGTTCTGTAAACCTCTCTTCAACGCTATTCTTCAAATAGGATTTCTAATTCCACGAGTATTTAAAGGTATACTCACGGAGTTGAGCTGAGCCATTAGATCGGCTTTCTCTTTGAGGAGGTCGGCGTTCTTCTCTTCCATTGCCTTCCTCTCATCGGTTTCCTTCTTGAGCAGTTCCTTGGCCTTCTTGATGAGTTCATCCTTGGCTTTCATCTCATCCTCGGCACGGGCTACGTTCAGCAGTGGCTTCACCTGTACCAAGAACAATCAAAGAAATCGTTATCACCGCTCAGTTCGCTCCATTCGTTTAGTCACTACAAAATGGTGCTGATTAGAACCACTTTTGTCCCACATTTGGAACCTTTTAAGGTTCTTCAAAGAACCCTTAATAACCTACAAAGATTCTCTAAAGGGCTCTACAAGGGTCTTTAGAACCATTATTGGTTGTACAAGAGCGCACAATGTCTCAAAGAGGGAGAGGACTCTCCGAAGAGTCGCCTTAACAAATCCAACGAGCAAAAATTCCCCATTTTCCAACTGGCCGACTTCGGTCTAAAATTTGAAAGATTTGATTTGATTTAATTTATTTATTCACCACTCATGGGTTGGATAGCCCTTGTCAGCTAAAAGCTGTTTTTCAAAGGGGTCAACAGTTTGAAATTTTCCTTAGAGAGGAAAATCTCATTAGTTATTCACTTAAGAATCGCAAATAATAAAGGAAGGGAGAGGTTCCTCTTAAATGTGGCTTCAATAATTCAGCACAGGATGCACTATGCCGTGTGAATGCATTTCATTTCACGTGAATGAATTTGTTATTTGAAGAAGAATAAGAACAAGAAGAAGAAGTAGAAGAAGATGGTGGCGAAGAAGAGAAAGAGGAACAGAAACAAAAACACGAAAACGAGATCGAGTTTTGAATCATGTTGCTTGAGCTTTTTACCTTGGTGTACAGTCTCCACCATCCCCAGTTCCTGAGGATGAGGTACTTGCGGAGGTTACGCTGGATGACACCAAGACCGATCTTCTGGTCGAGCATCTTCTTGAACTCGATACGGGCAAGGTAACCACGGATCTGAGCCTGGATCATGGAGATGATTTCAGCTAGACGGTCATCACGCCATTCCTCAAGCTTACCCAGGACACCGGCACGGAAGAATACCTGTGTGTGTGGCACGATCAAAGGAGAGAGGACTTTAAAATACAATCTGTGCGAGATCGAGTGATGGTGGGGAGAAGATCCCGGGAGAAGGTTACTTACAACATCCATCGAAATTTAAACCGTGTGATCTAGACTCTAAATAAATGACAACGACAGGTGACTTTTATCAAAAATTGATATTAGCTGAGGAACAAGCTCCAAGAAAGAAGAAACTGAGCTAGATGCTACCGATAAAATGCTTGCACATGACGTTGCTTTTCACCTTCAGGACGCGATTTTTGTGACGTTTATGTATGACTTTGGTTTCATTTTCCCAATAACCTGTTTACTGTATAACAGACGATTAACAAACACGTTTAAAGGGACAATCCGTGCCGAATGGCGAAGACTGAAGAAAGGGCATTACCTTAGTGTGTCCCATACGGAACTCGTTCTCCTCAAGGGGCAGGGCTTTGAGCAACATGTCAGCGGCTTTGCGACTGTCCATGAATCCCTGTGGGATGGCGCTGGGAGCCAGGATGGCATATCTGGGGAGAGGAGAAAGGAAATTGTAAGATTGTGTTAGTTTGTGAATGCAACAAGTGGAGAGGAATGGAACGAAATTATCATTTCTCTCTCCACACTTCGGTTTCACTTGATTCTGTGGAGGTTTAGATAGGCCTACCTTTCCTATGAAAGGTAGCCGTCAAGATTTCCAAATTTCTTGATTTCTTGATAAACATGTCTCGGTCTGTATCCTAACTCAATACTTAATGCTAAATGAAAGTCGTCACAAGTCTCTCTTTCGGTCTTAGTCTAGAGACCAAATCTTAAAGGTTCATCTGATCTGGCTTCACTACAGTTCTTCCAGTCAACAAATTTCATATTATAAAGTTCTCTGTCTTGGTATAGAGGTTGTCATTAATTGGAATCAACGTAACCGTTTGTGTGACAGAGCCCAAGTTTTGCAAGAACTAAGTATTCTCATGTAGGCTAAGGGATGCCTGAATAAACTACAAAAAAATTGAAATCGTCCAGATCCAACAGATACAGACAGGGTCGTGCAACCCACCTCTGCTTGAATTCACCGAAGGGCAATCTGTTGGGGAATCCTTTACGACAGATACGGATACCTTCCAGCACACCGTTACAGGCCAGCTGATGCAGTACTAGATGGGCATCGATGACACCTGGAGCCTTCTTCTCATTGGGGATGATGCAACGCACAAAGTGAGGCTGGGTGTTGTAGAGGGTAGTCAGCAGACGGTTCAGCTGCTCCTGTTGGCGGGAACAGGTAAGGGCGGGAAGAGAGAAAATGTGAAATATCGACAATATTTCCAGGACTTGTCTGTTTATCAAGTTGCCTATGCCGATCTATGAAAGGTTGTTAACTTAGCTGCATAATTTGGATAGAGCTTGTTTAGGATAAAGTGGGATCTTAATGTACACTTTCCATAAATTTCTGCTTCATAACGTATTAAGGCATTGCTCAATCGGGTCGATTATGGACACAAACGTGTAACAGTTCACACCTCACTAGGACAATTTACGTAATGGGCTTTTCAAAGATACCAAAGAAAAACGCCCTTCTCAAACTTTGAAACTTGTGAGTTTGAATTTATTATTGCTGGTTTAATTGGTTTGAACCTAACCTTTGAAAATGGTCTAGTTTATATTTTAGTGAATTTTCTGAAATGGGACTTATTTCAACACGCTGATTAAAGCTTAAATCTGTTCTTTACAATCAAAAAATGTCGACTATTATCTATCAAAAATCAATTTATGGATTCTCTCAAACTGTTTGATATAGATTCACACAAAACCGCAACACAATAATTTGATATGTTACTAAAAATATGGGAAGAAAACTACTGTGCTCTACATCACGTACGGCAAAGTGTATGTAATGTGAACTTTCCAGCCCGTTTCTTATAAAAATAATCATTCCATAGCCTCCAAGGAAAGGAAGGATACCCTGTTAGTTACCTTCTTTTACGTGATCCAGGGGTATTTGTCATTAGAATTTGATTTGATTTGATTTATTTATTTTCTTCTGCTTTGATTTATGCACAATTTTTTCAGATAACATACATAAAATAAAATACAAAAGAATTTTTACAATGAATCATAAAACATAGCATTTGTAATAATCATTTACGAAAGAAATGATAAATTGTCATTTTTTTTTTGTAATTCAGTTAAACATAATATTTGATCAAAAATAAGATTATTTGCAGAAGAAGGACTGCCATTATAAGCGATGTGCTTGAAAATATGGCAGCCCCAAGTGCTTCACCACTGACCACTGGCCACTTGTGTATAAAATTTTGGCAATATTCAATTTTCAATTCTTGGACAGAAAAATAGATAAGGTGAGTATACAATATGTCAGTTTTCTCATTCAGTATGTTTCCTTATCATATTTAGTTTTGTTTTATCTCTTTTAATGAATAATAAAAGTTTTTATTTCAAAAGGATCGGGGATTTTAGGTAGTTCATAATCGAACAAAACGGGCTGGAAAATGGCAACAATTATTTTGAAATATCCACATCGTTACCATGGTTACGATATGACATATTCATAACCCCTACCTCGACTCAACTTTACGTGTTTGGTTTTTTTTTAATGATTTTTTTTAGCATAATGACCGAAAGATCGTGGATTATAGTTCATAGACAGGTCGAGCGATCCATTTGTAGGAAGATATAGAAATATGACCAATTGCGTATTCTCACATCAAAATCATGGAGAAATCTCGAAAATTTTGATTGATATTCTCAAGAAATAACTTACTTTGAAACTAAAGTAGAAATTGAAATGGAGTGAAAAAGAAGGAAGATAAATTTGTTGAAATTAATTATAAGAAAGAAGCCTTTTATGAAAAGTGCACATTTTAACCTTACATTTTTTCGCATGTTATATTTTCATTCTCTGTTGTGTCGTTATATCTGGTATAAAAAATGGAAAAATTACAACAATTTTAGAATGAATTTTATCTCGACTGAGCACGTGATAAGTTGAGTCGTGTAGGCTAAGTTAACAAGATAAAACATCATGAAAACATTAAATACAAAATAATGTCAAAATGTAATACTGTGTGCGTATTTTGAGGGGAAAAGGAGAATAAATTTGGGAGAATTTAAAGAAGCTTGATGTCAATCTTTGCTTTGGTTACTAGTTATTTAGCACTCATGCATGAGACAAGAACTATATTAAGAATTACTTCATCATTTTCTTCAGAATCCCATCCTCATAAATCTTGTTCTTGAAAATATTAGAAATGATCTCTTTTTTAGATACATGCCCCATAACTTTCAGCATTATGCACAAAATGCACGGAGTCGTTTTCATATTCAGAAGATATATTAGTCTTTTTTGCAAGGATTTAGTATTAATAGGATGAGCTTCAATATCATTCATATGTTTGGAAATTGCTTATGCATTTTGGGGAACTGAATCGGAGTTGATATGCAAATGACAATATTTCTTCGTAATGCAGTCTTGAAATGATATGTAGGGATGAGGGTCTTGCAGAAAACATCAAAATTTTTAAAGTAATTTTTTTTCTTGAAATGAACCGTTTGATGCGAGAGAAAAAGACATGCAATTAGTTTGTAGAAGAAGAGCAGTCCACTTCAGGCTTGTTAGTCATGCAATCAAATTCCAGAAGCGCTGTCTACGGTGCGTTATTATCGTTTTCTTGACATTTAAGGTCAAAAATAAATAGTTCCATTAAGTATAATTCACTTTTCACTCATTTATTACGGGTCTATTAAGTATAATTCACTTTTCACTCATTTAATACGGGTCTATTTTGCTCAGTTGGGAACCTTGTCAGTATATTTTGAAGGTACTTCCGTACAGTCGCGGGGCAAGAGAATTTGAGGACTTAAGAGCTTTTTCAGAGAATCTATTATATGTCTGTATTCCCTTGTATGCCTTGACCATAATTTTTTTTTTTTCAAAGGGGGTAGGAGTGGAATATGTTTAGTCCGAGCGTGGACGCTTGGGAGATTTCTGAGCGAAATATGTTAAAGATACACCGACAAAAAAACAGCAAACAGAACATGTATCCCACTTAATCCCAATGATTTCTAAGGGGAAAATTCTATAATATAAAACAGCAAAACAGCAACAGAAACATCCCAACAGGAATCCCAATTAATCCTACACAGATAATCTCTAAATCTAGGATTAAGACTATACGGTCACTTTCAAGACATTAATCACACATGCCAACCCTGTGCCCGCCGCTAATTGTCTTGATTTTCTTCTCCTTGCCAGACCCTGTGAATCAACGTATACAACATTTGCAGCAAGGAAAAAATAAAAGAACAAAATGCATTAAGAAATAGAAAGAGAGTTTTTTAAAAAAAAGGAGACACGACGAGCGTTCAGGACTTTTTTGTAAGACGGATATGAACAGAACAGGTATTAAAACACATGACAGAAGAGGGTGCATTTCATATCAAGGAGGAGTGAGGCAAGATTTTTTGGTAGGTGACAGAAAGCAAACTTTCTTGGGGGTGGAAGATGCACTGTGAGAGATGAGACAGGAGAGAAACAGTCTGGTGAGGCTCAAAAGCATTAGAGCTGCATAATGCATTCTGGGGTAGGTGCGGTTCCTGCATGGGTTCGAGCTTGCTATAAGAGAGAAGAGGTGAGATGCTTGAAGATGCAGGAAGGACTTGCCATTGGGAAATAGTGATGTCGGGACAAGCTGCTTGGCGTGAGTGTGTGTGTTTTGATTTTGTTTATTTTCTGTATCTAGTGAATGCGTGTGTGTGAGTGTGTGTATGCATGGTTAAGAATAGGCATACCCTGTGCAGGGCCGATACGGTCTGGAAGGAACCACCCTTCTTGCGTCCACCACCTAGGATAACACAAAAAGAAGACACACAAGCACGTCACAAACGGGTGGCATACAGAGCTAGTAAAAAAATCTAAACTAATTTCTACTCACTTCGGGGGTATGCACTCCGGAACGCACGAAGAACATACATATACAGATTATTGGAACGAGACGTTACAACAAAATGTGACGAACACGTTGACTAGAAAACTGAAATTGAAAGTCTCGTTAATAATCGATTCCTACATTCACTAAACAAAAAAGACTCCAGACTTTGAAAGCTTCTGAAAAATAGCATCGGCTACGTAAAGCCTTTTACAAAGACACTAGGATTACAGAAATAACATAGTCATCAAATGAAATATTCCGAGTTAAAGTGCGATCATCTATACATGTAACTTATTATCAGTGGAATTATTGTGGGGGTGGGTTGGCTTTAGTACATTATTCTTTGCATCGATATGATGATCAATAAAATGACATGTACATGTACATACAATTATGACCTTGATTGTCACCACATGTAGTATTGATTAGGGTGAGATAAAGATCATTTCCCAGTAACCCTTTTATTTCATCTGACAAAAAATACAAGTTGTTTAAATTAAGTTTGTTTGAAAGTCTTAATTGCCAAGAAACTTGAATTGTCGCTTTAGAAATTAGATTTCAGTATTTGGTGCCTCCTTAAAACTGGCAGCATCCAATAAAACTGACAGACAGATACCATGACGTGGTTTTCAAACAAGAACGTGAAACAAAACTGACATTCAAAATCAAATTCACATGTGATCAGGGAAAAGAAAACTTATACAAATCAGTGACGTCAGAACGTGTTGGATTAAAAGGTTGAAGCATTACTTCACAAGTACGGGGAAACAAAATATAAAATATCAATATCGCATCATTCTTACACTGATCTAAAAATCGTCTTTCCATTTTAACATAAAGTCAGAAACCATGAGTCACGATATCATAGGTAGAAAAAAAAAATTGCCTCTGTAAATCATGGTAGGAAGAGATATACTTCTTTAACCCATTCGTGACAGAGGTCCACATTTTGTGGTTTTGCCTAATATCTTTTGATGCAAAGCCCTAAAAATCATACCAAATACATGAGCAGAAAGAGCAAAAAATTCTACACAAACTGTGCCCATTTTGGTTGCGTCAATTTTCGTTGTTTGATGCTGAAAATCTTTTAAAGGAAAATAAGCATTAAAATCCTTAAATTGGCAATGTGATAGAAAGTTTAAAATCTCTGTTTTCCCCTGCAAATTGGTAACTTTTTGACTTCTCATCATAATTTCTGTCAATTTATATTCATTTCAGATACATGAAGTTTTATAAGAAAAATGTAGCAATAAAATAAAAATGTTGGTGTTGCCAATTTGAAGAATAAAAGCTGATCAAATTAGGCTTTAAATAATTCCTGTCACGAATGGGTTAACAAGGAAAAGTCTTAATAAATTGCAAAAGTTCATAGCAATTTAGAAGATATCATCAGCTTCAGGCAGTTTGCCTTGTTTTTACACTATAAAAAATTACAATTCCAATTTTCAGCTTCGTTTAAACAATATATTTCTTATTGGAGCCAAGGCACTGAAAGATTGATGCGAACAGAAAGACGACAGTTAGATCGGGGATAAATGAATATATGTCTATTTATAACTCAAGTATATTTGCGTAAAACACAAATAACTCTGGATTAAGATAATGGAAGAAATCGAAAATTATCAAAGATCAGAATAAATTTGACTAGAATGTCTATGGGAATTTCATTTCTGCAAAGAAAAAGAAGAAGAATGTCTCTCTGTATCAAAGATCATGTCTCCTTGATGGTTTTTGCTTATTTGGTTGATTAGTTTTGTATTAAATAGTTCACCATTACAATAATCCAGGGTTCATGATAATCAACATCGACACGTATTTAATACTGATGATATGCCTGTATAGAGTATGGAACAATAACACAGAAATTCTAAGAATACTGAAAAAATTTAAAAGATTAAAATTCCGTCAATACAAAGACTTCTATTCCTATACTTGATGATTGTATACTCCAGGATGCTTTGTAATGTCCGTGAAACATTTGGAATATTAATATGACTGCCTGTTATTTTGATACTACTAATTTAATTTGATACTACTACTGATATTAGTATCCCATGGACATCTACATTGTTAAAATGGCAACACTGGATCAAAATTAAATAATCACTTATTTGTTTTAATCAAAGCATTTCATTTCCTGTATTAATTGGAAACGGACAAATAAATGACTAATAAATTTAGACTATTTCAATGATTAATAAACACTTTGCCGTGTGAAAATCATTCACAATCAACGGCCTTATTACTTATTTAATAGGCCTTTATCATTTTTATCGCTTATAAAGAAATAAAGCGAGTATTTGATTGGTTTGATCCACCGTACCACAATGTTAATTTGTACGTTTTCAAATATCAGAATATTGAAGTATCGAGATATGATATAACGAAGAATGTATATTTGTCTGCGGATATGTGAAAGCACTATGTGATTATGGTAACAGCGTGATCATAGATGTGCGCATCAATGAGATTTAAGGTATGCAAAGAAACGTGATCTACATGTGAAAATAATCAAAGAAGAAAAGATCCGAACTTGCACCCTAAACCGGTAAACTACCAAAACTTCAGAACCTCCTCTGAAAGTGGGCATTGCACCACTCGGAATACAACCCTGCAATCTTCAGGCTTTTAAGGAGGTGATGGGGGGGGGGGGGTAAAATTTTCACCCAATTTTAAATGAGGGGTGTTGCATATCTACCGTTTCGAGGGTGCACGTAATGAGATATGAAACTCATTTCCTAGAGTGTAATGTGACCATGAGTGAATGTTACGCAATATGATTTATTTAACCTGCTTCGATCATATTTCTGATATTAAAGTAGTTCCCTCTCAAATACCATTTTGCATCAAAGGATGGTGAAGAATGAAGGTATACATTTTCATTTTTTCCACGACGCATGGTAGCAATACATCTCAAATTGTGAACGTATCGGCGTCACCTTTAAATGATTATTTTTCGCCTCATCATTAAGTAAAATTTGGAGACAACAAGATTAAAGTTCCCACCACGTAAATAATGAATCTTATTGAGTATACATAGTATGTGCCTTTGACGAAGAAATGCCTGTGGACCGACGTCTGGCTAAAATTGCGACAGAAAGAATGTGATGGTCATCTAAGCTACAGGTGCTATACAAATGTAATGACGATATATACATGAATATCTCTTTATAAACATATTAACTCACCTCTTCTTCCCCTAGCTATCCAGATCAATTCATGGTAAGATTATTGTAAAAACGAAATGTATCACATTGAAATTGAACCTCGATAAGAATTGCGAAAACGTTCATTACAGAGACTATATATCACATTTCGTGAATTTAAAATGCAATGGAAGACAACTGACATCTGAAGACCATTTAGTGTATTTTTCTTCAAATTTAAAAGAAATACTTTAAATGATTAGATCTACTGACTTGACTTGAAGGTCATGTTACAGCGAAGAAAGGAATAGCTTAGTTTTCTGTATAGGTCTACTTTCAAAGTTTATCATTTAAATTCCCTTCTGTTCTGAGAATATTTTAATGGATGAAGTTTAATTTTGCTATTTACGCAATAAAATCGCAGTTGCGTTGGCTTTCCCAATGTTGAGAACCTCTAATAAAACATTAAACAACTTCACATCATTTCACTTAAGTTTTTTTTCTAATTTAAAATCTTCAGGCATGAATTATGAATGTTATAAAGGCAAACCTAGATTTCTGGATAAATGACGGTTCCTAAAACTCATAACGATTCAATGTAGATAAATCTTATCGCATCCATTTCTTTGATATTTGGTAATATTCAAGTTTCATCCAAAATCGGATCATAAACTTGTGGTACGATAGGGGATAGGCTATATTTTAAAAGTAATGGGAGGTTACCACCGCCCATCGCAAGTAAGAAAATCTAGTCGGCCGAATGTCAGACTTAAACTCACCGGGTTGTCCAACATCGGCGAAGAGTGTAGACAGGAGTTCGTCAGAAGACTTGCGGAACAGTTCAACGACGGCCTCGTTCAGAGGATCCTTGTTCTTGTCCAGCCAGTTCTCAACGTTGTAGTCGACCTGGAAATCAATGATTATGACACTTGTGTCAAACAAAGTCGTGTGCATCGAGGGCTCCGAACACGGCTTCGAAGAGTAATTTTCCTTTTAGTTGCGTCTTATCAAAGGTTTTCAAGTGACGAGTAGAGAGAACCATTCGGCAAGAGGTTTCGTTGTTAAGCAAGCAATGACGATGGAACACGCAGAACATTACTTTCTCACATTCAAACTTTGCTTATGGTATAAGTAGAGCTATGCTTTTGTTATTTCAAACTCGGTCCTATCTTTCATCAGCAATCAGCACTGGTACTAAAGGATATCATCACATCCAGTTCTATTTCGCTATAAATTTCCAGCAGTTGAATTGAATATCGTGTTGTGGGAGAACTTAGTAAATAAAAGACTGAAGACAAATGAAATAGCGTGAAGAGAGACTTACAGTTCCAGCGTAGTGATGGATTTCGAAGTGGACAGCGTGCTTCTTCTCTTTCTTGGCACCACCAACACCGGGCTTGGTGAGGATCTTCTTTCCTTGATGCTGCTTGAGTAGTTTGTCCAAGAAGGTGAAGTCGGTAGCTTTGGGGAACATACATTCTTCCTCAAGCATGGCGAACACACCCATGGGCTATGAGGAAAAGGCATGGAATAAATAAAACAAGGAGTTGGTGGGAGTACTCATATAGAATTTCGGGGAGCGAAAAGCTATTTTGGAACCAAACCTTGGGATGGGGGATGAAAGTAAATTATTGCAATTAAAAAATAACATATCCAAACTTTTGCACTATTTGCTATTGGTTTGTTTTACCTGACTGCTAAGAAAGCATGGGTGCTTGTTAGTAAGCAACCAGAGGACCGACGGCTTTAAGTCCTCTCCGAGTGACCTGGTAAATGAGAATTAATGCCTTACTTATGGGTACCAGTGCATCCACTTGGTATTGAACCCGGGTCACCAGATTACGAGACCAGTGCTCTACTAACTGAGCTATTGCGCCTCCTCTAAAATAAACAAAGAATACTAAGAAAAGGAAAAAGATACGTGGGGTTAGAGATTTAATGAGTATAAAGAGCAAAAAAGACTCACTCCTTCGATGAGGGTGATACAGTCTTGGAGATCGAGACCGAAGTCGATGAAGGTCCAGTTGATGCCTTCCCTCTTGTATTCCTCCTGCTCTAGGATGAACATGTGATGGTTGAAGAACTGCTGAAGCTTCTCATTGGTCAAGTTGATACAGATCTGCTCGAAGCTGTTGAACTGTAGGTTAAAAGCACAGTATTCATGAACAAAATTTATCACATTTCAAGTGTTATTCCCCTGTAATGATTTAATTTCTAAAGAGCGCATTCCATGAATGCTGTCTCGTCAATTCCTGTGGATCATCAAAATGGATACAGTCCCAGTAACAGCTGAAACTGTAAACAGGGTTATCTTAATTCCTATTCGTCAACAACGTTAAAAATTAATCCCATTATCTACAAAGCAATAGGAAATTTCCAGTATTTGCCAGATAAGATAATGCTAACGATAATGCTAGATTTATGACTGGGGTGGCGCCAGAGCAATTCGTGTGAGCGGGGGGGGGGGGGGGGGGGGGGGGGGGGGGAAGGGGGGGGGATGAAGAGGTGAAAACGTACGGTGGATGATTATACACTCGTAAATTCAGCCACCCTCTGTGAATGTAGATTTTCGGCAAATAATTGGGGGAGTATCAACCCTCCCTGCCCACACTCCTGCAATGCTGCCTTTTGGGGGAATGGCAATATCCCCTGCCCATCAATCCTCCTCCTGTCACATCAGGGGGGGGGGGGAGGGGTGAAGAGGTGAAAACGTACGGTGGATGATTATACACTCGTAAATTCAGCCACCCACTGTGAATGTAGATTTTCGGCAAATAATTGGGGGAGTATCAACCCTCCCTGCCCACACTCCTGCAATGCTGCCCTTTGGGGGAATGGCAATATCCCCTGCCCATCAACCCTCCTCCTGTCACATCATCGATTTCTATGACTTCGCCTACTCACGTCAAAGATCTCGAAGCCGGCGATGTCGAGCACACCGATGAAGAAAGCCTTGGTAGCCTTGGTGGCCAGTGTCTTGTTGACACGGTTAACGAGCCAGGCAAAGAGACGGTTGTAGATGGCCTTGGCCAAGGCACCCACAGAGTAGATAACCTGTAGACCAAACAATGTGAAATGTTGAATTATTGTTCTTCATTACCTTCATATGGAAAGTGAAAGTTTTATGTAGATCCTTTCTAACAATTCAGTTCATTTTATGCATGCTTTTCTCCCAGAACCACTGGTTTTAAGTGTTTTCTTCACTTGTAATGCTAAAATGGCATCCTCTTTGCATACATTAGTTATTAATATTTCTGGCAAGCCTCTTTCCGAACCCTTGAATTGTTACGAGAAACTTCAGTAAACTCAGTAAACTGGTGCATTGCACTAATCGATTGAACAACTGAAAGTTATGATTGCCGCTTAAGACTTAATGAGATAATTATAAAATAAGTAATAATTAGTGCGATATGTTGGTAAAGGATGAAGGCGTACAAACTAATAACTTTGGTGTCAGTCTAGTGTTGGTCTGGTGTCGTTCTGTTGTCGGTATGGTGTCGATCCGGTGTCGGTATGGTATCGGTTTTCTCAGTGTGCCCGCGTTATCAAGGAAAATAAAGGGAAATGATGTGACTTACCTGAGCCTTGGTACGACCCTGTGACACGTACTCGTTACCGACCTTGATACGGGGCTTCAGCAAGTTCTTCTGAAGCTCCTGGTTGCTGACCCCGTAAAGGAAAGCAACCTTGTCCAGGACTATCAAAAGTGATAGAAAAAATTTAATTTATCATAATGTTATATTGCATGTATTATTGTCGAACTTATTAAAAAGAGTATTATGTCATTCTATGATATCACTATTTTGGTCATATCGTATCTCTATTTCATATTGCATCTGTATATCCTTTTGCATAATCATTTCATGTAGTATTATTCGTATAATGTTTTTATATGTTGTCCCGCATTGCCTTGAGCATTTGCCTAATTTATACGGATTTCTCTATAGTAATGCATTCAATTACTATGGAAAGCATCATTGAATTATAGTGTATCATTATATAATATTGTAACACTTATACATTATTGAACAGCGCTGAGTGGGATATTAGAGCTTATTGCGTAGAAAAACATAGGCATTGCCCGAGTCGAGGACGACGGCAATATCGTTGGTGAGGGTTCTTTTTTTTTAGGGGGGGCGGCATTATTTTCAACATTCCACAAAAGCCTGATAATAAGAATGATTAATTAATAATGTAATGTATTAGTAATACATTTTCCATGAATTTGTCACAGCTTTGATTCTATTGGGAGTGGACTATGAGCACTCAGTATTACTGTTATTATTGTGAAATGAAATAATAGTTGCGTACTGGTTGTATCCTCAATTTCGGCCTGTTCTTCGCGAGGTCTCTGCTTCCATTCGACGTTACCGAAGTGCATGATACCACCACACATCTTGTACATGGACATCTTCTCCTCGAAGGTGAAGCCCAGGATATCCAAGGCATCCTAGTGACAGAAAGAGAGAGGAAAAAACAATGAGTGTGTGGGCGTGTGTGAGTGCGTTCTAGGATGTGTGTGTTGAAGTTCTGTACACGTGATTGACAAAACACTAGCAAAGACTCGAAAGTAAAGCCCAGGATATCCAAGTAATCCCAGTGAGATTTGTGTTGGCTCAGTAGGTAGAGCGTCCGCCTCACAATCAGGAGGTCCCTGGTCTGAACCCCGGCCGCGTCATACCAAAAGACGTAGTTGCTGCTACCTTCTTTTTCAAGAATTGAAAAGGATAGAGCAACGTCGATCTGGCGCCGTTCAGTGGCTGCCGGGCCTACGATCAATTGGGCAAAAAGAATTTCCTTTCTCGGACAATAAGATAAAATTTGGAGAAATATAATGAGTGTTCGGGCTTGTGGAAGTGAGTTCTAGGAAGTGCGTGTTGAAGTACTGTTATGTACACTTTGATTGTCAAAACACTAGCAAATATATCATAGTGACAGTGACAGTCATAGCTGCATTAATGTATTATAACTATTATCGTCATTATTATTGTTATTATCATAATTGTTGATGTTATCAATGTTGTTAATAAACTCATTTCTGTTGTTATTATTGTCAATATTATCATCATCAATATCTTTTAACTAAGACCACAATAACCATGAAATGTGTGTCATGCCCGAAATAAATTTAGAATCCACAGCATAAGTTCGAGAAATTATACTATATTACAGAATTTAAAAAAACTTCAGTTACTCTTCTTATTCGAAGTTCTAACTCATATTATAAGTTGATAGGAGATGAATCCTTACATCGGTGAGTTTGAATTCCTCGGAGTCATTGACACCGTCGATCTCGGTTTCACCTTGGGAGCTGAAGTGGTAGAGTTTGGCGTTCTTCTCCAGCAGGAGTGTATCTGGATTGAAGAACGAAAGAACAAGGATTAAAGAATAGTAAGCATTAAAGAACAAGACTGATATCTCATTTGTTGAACCATGGCAGTTCAGTGTCCCGTTTTAACTTTTTAATTACACTTTTGCAATAAATATGCATTTTGATCACCATCGGTATGAATTACACATTATACTTAACCAAAAAGGTTTAAAAAAACAACAAACAAACAAAAAAATCCAAACGAGTCTATGTGCGTTGCAGTCTTTGTGCCGTTCATTAACAAGAAAATATCTCTAGCAAGTAAGCAACGCTTAACCTGTTAACTAATTTCTTATATTTCCAATTACCTTGCACAGAGGTTAATTAGGAACATGGGGAGACGTTATCTTTTATAATATGCCAAATGCATGGTTACGATGGTTTTTCCACCCCACACACAATGAGAAGCGCCCTCTAAGCTTACCCAAGACATCTTGTCTGTATCCAGAGGTGATCTGGTAGAAGATGTGGTAGGATCTCTCGACACCAGCCTGTCTGATCACACGAGACTTCTCAAGCAGATCTAGGGGAAAGAAATTTATAGCCCAGTTTCACATTATATTTAGCATAACTAAGTAAACAAATAAACATAATAGGGCATAACATTTTTGATGAAATGGTGAGTCCAATGTTAATGTGGAATTTAGATGGCGACTGGCGCTCGAAACGACATTCGATAGAATTTAAACCTAATGTAAAAGTCGCATCATCCTCATCATACCTTAAAAGAAAACAACAGACACTCTTTTAGATGATTTTATAAAGTCGTGTATAAAATGTAATTTTTTTCAACAAAGGCAAAAATTATGCACCACTGTGATTAAAAGAATTTTGTACAATTTGATTGACAGGCACGTTGTCACCTCTGACCAAAATAAACTTTTACGGTTCTAAGACTCTGCGACTATTTTTTTTCCTTCAACGACTACATCTACGACTACATCACCCAATTTAGGGTGACGGTTACCCGTGTATCGTGTGAGTTTTGCTCAATTCAATTCAGAGGAGGAGGGAGGGCTAGCTATCCAACCCTAGCCCCCTCACTGAAAATCTGCGACGATCTTTAGTTTATGCTGAAAGGAAAAAATCATGTAAGGAAATGAATGATTGGCGTATTTACTTACATGTCTCGATATCGGCTCCGGCCAGTTTACCGCTTGTGCCGAAGTGAATACGGATGAATTTACCCTGGGTGGTGAACGAGGGAAAAACATTTTCATTCAATAAGAATTTTATTTCTGTATCTTCATTTCATAGTATTGATATTACTGGATATCATGGATACTATGATATGCAGGATGACATCGCACTGCAAGGCAGATGAATGCAAAAGCGTATTCAGGTTTGGAGATGCATCCTCAGGAAGACTTTAATGACATCAAATATTACATCATGAATTCTAAAACTCTTAGCCAGTTCATACATATTCATTTTTGCGACCCAAAAGACAAGGCTGACTGGCGACAGTTGACTAGTATAAATCTTTAAGTTCAGATTTGGGTTGTGGGTCTATCGATGTGAAAGTATAAAAGGAACCTTTATCAAAGTCATGAAACTAAACATTATAGAGGAAATAAAACGATGTCCTTTTAAAATTGTGAATATAATACTACATTTATTGATTAAATGTGTATTCAAGTTGAAAGTTTCCTTTAAAAAGGGAGAGAAGTGGCACTTTTGGAAACGAGAACTGGGAAATGGTTTTTATACTTACAAAACGAGAGGAGTTGTCGTTCCTGATAGTCTTGGCGTTACCGAAAGCTTCAAGAGGGGGGTTGGTCTGGATGACCTGGTCCTCAAGGTTTCCCTACACGTGATTGGTTGGAAGGAATCGTTGTCATGGTGAACGATGCAACAGCATGCAATACGCATGCGTCGTTCACATTTGCATACTTATATTCGAGACTGATATCATTCACCATGCACGATAAAAATGCACCATTTTATCTCGAAAGTTTTTCCCATGCAGATATCAAGCATTGCAGTAAGGTTGGTGGTAAATTTACCCTTTCTTGCAATTTATATCATGATGAAATACCTATTCACTAATGGAGATATGATATTATCGTTTTCTGCATGCGAAGTGAAAACATCACTTCGCCCTTCCAAAACGTATCTGAATGAATTGGAATAAAATATCCACATACAATTTGAGTGCGCATTACACAGCAATTATATCGATAATACAACACGGTTTGTCTTATTCATATCTCCAAAGGTAAAGGGTATCTCTTACATCAGACTCCTATTTTTTTTTTAAATTTCCCATATTAATGAAAAGTATGTAAGCTTTTGTTTAGCGTATGCAGGTTTTACCATACTGGAAAGTTGATATATAGCACCATTTCTTAATCATCTCGAACACTCCATGCCAAAAGATGCTTCGACTTGACGGCCAATTTGTTCCAGATGATCACGTAACTAGTGACGTCATAACTATCCTGTCATTCAAGGGCCGGTGCTTGATGCATAGATGACTGATTTTTCTAACATTTCTAACATATTTTTTGTTTAAACACTTGCCTACAGTCTCAAACCAAGTATTTTCATTTAGTACTTCTAGAAAGCAAATTGCGTGAAATTCGTTACTTACACTACAACATTGTATCAACACTTAAGACACTACGATTTACATACAACACAATACACGTGAGGGGTTGTGTGTGTTTTATATCAGATTGATGCGACACCAATCAGTTACTACTTGTATCCCACGAGACAACGTTCAATCATGGTCAACTTTCGTCAACCTTCATTGATTCAGTCCGATGCTACGTAGGAAGGTAAGGGGACGGCCACTGGTCTACATAGCGAGACCAACATGACAAGTGGATTGCCTCTCTTTACAGCATGGACCAAACCAAGCCGGCGCTGTTTAGCTTTTGGTCTTTTCTCTATCAGAAAGTCAAGTGAGATGTGCTCCAGAGCCATGCATTCATGTTGAGGGTCAGGCCGACGACCTGCAGGTCAACGACCCTTTCCCGCATGGATTCTTAATTTGTGGTTTGGAAGCACGGTTCTCAGAAATGGTCGGTCGAATGGGATCTAAGAGGCTCTAGCCGAAGTGGGATTCATGGCCATGCTGTGCATCGCCCGGTAAGGAGATCATGACCTTTGAAAAAAAGTCACTGACCCCTGTGCCCTTTGACCTACAGCACGGTCAAAACCTCCTCATAAACTGTAACAAATACCACAGATTGATTCAAGACCATGCTGCGCATCTATTAGGTAAGAAGGTCACGGTTTCTGATGCATGTTTAATGACCTCTGTGTCCTTTGACCCGCAGCATGGTCCAAACCTACTTACTGGTACGTGTATGACCTAACCTACAACACTAAGGTCAAAGGTGACTCTGCTAGGTATTATCGCATCCAACCACTAAACGTGCCGTAGCACGCCGTGCCGAGATCTAGAGACAGGCAATAGGAACTGACAACAACTCTATCATAGTCAAACAATGTATGGGACTGTCTTGATGTTGCAGACCAGTGCCCTTGAATGTGAAGTTTTCGATGAATTATACAATTTTATGATGCACTGAGTATAGAAGTAATCTTCTGAAAAAATCTGTAAATATTTTTTTTTCAAAAACATGAATCTCAAGCGTGTATTCATTCGTTTTAGCTTAAATACATATTTCTATAATTAATGTACGCTTAAAATATATTTCGGGCATGGCCTATCGGCAAATTCGGTGCATAACAATAATTAAGTCAGCCAATACAAAGGTTGTAGTAGAACTTTTTTTTCAAGAAACCTAGACTTAATTAGGAAATAGAAATGCATTCAAGCAACTTGCACAGTAAGCTGCTGATAAGATTATTTCTACCTCTGTTAACTATATAATTTTGGGATAAATCTTGCATATCGATCTTTTCTTGGGAATTGGATATTGACTTAGGGAGAGTGTTGTGTCAGTGTCCTCTAGACGGGGCATCACGTGATGAATGGAAATGCATAGCAGACCGCCATCTTTGTTAACTAAAAAAAGAAAAAGGTGGTGAACAGAGGAAAACAACAAATTAGCATCCTACCCCTGGTCTGGGGCACCTATTCGTTCGATTCTGCCATTGCGTAGGATGGATGGAAACGAATGACGCAAGCCCTGTCTGATAGTCTTCATCTCAAGTATTCGTCAAATTTGTGAAAAGTCAATTTGCAAATTTTTCTGGTCTCTTTAACGACAAAGAGGACAAGACGACGCCAGATTTCATGCGTTACGCGCACACCCCGTTATGATAGGGCGCACAAGAACAGTGACATCATGGTGGCGTCTTGACGTATTATGGCCGAACCTTTCTTGAAAGAAGAAAAGCTCGGAACATTTAAATGTCCGCACAGATCGGGTCAGAAGGCAAAGAGCGCTGCATCTGCCAAATCAGCACAGAAATAAGACTATACATGACGTGAAAAAAACTTTTAAAGACTGATTTAGACAGTCACAGACGGACAGATGGAACACACCGTACATTACATTACTAGATGTGGCGTCAAATTATGGTGTAGTAAGATTGCAAATGATGTACTCACGTGAAATCCGTTTACCAAGGGGATGGTTAGAACTATGCTTTCTTATAAATAGGAACATGACTGGAAAAGTATAAGATGTGTGTTTTGAATAATTAAATATTTATTACAGTTGAAAATGTTTTTAGGCCTATCATGGTAACAAGCATGTGTATCTTCCAAATGTTTTGATTTGTATAAGTGGATTATAAAATAGCAAAACTGCGATTGTCGAAAATATATTTCTCCTTTTGAACAAGGGAAAATGATTTTTGAAGTATGAACCAATTTGTACTACCATATTTGAAAAAAAGAAGAAATTTTGGTCTTACTGAGGTAAAACTATTTCATAACAAATAACAGGAAAGAGACTGGAAGTCATGTGTTTGTATCATCTGCAATCCTTATACACCATGAACATACAGTACGAATGGAATAAAGGTGCCAATTAACCATTCACATGACGCAAAGACATTGTCCATTTCTATCGAAATATCCCTTACTTAATTCTTTGAAACAGACAAAATCCTCATGACGACCCCAAGTAACACGACTGGACTTATCAAAAATATACACCCTTACTTTTCTTCCAAAAAATTAACTTTGAAATGAATCGTATAGAGATGTTCAAAGTATCCTTTCGCACTAATATTAAGCTGTGGCATATCTCCATATTCAAAGACATTAGTGTGTGCTTTTTAAAAAAAAAAACATCACTTTTTGATATTTAAAGAACCCAATACAACCTTACATTAAATGTACATTTCAATATGGACTTTCTGCTCCATTTTATATAAAACAATGTTGTATCAAGATTTATCAAAGTAACTGAATGACATGACACTGCTTTTTCCAAGAGAAGACTTAAGATTTTGGTAAATGATCCCTTAATAAATTAACCCATCACAGTCTTGATATTCACGGAGGACAATGCTTTCGCGTCCATGAAAGGGTTAAGACACCCATACAGGGGGTGGCGCCACAACCAGAATGAATTACAAGACAGTGGTTCCGCCAGCGGAGCGCGGCGTGTATGACATGATACCTTCTTCCCGCCCTCCGGTGTCTCTTGTTGAATCTTGCCTCCGGTGGATACACTAGCAATGTTGGCAAAATACTGGATGACCTTTTTGGTGTTTTCTGTTTTCCCTGCACCTGACTCTCCACTGGGTGGTCAAAGTGGTGGTGGGGATGGGCGTGGTATTGGTAGCGAGAACAGGTGGAAGTAATGGTGGAGTGCAGGAAGGGGGTATTGAGAGAATAGATGTAGGGGAGTAGAAGGAGGAGTAGGAGATATACCATTGAAGACAGAAGTAAGAAGATAAAAAGATAATAGCATTGTCATCATTGTTCATGAAAAGTGCATTTTTAGGCTTGTTAAATGGTGTTAGCGTAAAAAATGCTTGATAACTGATAGCACTATTCTAAGACGTGCAGAAGCTATGACGTAAAAATGCTTGATAATGGATTGCGCTATTCTAACAGTCTTGTAGAAGCTATGGAATCTATTCATGCATGCATTCATCATCATATTACAATAATGCATATCCAAACATTCTTTAAAATTGATATTTCGCCTTTTCTTTCGGTAACAAAAGGAGTGCATGCAGACCGTGCAACATGACTTCATTGTTTTGACAAAACGTGCACCGCTAAAAACATTTGAAACAAGACAAGAAAACAAAACATTGATCCCTTTTGATCTACTTTGATTTCCCAACGGCTTGCAAATGAATCTGATGCGTAAGTGATAATAAAGACTATCTGATAACTTTAACTAGCCCTTAGATATTCTTCATGCGACGTATGTCAGCGTTCGATATTATCATTCACTGATTTTATTTTTCTTTGAAAATGGAAACGTTCCTCTTCCATTCGTGTGCTCATGCCAAGACCATTTTTCAGGCTCTGTTTCTTGCTGATGCATCAAGAACTGATTTCGTACCATGCGCCAAGGACGATGCTAGAATAATTTTTTTGAAAGAAAGAAATTTTGCCGGGATTTGGCTATTCGATTTCGTGCATGGGAGGGGCTGGAGAGTCGCCCTAACTAAGATAAAAAAGAGTACAATGTAGTTATACCTGAGATAATATCTAATGTAGATTAGCTGAGTTCAGTTCCATCTGAGTCAACTGGAAATTGTGTGGAAATTGCCTTTTTCTTTAGAAAATATTTTATTTTCAAAATATTGAGATATTCATCAGGGTTGTTATTATGGTCTCAAACAGAACTTGAACTCAGCTAAAATTTACAAATCATTCCTATTCCTTATCGAAACTTACATACAAGTTACAATACAAATAACAACTCGCTTACAATTTTACAGTACACATAACATTAACTGATTAATATGAAAGTACGCCAACGGTATGTACAATGACTTTTTGGTGTAGTAAAGCTGAGACGGTTGAAATATTTGTATAAGAATCTGCTATGAGTGCTTTTCAGTATTCCGAACTGCGAATATTGTCAAATAAATTAAACTGTATGTTCTCATTTCATCCATGGTTGGCTTATAGTTTTAAGTACTCAGAATAAAAAGATAATTAAGATAATTTCTGCAAGTGCTTTGACAGTACTCCGCCAACTTCATATTAACTTCGGAGTTTCAAATTCATCCTCACGGAGTCAGATACAGATATTTGATATAATGATCACAGAATTGATGCAAAAGCAAAAAGTCACTGTGCATACTGATTCAAACACTCCATTAAAATGGAAACTACTCTTATGTAACGCGAGATATTATCTAAGCTTAAAAACTGGAAATGTCAAATCATGCGGATGAGATCGGAGACGGCACACTCTGCTTGGAGAGAACAAAAACTAGAAAAAAAAAACATAAACATGTTTGGTTGAAGACAACAAAGAGAAAAACGAAGACTGCTGAAACAACACATACATGTAATGAATCAACTCTAACGTATAAAGTTACATCGGTTAGAAACTGCAAACTTATTAAAGCTCATTATCGACACCACTTATATTGAGATCGGTTTTGCATCGTTAAGAAAACTGTGGCTATGATCATATTTATGTTTAGAATGATTATCAACTTGATTTAACATCAGTGAAGGATAGTGCAAAAGAAATTAATAATCAAAGTAATCGGAAGACAAAACTTGACCTTAGTATGATGCAAATGACTATTAGCAAATGAGTATCGCCTACCAATATCTTATTTAAATGTTTTATAATGCATCATCATAAATTTTAATTCAGTCACATTGAGTATTCTTCTATTTCAATAATCGGCCCATTTGAAGCATACAATGACAACTTCAAGTGGACTTTTTACACTCGTGAATTTCATCAATTTAGGATGTGTGTCTCAAACTATACTCACGTGATCAACATGGACTGGTTCTCGTGGTCTAAGAAAGATATAAGGAAAATAAATGAATGTTATTACAAAACAAACTGTAAAGTAGTGGTTGCATTACTCCTTCAAGAGTAGATTCCACTCCTGTTAAAGTGGAGTCCACGCAAAACGAAGTGACCCCCCAATATGACTTCTCCTCCAACCACAACCCCATCCCCACCGGCTTCCCGAAAGTGACTTCTGCCCTTGTACAATTTTAAGGAAGTATCACCTGTAGTAATCGGTAGGTAAATAGATAACTTAAAAGTAAATTGTACATGTCATGATTCATACTACTTGACATCCCATCCGAGGGACTTACTCTGCAACATGTCGTGGTAGGCATTGTCAGCGATTGAGTAGAAACCCCAGCTCTCCGGCACCCTGAAAGTGATTTCTGCTCCGGTACAATTTTAAGGAAGTATTATATCTTGTAATTGGTAAGTAAATAGATAAGTTTATAGATAAGTAGGGGTCTACATATAATTATTCATACTACTCTACATTTCATCTGAGGGACTTACTCTGCAACATGTCGTGGTAGGCATTGTCAGCGATGGAGTAGACGTGTGGAGGCATTTCGGTACGCCTCTTACCCTTGTAGAGCATCACAACCTTGTCGGTGTAGATGGGTAGCCTACGGTAGGGGTTGATGGCAACGCAGAACAGACCAGAGTAGGTCTACACCAACAGAAACAAGGATAAAATAGAAAAACAAAATGATTTGACTTTAATGATGATAATAAGATAATAATAATAATAATAATAATAATAATAATAATAATAATGATAAGAACAATAATAATAGCAATGATATTACATAATAATGGAGTTCTGTTTACCCAGGGTAACCACATCAGATAATTACTACAGCTCTTCTTCCGGACCATGCGATTTTTAATTTATTATTCTTATTATTTTTTTTTTTTGACAGGCACCCTTTTAATTCACCTGGGTCTACATGGTCTAGAGGGATGTAGGCAAAACACCTAGTGCAAAGATTCATATGCACCGAGCGAAGCTCGATCCCAGGACCTCTCATAATTATGAGAGGCAAAAATAGATATGCAAGAATTAATATTTACTTCCTACAGTGAATGTGTACAGATAAACAGAACATGTTTCAATAAATCAATGTAAACTAGTACAAGGACACGTCCATTATGCACCAAAGGAGGCGTGGTCCTACAAGTTCAACTTCAGTACATTCCAATGAAAAACAAAACTAGGACATTTAAAACGACAAGAACCAGCAAAGCAATTTATGACAAGACTGAATGGTATAAACACGTACTGTCAGGTTGTAGGGAAACAGATACATGTATAAGAATAAATGAAACAGAAATGACATGAAATATGAAACAACAATAGGGTATTACTTTTGTCTTGTCCTATTAGAATTTATTCAATAGTAGAAATCTAAGTATAGATAAATATATATATGTCATTCTTTCATTTGCATAGAGAACTACTCCAGTTATTATGCCCTTAATGAGTATTCCCTTTTATTATTATCTAAAGCGTTGGCCATTTTCTTCAGTGTTAATGTGTGTATTTAGTAATTTTACTCTAATGACCATTGTTTTATTCGCTCATAAAAGAATGTGCTCATTCATTCTTTATATCTGATACTATAGGGGGACTTCGTGTAGCTACCAATTGACAGGTCAAACATTTTCATTTTTGTATAATTTTTTCCTTCCGATATTCTTTATGTTCTTATCCATTTCCTTCTTATCTTTCTTTGTTATTGCATTGTCTTCTCTTCATCCTCTCCCATGTCATCGTCCATCTTGTTCACTTCTCTTTAGATCACGTTTACATGCCCCGTACACGCCCTCTGTCTCGAGCTCGTACCGGTCCTTCATCCCAGCAGCTACCGGCCGGCGGGCGGGCTGTCAGTGATGGGCAATGGAGAGCCGCGGTATGAATCTGGTATGCGGTGCATGCCTTACGCAGCCAGTCACATGCCCATATTTAGCCTGCGTTGGGTTGATACCCTCTAACGCCACAGCCGTATCTCACACGCGATCCGCCATGACCGAAACTAACCCTCTCCCTCCCGACACCCGGCGCCATCACAGCACAGCACCATGCCGCCGGGGCTTTAGTAGCAGTGAAAGGGTTAACTGACGGAGCATACCCAATTAGAAGAGTGACTGGTCAAAGAAGGTGTAGTGATTGATGAAGTTCAAGGTGTAGCTAATGAGATGAATGTCATTCATGATATGCGATAATTAGCATGGTAGATGTCAATCAGAGGCCGATCTGCAAATAGGATATTAACAAACTTCTCCTCTGCATTTAACATGTCTAACGATACACCTGATATCGATGCTCCTGCTAATTATGAAGCATGGGCCTCAAGATCATTGTTGCGGTTTCCTCATTTCGAAAATCGCTTTTAAACATAAAGGTACTACATTATTACTAGCAGTAAAAAGTTAAATTCGAAAATTGTTTTTCATTTCAATCAACGCAGTCGAATAACCCTTCAATCTAAAATAAATGGTTTCAGTTGTTTCATGTTATGCACGTGAATGTTTCGTTTATGGAATAAAATTTTTCTTTCACAAAATTTCATTAAGTCTTTATATCCACCAATAGTAATTGTCATTTTGTCGTCCTATTCACCGGATAAAAGTGCTCTGAGATATCTACACTGGACATGAAACTAAATAAGCTAGAATGTTTAACGCTGCATTTAATAACTAATTATTTTGACATTTTCAGTCTAGATCCTTTTGCTACTTTCCTTCATTACAACACATTTCGACATTTTAAGCCAATGTCTTTGGACTACTTTCCTTCATAAGTCATTATGTCTGACCGTTATTCCTACAAGTCTGTCCAATCCTCAAGTTTGTACATGGATGTATCATTCAAACGAGGTGTCTGTAATACAATTAACATGTATCATTGTCCAGACTGGACATTGTTGTGGTTTCTTTCATGGAGGGGGTTATTGATATTTGATTCACTTAAGATGTGTGTGAATTGCTCTTGAAGAGCTTCGATGATTCACGGGAAGGTAAACATGTTGACCCAATGACTGGTGGAGGGGTAATAAAAACACCACAATAGGGGGATTCCATACAGGTTTCTAGTGTGTATTTAGTTCACGATGTCTAACTGTCATTTACTGTAAACCAGTGTTCAAATTAGTGGCGTATTTTATTGGCAAGGAGAAAAACATAAAGATGACGGCATCTACACATTTCCTTCCACAAGTTCATTATTTCGAGTGTAACATCAGATTTTACATTATTTGTCTTTTTAATGGACTTGTTACGCGACTGCGGTAAGAAAGGCAAAATCAACCAAAAAAAAAAACAACAAACAAACAAACACCAAACAAACAAAATATAACAAAAACACCCGAAACTAAACACGGTTTTACTTTATGGAGAAATTTACTATTATGACATTGACACATTCATTCCGTGTTCTTACCACACTTAATTAATTAAAACAAGTATACATTTGTTTCTCAAAGATGGAAAAAGTTTGTATATCAAAATTTAGACAGACTTAAAAGGGTGTACTTTCGAGAACTGCCTGAACTTATGTGCTTTTTCTTATACCGTGCTTGTAATTGTCACCAAATAACAAAGCCACAGCATTCATTTTTTCATTTGTAGATATTTACGATGTGAGGGAGAACATAAGTCTAGAAGTTTCGGTCTAGGCTATTATTAGTTGATGAATATCATTAGGCTGAGCAACAGGGCTAAACGCAGAATGGTATGTGATCCCTGGGGTGCTTAGATAGTGTTAGAATGCAATGACTCACTGGAAGGGTAGTAATGGATCCCGATCAAGTGCACATACTTTGGTTGAACATAGCAGCAGGTCCCATATAATGTTTGATGTACTTCCTTCATGACTGTCTTTTTAAAATAGTATTAGATGACATTGCCAAATTTCATATACATGTGCTTATGCTATTTTGAATGATCATTGTATAAATTAATGACGATGAAAATGCAACAGAGTTGAAATTGTTGATACATATTTTCTGCCAAATGATCATTATTCAAATGACAGGCCAAAAGACTGGTGAAAAAGAAAAGAAAAAATCAAATGAGCAAACAAAGAATCAATTATTTTCATTTTAACGGATGTAATAGGGTATGCAGCTGAGGGTTACAGTGATTCAGTTCGCTTTTCCCCTCCCAGGCACAGGTGACGCCAACCATTAATAATAATAATAATAATAATCAATGAGGTATTTATAGCTCAGGAGTCCTTTGGTAATCTTTTCATGTTTTAAATAGCACTTTATTTCAAACATATCGTTTTGAAAAAAATAAACATGTATATATTTCCTACATGACTTTTGTAGTATTCATTATCGTATAATCGTACATTGTGTGTCATTTAGCTGGATGTAACGATTCTACAAGTATTATCATTCCTATGCACCTGTGTTACTCCCTCTTATCTTGAAATTATCGAAAACAAATCTCATTTCGGCAAGTTAATTCTTCTTAATGACTCCTGACAAACGTAGTAATTCTAATCTCATTTTGTATAGCCGCCTGTCCAAGGCTATACAACACATCATATTAGATAGTATATGAATGACGAACATTCATTAATGCACAAAGAAATGCACATAACACTTTTTATTCATAGTCTAGATTTCAATTATGTGACCATCAATAAAATGGTGAATAATATAAGACAGAAATTTTATGTGTTCGCTGAAACGACTTAAACTTTACATGCTAATGGACAAAGTCATTTTTTATACATTGAGTATGTGGTTTGAACACCCTCGTGCAAAGAAGGTGCAAATAAGAATCATTATGTGTGTGGAAATCTATGCTACGAAAGAAGATTATGTGAATCCGTTTGATTCAATATTTGTTATATAGGGTTTTGGGTCATTTATGGGCATGTTTTTTATTTGAAATTCATTTGCAACAATCCAATGTCATTTTTTGCTTTTAAACTTGAGTTTAATGGATTCGGTTGCACCATGCGATTTGTTCAATTACTAAATCTTATCACTTTGTCTTTTAACGTAGAATCTCCCTCCCCATTTAAAATTGTACAGAGAGACCAATAACATAGAAAAAATAAGCCCTGCTAGTCAGGTCTGGTGTATTTGATGTTTTAATCAAAGTTGTTTTGCAAATAACGCTCAGCCAATGCGTGTTAAACAGTGATATATGCAAACATTCCAATGATACCAATTCCAAAGACCATCCTTCGGTGTCATTCAAAATTGTTTATCTTTTTTCACGAAATGTACCAATGCTATCACTATAACGGTTTAAAGTATGACCTCAACGTCACTTCTGAAAAGAAAAAACATGAAAATTCTTCTTTATTAATTCGTTCGATATTGTCTTGAACATATAAAAAAAAACACATAAGTTTTTAAAATGTAATTTTTACATTTCTGTTTGGTACAAGACATGTATATTTTCGTTTATATTCGCTAATTTGTTCCTGTTTATTTCAGTTGTAATTTATGTACTTCTAATTCTATGTATTGAAGTATTTTTTCTATGCCATGTAAATGTGACAAATTTCCATTTTCTTTGAATATGGACAATAAATTAACCTTATGAACCTTATGAATTGACGCAGACACGTGCGTTCATTATTGACCAATACAGTGTTAACAAAATGAAGTCTTTATCAAAGGGTATTTGACATGTTTTTGAACAACCTCATTTCCAGACGAATAATCATGGCAAATTATGGTGAAATATCAAATGTTAGAATAAGCTGATCCGAAACATCACTTCTGTTCATCGAAAAATTTATCAGAGAAAGGATGGATTTAAATTTCATCAACGTCGGTTTCAAAAGAAAATTAAGACACAATTTTCGCTCCTCGTTTTTCACATTTGTAGCAAGACACAATTTTTCTGTGTTTTTTTTTTTTTTCATTATATGTCTCACATCCCTCGTTTATATTGTTCCATTCGATTGTCGCCTTGTATAACCAACACGAGCTGTTTATGTTAACACTTGCCCGTTACCGTCTGCTCAAATAATCCGCGGTTTTCATTGTTGAAATAACGTGTCTAAGCTAAAAGCGAATTAACATTGTAAAGCATACACTGGCACTTGTAGCACTTGCTGCAGGACAACAGTTTTTCTATAAGATTAAGATGAAACAGACTAGCAAATAAGAGAGTCGAATGAACCCTCTCTAAGTAAATTCTGAGGGTGGGGATTGCCTAGAACAGCTCATTAGTTGGTATGTAACATCACGGGGAACTCATTCCAGTGTTTTCAAAGTAGTTTGACAACTTTGAAATCATGAATAGGAAACCAAACTGTCTATGAATGAACAATTATGTTTCACTCTAGGTAATCAACTTATCTTTTTAATTTCAGAGACCTCGATGGATCCTACGTGAAACTGATTACACTCAGTTAGATTGATCAAGCTTAATTTTCCAAATTAAAGATATATAGCACATTAAGAAAAGAAGGTTCAATTTTGCACCCTTTCAATTCAACACCAGGAGCTCCTTTATGGGTGCAACTCTGCACCCAAAGAAGCATTATCCACCATTATGGGTGCAGTGAGCTACATTTTTCACCCTTAAGGGTGCATCTAGTTATACACTTTTGGATGCAAAAATGTATGCACCCTGGCACCTTTAAGGGTGCAGACGGCATTTCTGGGTGCAAACAAGTACAAAAGGGGTGCATCTTTGCCCATTTTTCATGTAGGGTGCTGCTATGGTTGCATTTGGGGTGCAAACTTGCACCTTTTCTTCCTAGAGTGAACCATAGAGTTAACTATAAACAAATTGAAATAAAAATGTAATTCTTAAAAGAGCTCGAACAAAATAACGTGAAATATAATTATGTCCCGATGCAAGCATGCAGATTCATACATCTTTGTGATTTGATATCCTGATACAGAGACATTTCCAATCGAATGTGTAAATTTTGTATATTTGTATGTTAATTTGAAGAAGCAAATAAATCTATTTCCATTGACAGTATGGGAACATAAATTACATACATCTCAAAACATCAAGTGAGTGTAGGCCTGGTAGATTAAAAGCTGCTGGGGCTTTTTACGTCACGTAAGACGTATTTTGCAAACGCTGTATCTGCCAGACTCATCACATGAAATTAACGGTATCAATCAAATGAAACTATTTTACACCATCGCACCTATCCTTAGCTGTAATTTACTTGCGTATCTATCAAAGTTTAAAGATGTACAGAATTCTGTTCTTTATATTCAGTTTCAGTTTCAGTTTATTTCTCATTTCACATAACAAACTACAAATGAATTACATTCACATAACAGAGTACGCATCAATATAGACATTGCATGATACGTATCTGAACTTAATAGGTGGAATTGCATTATATACAAAACAAGAATAGTAAAGAAATGAGAGGAAATCAGAGGAAATCAGCCAAAAAGCATAGCTTGTAAAAGGGTGGCTGAATTCCTATACCAGTAAGCAGTTGTCAACGTAAATAGAGACAGACTAAATATCAGTTTAGGGGATCTATTTTTAAGAAAGACTATAATTAAACATAAATTATAGGAAAAAACAATAACAAATAAAAGAACCCCTCTGCCTGCCATGATTTGATTACATCAGTAAATGCAATATAACATCATAATTTAGTTTCCGTAATTTTCTTTTTATATCCACAAAAATACTTCGAATCATTTTCATATTCTTCTTTTTTCTCCTAATACAAATCTGTAATAACAGCAGTGCGATATACCATATCCTACATACCAGTATGTCCGTGCTTAAGTTTGAGAAAACGACTGTCAGTAACATGAAATAACCTTCATGTTGTTATTACCGTTGGCATTTCCACAGACATATGATTATATCTGCATGTGCTATTTTTTCAGATGTTCTACTTTTGGAACTTGAGTTATTTTAGGACCATGCATGCTCGTAGTGGACCGAGACAGAATTTTAAAGGCATGGTGCAGAATGACTAGGGAACATGTGTACACCACTAAAAGAGCTTGGGGAACCATAGTGACCCCCTGTGTGAAAGGTGCGCAGTCCAATTACCTTGTCTTGGGTACGGGCTGTTCTCATTTCGCGTAATTTGATGATTGCATCAGGCATCTGCTCCAGTGCTCAAGGTTTCTATTTCTGATCTGGATACTGGAATTGGTCACAATTATGCGCGAGGAATGTTGACCGCGCTAAGGCACCCACATACCGTTCAAGTTACCTAACCCCCACCACCATCTCACTACACATTATTTTCTATATATGCTCTCGGGCAAAACCACGTGATCCTCCCAATACATGACTGTCAATGCTACATATTAGGTGTTTTTAAAAAAATACAAATTTTGTCTTTTATAATTAAAAACTATACATGAGATAATGCTGAAATTGATATGGGTTATAGCTGATAATGTGCAATTTTGTTGGAGGTGATTTGAATACGATGTCTTAAATCAGTTTTCATGAAATTCATGCTTATTCTTTGAGTTAGGTTTCAGATTTTGCTCATGTGTCAAAGCCCCTGCACAAAATTAAAACTTGGTACAGGAGTCAGTGGGTGTGTATGTGAGTGTGTGCATATACACGCACAATTGGCATGGACAATGGCTGTGCACACCACACCTTGACTCCTGTACAAAGCTTCAATTTTGTACAGGGGTTGTAAATTGAGCAAATTCTGAAACCCAACTTCAAAAATAAGCATGGATCTCATAAAACTAATTTAGGATATATTCAAATCACCTCCAACAAAAGTGTACGCTATTCAGCTATAACTCATATCAATTTCAGCATCATCATTTACTTTGAATAAGATTTTCTCAAATTTAAGTTCATGTTTCTCTAAATATCATTTAGCCCTACTTCATGTTTCGATGGCACAAATATAATCATCAAATTAAACAGGTAAAAATCACTATTAAGTTACTAAAATAGAAAATCATTATCAAATCCCGAGATGCTTTTGGATATTAATCATTTTGTACATTATATGCGAGGAGTTGTATTATTCTGTCATTCGGTATACTCTCATGTCGAAAAGCTTAAGTATGTTTGTTCAACGTTAGTCTCCGATTCTGCAATTTTTACCATCGGCTTTTCGAGTTCATTTTTACTTATTAAATTTCGATTTGAAGTGAATATAATTGATTATTTATTGTTCAATTGATTCAGCATCAATCTTCTCGAATTTCAAAGCACTCTGAATGTTGCCCCTTCATCTATACAACTAAGTACACAAAGCCATGCTATCAGTGTTACAACTATGGAGAATGTAGGTCAGGGGCTCCCTAGCTGTCTGTCACAGTTAATTAACGTTGTCATCTGTTAATCTACTTTGGAGACTGGAAATCAAAGTGTTGACCATTGACAGCCGTAGGTCAAAACGAGCACTATAGTATGCGTTTTTAGTATGTCTGGTAAACGAAATACAGACAATGGAAAATGGGCCATATAAAACAGTGTATGCTATAAGCAGTGGCGTAATGATCAAAAACATTGGGGGCAGAAAAGTATAAGTTACAAAAAAGTGAGGTCATTTCAGCAACATTTGTAAATCACTGATATCGATTTAGAAATAAACCACGTTTGAATTATATGGGGGGGGGGAACTGTCCCCAAAGACTCCCCCCCCCCCCCCCCCCCCCCCTCAGTGCGCCAGTGGCTGTAAGGGATCAGTAGATAGGCGTGTACATGAAGCCGTGTCTAACGGAAAGCATTACGGCTCTTCAAATTCTATAGAAGCTGTCCAAGGTTTATTCTTCCCCGGCCCTTTCCGAGTTGGCAAATATATTCATGGAATACCCTCCAATTCTTTGAAAATTATCTTTCCCAACCCATTCCCTGTTTCCTAGACAACCTCTACATACCGACTAAAAGAAATAAGTAAGAATTTTATTCAATTTCTCTTTAATCATTGCTCCAAATCGTGTCCATTTCAGATCTTAATGAAACGCAAACGAATGAACGAACGAACGAACGAAAAAACGAACGAAAAACTTATTAAGGGAAAGGAGTATACCAAAGTCCAAATACCATTTATAGTTTTGCAAAGGAATGCTTCTGTTTTAGCAACTTCATAGTGCTGAAGAAACATGAGGGTTTTTTTTTTTGTTGGTTTCAAAGTGACAATATGCTAACATCTTCATAAGCTTCATATCTTTCGTAGATGTTGAAAGATCAAAATATATTGGGTGATAAATTATGTTCTGAACTTGGTAATGATGAAAAATAAATTCGTATGAAATCAAAAGTATAGTGAATGTTCCAGACCACTACTGAATAATATTTTTCAAACTGTTTGGAAGAAGACATATAATAGCTGAGTGATGACCCACGGAATTAGTTTGAGCTAGGTTTAGCTTGAATGAATAGATCACTATTTGCATTGAACGATAAAGGATTAAGAATTCATAACGAAAATTAGGCTTGCAGCCAGCAGGTTTCTAAGCACGGACTAATATTAGTGAAATAATGCTAGCGTTCTCACAAACTCTTTCTGATGGCACAGAATTGGATCAGTGAGCTGAATGCATGCTGCTTCGAGCATGAGCAGTATGAGCTCGTATGAACTTCGGGTATTCAAGCGGACAGGGGTCAAGTATAAGAGGATACAGGTGAGAAGTCAAAGGTGAGAGGCTGATAACTTACGTAGATGAGACCAGAGTAGTATCTTTGCCTGAGGTTTTCCAATACACTGGCTTCGTTGAGGTAGGTCAACCCAGCCATGTCTTCGATCTTGTCGAACTTGGGTGGGTTCATTTGTTGGGTATCATCCTTCTTGATCGTCACTTGCTGTAAGGATTAAAAACATTTTGCAGGTTTTTCAGTTTTCTATGGATTTTTGGAGCCCTGAACGGTGGTAATAATATAAAAGAACCATCATCAATAACAACAACACGGATGATGTGTGATAAAAACAATAACGATGATACTTCTACTACTACTACTACTACTACTACTACTACTACTACTTCTACTTCTACTACCAACAATAATAGTTACAATAATAACAATAACAGTTATAATATTAATGATAATAATGATAACGATAATAATAATAATTATGATGAAATGAGGATAATGATCTAGTAGGCCTATCTCACCAAGTATGCGGAGAATTGTGACAGTAGAAGAACTAAGTTTATAAAGCAAATACACGTAGGTCAGTATAGAATTGTAAATTGGATATCGAGTCAGTGCTTCGTGTTCTTCTCATAGCTTTTTTTTTTCGTCCACAGAACTAAGGCAGCATGACAATAAAACATCATAAGTGACGATTGGTAGAATGTAAATACCAACCAGTATTATGTATTGCGAAGGAAAACGTAATTATAAAGTTGATGCCTGTTACTAAATCTCTTTAAAATATCATGCAGAAGAATCTTGTCAGAGGAAATTATGCAAACCTAGATTTTCAAAGGAATTATGATTTTTTTTACAAATATTAAAAAGATTCGGGCACTAATTTGAGAAAACTGGTATTATAATTCATACTTATTCTTAATAGTGTTTCTCTCATCATTTTTTTCATCATTCATATTTATCATTCATTTTTATCTTTTACCGTCGCGAAGCTACTGCAGTGAATAGTTTAGCGTGTTTGGGTTCGTGTTGCACCAAACTGGCGCACCTAACATTTTGATTATGTAATGGGGTTCTGTGTAATACTCTTTTAGGCGCATTATCTGATGTGCATACAAACATTTTAATACAATAACTACAGCCGGGTCATTAACTTCTGCTATACATACTACCAGGGTTTTTTTTTTTTCATCAAGAGCATAGAGCATAGACATACAGAGGTTCAGTGCTATATGACGAAAAACCTAATTAAAAAAAAAAAAAAAACTTGTTACGAAGAATCCTCAAAATTTATGAAAATTGTAATGACACTGGATCTTCCTTATTTCTTCTCATTTTTACGAACGACTTTTACGAACTTAGAAAGCACTTTTACAGTTCATTAAGGCATAGTTTCATGTGCGTATGCTGCAAAAAAATGAAAACTAATATTGATACAGAATTTGATAGTTACCTTTCCTGTGGCTGTCTTCACAGTACATTCCTCGCCTTTGGTGCTGATGATCTCACCCTTGATGTAACCTTGTTTCTCATCAGGAACCCAACACATCTTCTTACCGTCGAAGCTCTGGGCCTGCGACTCGAGTTGGGACTTCCTGTCCACCTGCAAGAATTGATCCGATTCTTCAGCCATGGTGCCGCCTGTCTGCTCGGGGCTTGAACCAGTAGAAAAAGATGTAAAGTCCGCAGCTCAAAGATCCTATCAAGAGAAAATATGATCACAACGATGATAAATGATGGGTCATCGAGCTAAGAGAAAGTGCGACAGAACCTGCTGCAGATCTTATCAAGAGAAAGTTGATCGAGAGATTGGTCAATGGGATAAGTGTGAATCTAGGACAAATGAACTCTGCTCGTGGATGAGGTAAAGACGATATTTACTAAGAAATTGGTCAAGATCTCTCTTTTCTGTTACTTAACTCATCACTTATTATTTTGATATTATTTGTATAATAATACCAATACCACATCCTTTCTGTATTGTTGTCTAAGGGGGGGGGGGGGGGGTAGGTTAGGTTAATGTATTGTATATACAAGTAGTAATTATTGGTATCAGAGCATTTGTAAGTACTTTCTTCTCTGAAAGGGGTCTATAAATCACAAGCCCAGCTTTTCAATAGACTCCTCTACTTATGTTTCTTTACTATGCCAAACTGTAATTCTACTGAAATCATGATAGTCTAGTTGCTTTCATAATTATGTACCTGTACTTACCATTTTCTTTTCGCAATTTGTTTTATATATGTTATATTAACCTGTATATAGTACATGTTTATTTGTTCCGTAAAACATTGAAAATATCATGTAAATACAAAAACAAAAACAAAACAAAAAAAAACAACCTTGAAACCTTGATTTAGACAACAAAATACAAAGCATGCAGCTTGTGGCGAGAGAGAATGACAATTCATCCGTCAAAATTTACAGAAGAAAATGTGAAACTGTATATAGTGTGCAGCTCGACGATAGCAGCAAGATGAAAATTAAAGAACAAGGGACTGGTCATAATTTGGAGGAGAAAGTGTCATGTCAAAGATCCTATTCGCTATGATTTCTATGAGATGATGAAAGTACCTTCAAATTGTCATTCTCCTTCGTATAAAGAAAGATGAAACTGGAATAGCAGAATTATCAAAGATTAATCTACTTGTATTTTGCATGACGGGAGTCAAAGTCCATCTACTCGCTGCAAATCAGGTCAGAGGTTAAAATGCACATCAAAATATTCAGTATATCCTGAAGTTTATGTAACACGATCCTTAATTTAAGCATCCTTTTGAGGAAAATAATAGCATTAGCAATACCCAATAAGTGTGTGCCGGAAAGTCTAGAGGCTGAAATTGTATTCTTGGATTTTCCTTGAAACCAGCATATATAAAGAATTTTGACAAAATAATGCAAACAACTTTGGCAACTCCCTTGTAAATAATAAACACTGGAAGAAATGAAAATGGCATTGGCGTTCTAAGCCAGTGACCCGGGTTCGATTCCAGGTCGAGGCATTTTTTCGACCCTTGATTCAAAATGGATGACAGCTCTGGGGAACATTGAGAGAGCTACGCAATTATTATTCACCCATTTTCATTTCTTTCACCTATAAAGCCCTAAGGGTGAAAATTCACAATAAATTCGTGCCACGGAGTATTTTTGAGCCTTTATTTTGTTTCATATTATCCCCGAGAACTATACGTTTGAAAATCGCATAAAATTCATATATATATATATATATATATATATATATATATATATATAGGAATCAGAGTTGGTAGTAGAATGCCATAAAAAAAACTACCAACTCTGATTCCTGTATTTTCCAGATGCCACGCAGACTAATTTTCACTATATATATATATATATATTACAGTTATTAATATCAATGCTAATTTTGACGAAATTGATATTATGATACATTTGAAAAGGACTGCATGTATAGATAAATTATTTATGAAAAAACCCAGAAATATAATTGTTTTAAAATAAATTTTAAAGAGATGGCTAACCCATATTACGAACATGCCATAAGCATTACAAAATACTGTAAAGTACTTTGAAATTACGAGTATCGACGTGCAATGAAATCATTTTTTATTCCAATGAACTTGAAAAACGAAACAATATGAATGAAGAGAAAGAAAAGAAACATCTACTTCAAAATGGCTACTTTCAAAATGGCGGACTAATCTGCTATACACAGTACATGTTATATTAGTGCGATATGGCGGTATCCACAGTATCGGGTTGGCACCGGCGGCCCAAATATGGTGACTGTGCATAGGGGCCTAGTGGGAGGGAATCGGGTCACCCAGCACAGTATGCATGCTGATCAGCGTGAATGACGGTTAAGGCAAATGACTGAATAAATCTGATATATGCATTTTACTTTATGTTTCTAGGTTCATTAGTCAATTAGGTTTTTCACTTAATGAAATAACAACACAGACCTATGCTATAACGGTAGAACAAAGGGTGTAGGGCCTACTTGATAAAAAAAAAAATGGCTGTACAATAATGAAAAGTAAATAACTACTGAATAATAAGTAGGCCTATTTATTCTCTTTTCAAATAAGGACAAAATGAAATGATAAATGCCTAGAGATAATTCGTCTAAAATTTGAATTTTACCTGTTAAATTTGCTTGATTGATTTGCGAACATACACGATAGGGTCTATATATCTGATTACACAAAATGCCAATTTCAGTGGCTAATTTATGATTTTAGCACGTTAGTAATACAGATCAACTTAGATATCTAAAAGCTTTCCCTATTCATTACTATTCAAGTCACACACACACACACACCCACACATATAATTCAATTTTCACTTAGAACACTGTGCTAAGAAGAAAATATTTTGCAAACACTTTTAGTTTAAGCGTGATATACAGTAGAATAAATTTCTAAGAAATTTAAAAAAAATAATTTTTAAAAAACCCCAACGAATAGACATCAGAACACTAGACACAGCATCAGAGTAAGGTCCTTACAGCTTCAGTAATTATCCCAAACTTAAAGCTCCGATCTCCTTCCTTAGCTAGAAAACAAGGATCGATGTTTCTTCCGTGACGATTCGATCAAAAGCAAGCAAAAAATGAGGATAATCACGAACCCGACAAATTATTTTGAGCAATCTTCTTTTTGCCCGCTCCTAATCACGCTCGCGTTGACATACTGATCCACAGAACAAACTGAGTTATCCTCGCAAATAACACAAATCTGGACAAATCCGTAAAACAAATTATCAGCTAATAATCGAGGAAGATGCGATTGACAGTGTGGTTTTAACGAGCACTGGATATCGGCAGGACGAGAACAATTGCCGGCTTGTTGAATCCCAAATGCGCCTAATAGAAAAGGAATGCATCCACGAAGAATCACAGAGAATAAAAGAAAAAAAGAGGAAAGAAGAAGAAATAGACACAGGAGGTTTAGAAAAAGACTTACCTTAGAGAGAGGAGTCGGAGGGAGACTGAAGCCAGTCCAACCAGATTGCGAGCTAGAGCAATCTGTGAGAAGAACAACTCGGGCTCACTAACACCCATTCAAGTACCTCGGACTACTGCCCTGCTCTGCGCTGATTGGTCAGCGCTGCGGGTACACCCTGCTTCGTTACTTTCGACCAATGACGTCAAACGATGATCAAGAAATTAGCATATCCTTTGCATAAAACGAGGCAGCCGGTTAACTTGTGACGTCAAGGACTCCGACAACGGGTATGCGATTGGTATGCAAGGAATTTGGTAGGGAAGAAATTTCTTCTTGGACGGGTAGGGAAAGATGCAGTGTGTGCCTACCGAGTGTATATATTCTCCAAGCAAGATTTTCTGCTCTGCATCTGTTAGACTAATATTGATAGGTACCATTGGCCCTCGTTTCGCCTCCCATTTTTATTTGACAGTCGCAGATGGAGCCAGGGTAAAACACACTGTTACCCAAAATTTTCTTTAAGAAATGGCTACATTAAGACATGTTAGAATTTAAGGGGGAAGAAACAAAATATATGCAGTCTTTAAAAATGATAAGCTAGAGTTCCAGTTGTAAGTGGACGTGATATGGTCGCACTCCCCGCCTATGGGGTTTATACAAGCCACGGCAGCGTAAGGGTTAAGCTAAGTGGGAGAGACTAATTACACAGAGAGTGTACATTCCAAATATAGGCAATGGTTTGCCGTAGATAGAGAGCGGCCATTCGCAGCGGTATGTGAAATTCTCCCGACCCGGAGAGATAGCACCGGGCCTATCTACTGGATGATGGCTGCGTGCGTGGTAAGATAGCAAACCAGTCCTGTAGCGGAGTTCAACCCCCCATAAATGGAAAAGGCCCTTCCATGTATACGCCCGTGGTTCTCTTTTAATTTTTTATGGTTTCAGGGTGAAGAAAGTTGAAGTCTACAAATTGTGTAAATCTCTAATGCTCACCGCTGGCAATCACCCTGCCTCTATGTCAGCATTATTCTTGAATCATTGGATACACTGTTAAGTCAAATAGTTATTGTAGATCTACCATGAATTGCTGATGGTTTTATGAGGGGGGGGGGGGGTAATGCTGTAGTTGTTCTTTATTGTTTAAAATTTTATTTCAGTAAAATATTGAAATATGGCAAGGGATTATACCTACATTAATAGCTAGTGCATGAGAAAGTTTTCTTATAGTTTCTGTTTCAGCTCAAAATTTTATCATATTGGATAATGGACATAGGATGACTGGGAGCTGGACCTGGAGTGGAATATGAGTTCTCACTCGTCCTCTCTCCAAGGGTGAGCTCTCTCTCTCTCTCTCTCTCTCTCTCTCTCTCTCTCTCTCTCTCTTTCTCTACCTGCTCCCCATTTCCTTCCCCTTTCTTCTTTTATTTCTTTATTTAATTATTTTTGCCGTTCTCCCCATCGTTCTCTTTTTAGTCTTAACGTTTTTCTCCCCCTGACCTGATTTCTCTCAAACCTTTGCATTCTTTACCTCTCTGACTCTAATTTCTCTCTTTCTTTCTGTTTACTGTGTTCTATTCTTCGCGTTTTAACTATTTCATTTATAGATAAACACACCATTCATTTCGCTGAATTTGATTTTTATTCCTTCACCACTTCGCATTTCAGATTCACACCATTCTTGAAAGTTAACGGTGTTCTCGTTATATCTTCCCTTTACTTTCATACATTCAGATATGATAGATGGCTTTCCTGACATAACACTTCAACAGTTCATTTTTCTTATGTACATGCACATACTAGCCTATTGCCTATACTGGAGCTGGGTGATCCTTGTAAGCCTATATGAACGAGGTAATTCGGTAGGCAACGATTTAAAAAGAATCAGGCAAGATTATTTTAATTTTCTGCATGAAATGAATCCCCAAATGCGAACAGTATTTTCTCCCTAATATTTCCTTCCTAACATGCCTAATATATTTTTACCTTTTCATGTTTTTAGACATACGATGATGATGATGAATTTGTTTATGATAGTAATAATGCTAATACTGATGATGATGATGATGATGATAAGAATGATTTTAAGGATAATGATTATCATTGTGGTAATAATAATGATAAATAATAATAATGAAAATAATAACAACAACAACAACAACAATAATAATAATAATAATAATAATGATAATAATAATAATAATAATAATGATAGTAATAATAATAATAATGATGATAATAATGATAATGATGATAATAATAGAAAACGTTATATTATTAATAAATATAATATTGTCTCTTGGCCCAGTATAATCTGAAGTAGTCTCTATGCTTATATTCCTGCTGGCCCTGTAATTATTACTAGGCTGTGAGCGCTCAGCAGGGATTGAACCCCAAACCTCTCTTTAAGGAGTCCAGAGCCTTCACCAATATACCATACTTCCGCTGTTTCGTAAAGGGGAGGAGGGATAATGTTCCTGGACACCCCTTGCATTACCGAGTCAAAATAATCTCCAAGTACATCACCGTGGCATCTTGACAACCCTGACATGATGATATCCTCTGGTTCTAAGTTGAGATGCAGACGTCGGGAGGATGCATGTGGTTGCCTAGGTAACGGATCTGACTGAGGAGAAGGAATCCATGGCATCTCGAGCTTTCATTTACAAGTCCAATCATCGAGGATATCACTATTATAATATGCAATAGAGCTTGAGATTTTACATGACAAATTGATGGAATGCTTCTAAAGCTGAAAATATTTTTTATTTTACAACTAAATTTATATGAGTGGAAGCAATACACGCAAATAAGTTTATAAGTATGAATATGTAATAGAGCTTCGGAGTTTATATGACAAATTGATGGAAGCCTTTCAAGCAGGAAATGCTTTTATTTTACAACTTAGTGTATGTAAGTGGAAGCACTGCTACAGCAAATTAGAATATGATTTATGGGCAGGAATATTTGCAACATTACCTTGTTCTCAACAACAACAACCACAACAAACACAACAACAAAATATTGGAGGGTAAGGGCTCAAATTGATATGTATTTCAATGATTAATTATTTATAAGATTTATATGTTATAGGACCTATACCTTCATGAGGCCGCCATCCATTTCTAGCCTAACCGCTCACGATGGCGGTCTCCTGCGTTCTATGATTTACCTCTTTAGTTCAATGAAAAAATATTATATTCTGTACTCTTGTCTGTATGTATGGTTACCGTATAATATCGTTGTAGGTGATCTTTGACTTATGTGGTATTTATGTAAGCATGTATTATTTTGTATTTGTTATATATATATATATATATATATATATATATAGTTATATTGAGAATAATACCCACGTGTTGGATGATTAATAATGTAGAAAGTAATAACTTCAAAAAGAGTCGAAGGTACGCCATGTGTAAATCCAACATTAGCTTTTATTTATAGTTATAGTTATATATATAATAATAGCTTTTAGTTATAGTTATATATTAAATCCTCACAACTTTAATCAGTTCCATGCGACTGTTGGAAGATGTTCCTTTTAAAGATCGGGCAGAACAATACATATTCGGCAAAACAAACTGCCAAAATTAATGTTGGCATAACAGTAACGGAAAATAATGTGTATCGAATCTTTATCCAATATTTCTTGGAATGTACATGCACGCAAAAACTTGTATACAAACCCAAGGAGTTGTCACAGATCTGATTATGCGCAAAAAATAAACATAACAAATAGGCAGGCGTGCTAATTGCCGTTGATTTTGGCTTGTTCTATATTTTATTGAGGGTAAGCTATCATCACATTATCCGACACCGTGGGCGTGTTTCATACTTTTGGTGACAATAAGAGTTTTAGATTACAATACGTCTGCCATGTCTTCTACTCCACCTATCTGTATTAGGATATCTGGCGCTGCATCCAGCTTTCTTGTGGATTATTGCCAACATAATTATGACCACTAAAAGTTCGAATACGATAGGGTTTAAGTGATATGGAACAACATTTATTGCTGTCACTGTCTGCACGATTGGTAGACGCTACAACGAGTCTAGGACATTTGGTAATGATGTCATTGGTTTCTGAATTCACTCTCGCAAAAGAAGTCGAAAGCATTGGAACAACAACGTAATTTTCCGAAGATAATAACTTGTAAAGTTTAAGGGGCGAGGAAAGATGGTAAAAGCTATATTATGCAATTTATTAAACAAAGCCGGGCGAGCCTTCAGATAAAATGTTTTGCCATGCACATGCATGTATGACGTTATCATGAAATTGATGACTGATTTAATCATGTTGTGAGATTTTTGTTTCTATCATGAAAAAGCCCGAAACAGAACTGGAACCGTGGTGAAAGCTGGGTATATCTACGGTGCCACTTGACATGCTTGAATAGGCCTACACCCAGACAAAATCTAACTCCGACACTTGTGTATTTGGGCAGAATATTAGGAAGCTACTAATTTCGCAACTATCGGTCCCCTTCAACAAAAAAAAACAAAAAAAAAATACACAAAAAGAAAGAAAATACGCTTCCCTTATTTCAGTTACTGAATCACGTGGATACTCGGCGAAATGTTTTGTTTTTTTTGTCGAAGTTATTATTATTATTATTATTATTTTTTTTTTTTTTTGGCTTTCGGAGTTGTATCTCTCCTGATAATTCGAAACGTCTGAAAACTATCCTAAATGAATTTGGTAAACCCACAACTTTCAAGTCTTTTCGGGACATCATTTCTAAACTTGCAGTTACCTCTTCTTTTGTTATTTATTATGCAAAACAACCCCAAATGAGAAATCCCGAACCCTCTCCGTGTTGCTAGTTTGATTGTATAGTAGACCAGTGGCCAGTCATACCCGATTTATACGATGCTACAGTTTAATCCTGTGACTTAATATTTATGTTGGGTTTCAATACTACGACGAAAATGATGGAATACGAACTGAGATTAGTTTGGATTCTGTATGAATTTATTTTAGCAAGCGGGGGGGGGGGGGGTGAAGGAAAATATTAATATTAATATTCGTTAATATATTATAATATTCATCATTTTACATGCTTTACTTAACTAATGTTCTTTTCCAAAAGTTAATTTTAAAGGTTTGTATGTCTTTATGTTACCGGCCCTGTCTTTGAAATCCTGTTCTGTTCCTTTACTGCTGAATTATGATTGCTGTATCAGCAATTAATGCAATAGTCTCTACTCTACTAGGTAAGTGAACATGTTAACTTACATTAGGGCAATTTCACGGCAAGGGTGTAATTCCGTTACCAACATTTTAGACTTTCTGTGCCTCTTTTGTACTCTGCCTCCTTTCTCACCATGTATTACTCTGTAAATATGCCCATTCTTTCATGTGAGCTCTTTCATTCCAACAATTTTATTCTTAAATTCATAATTGTGGTATAACACCTCGGTAACGGAATTAGCAGAAAAAAGCGCCAATATTAAACTTCAAACATGTTTTTTAAAATAAAACATGCATTATACCAACACAGACCAAGATTGTGGAATTCTTTATTGTTTCAGCTTTTTTAAATTCAAAGATTTGGCTATTCAGGGCTATCAAAGTGATTGTTTTTACTATAAATGTGAAGTAAGGTGACTGTTTTTCTGACGCGGAATTGCCCATTAGCAAAACATAATGTCTCAGACGAGATAGGATAATGCAGAATTTGTGGAAAAGATATAATGTTAACTGATGAAAAGAGGGGAAATAGTTATAAGCAATAAGAATTTGATCAAGAAGAGATTATAAGCTGTATAATGAGATATGGATTTAAAATTACTGAAAAAAATATTAGAGAGAGTAGACTTTGTACAGGAGATTGACACCTTTATATGAAAATTGCCCATATATTTAAGCAGATACGGCTTGAGCTCAGGGGAGGGTTTCATGAAAAGTCTTGTCAGTGATTTTCACCGACAACTGTTATAAGCTACTGAAATCATTGCATCTGATTGGCTGAGAGCAACTTTGTCAGTGAAAATCGCTGACAAAACTCACTGACAAGACTCTTCATAAAACGCTGCCCTGAATTACTCATTCTACCCAATAACCCAAATATTCAATTTCTTTGGCACGCGCCACGCACACTCTGGAAGGTCATAAAACTGGCTCACTTCAATGGAAACAGTAAGAAGCACACATTTGACCCCCGCTGACCTACCATCGGCCATACGAGGGCATCTGTCACTATCCATCAAGAGTGACCCAAATGAATGAAGATATCGCTTAAACGCTCAGCTTGTTTTCGACTTTCTGTTACTGTTGCTGTCGAGAGTAATACTAGTACATGGATGGGGGGGGGGGGGGGGAGGAGGTCAGCATATACTTTTGATTTTTTTTAAAACTAAAAACATATCATCACACGACTCCATGCAGAGTTATACACGAAAAACACCAATTAAAATAAATAAATAAATAAAATACCTGTTAGAATATAATTTTCCCCACTCAGTCCCTACATTTTTCTCTCATTATAATAGCTCTTGAAGACACCAGATCGATCACAGACAGTTAAAAATCAGTTTGCGCACCTGGTCACATTATTTTTTAATAGATCCGGAAGACGTTAGGTCGATCACAGAAATTCAAGAAATAAATTTTCCACTCGGTCACTACATTCTCTCCCATTTTAATAGAAGGGTCGATTCTTCCTGATTCAAATATAAAGACAATATGAATGAAAAAATGGGATGTGGTTTTAGAATAGAAGTACACTCTCAGAAAGGTTGGTTAAAATATGAACCGACCAACTGTTGGTTTAAAAGAAATCCCCATATGTTTTACATACATTTTTTTCTTAGTAGTAGTAGTAGTAGTGGTGGTGGTGGTGATGGTGGTGGTGGTGGTGGTGGTGGTGGTGGTGGCAGTAGTAGTAGTAGTTGTAGTAGTAATAGTGAACGACTTTATTAGATAACATACATATTCATAGAGTCGTAGTCGCTCGGTTAAATCGATACCTGAGATGGGGGGGGGGGGGGTGGGGGAAGAGAACACCGGATATTTTTAGTATTGAAAAGTATTTGGTGGTTTGATAACTAAAAGCATAATGTTCCGTCTTTTCAAACATAGAATAAAAAAACCTTCTTGGAGTGAAGTTTTGATCAATCGGCCCTTAATGTCGAGCGGAAGCTTGAGGAAAACTCCCAAGCTCCTACTGGCCAGTCAATCTCTTTGCCTTTTGTTAATAATAATAATAACTCATATTTACCCAGGGTAGCCGCTTCAGCTATCAGCTGATCTTCCAGCGGGCCCAGCATAACATAATAATGTTATTATTACCCTTCTCCATTCTTATATGCCGAGCGCCTGGCTAGAAGGCAGAAGGTCCCATTTTTGTAAGTCTTTGGTATGACTCGGCCGGGGATCGAACCCACGGCCTCCCGTTCATGAGGCGGACGCTGTATCAATTGAGCCAACATGCCCGGTGTTGGCTCAATTGATATCACTCAATTACGATTGACTATACCTACATGGTAAAATTTCCTTTTCTTCACAATCGGGGTGACATTTACAATAAATAGCGAAAAATAATAGTTTTCCGTTTCGTGATTTCCATCGCATTGATGCCATTTTTCTCAATACATTCGTACATGACCATGAAGGTAGTGGAAAATGAAAATCTCTGGAATTTACAGGAAGGAAAATTATTAGTTTACAGTGATTCCAGAGATTTTCATTTTCTGGATTAAAAAATCTAAGAATAATAATTCTTTACGCACTGTAATGCGATTCATTGGACCATCACCGGACCGGAAATGCCGCCGCCTTCATCCGCCATGCACTGTGTCATTTTCTCAGATAATGGAAATGAATATCCGATTGATATCGGTCAAACAGCAATAACATCCCAAACAAGATTTTTTTAAGATAAGGATTTAATTGAACATCTTCAGAAGCGATACGGGCTCGCCACTCCCTTACGTGCTCCTATCGGAGAAGTTATGTTTGGTTTGGTGTGACGTGTTTTGCATTAAGCCTAAGGAGATAGCTGTCATGGATAAAAGCTGAATGACCCTACCTGATTGACGTATCTATACATTCTCAGTTTTATAAGACGAAAGAGAGAGAGAGAGAGAGAAAGAGAGAGAGAGAGAGAGAGAGAGAAACACAGAGAGAGAGAGAGAGAAAGAAAGAGAGATAGAGAGAGAAAGAGAGAATTCAATGTTTCAATTCAATTCAGCTTTATTTATCATCCATCATAATAAAAAAAAACATATAAACGGTAATTAATCCAAAGAACGGGCAAAGAAAAACAGATCAACAGGGATAAAGAGGAGAAAAGAAGAAGAAAAAGAAAGGAAGAAAGAAAGAGAAAGAAAGAAAAGAAAAGAAAGAAAGAAAGAAAGAAAGAAAGAAAGAAAGAAAGAAAGAAATGATATGTCACGATCACACCTTTTGATATCTAATGAACAAACCGCTACTGTATCAGCAAGCACCTGTCATAAAACGTATTAAACATTCAACCAATCGTCTGTGACTTATTAAACTTTCGACCAATCACATACCGACTACTAAATTTACGGGTCTCATTGCATTCTGTGCTCTTTACAAATCAATACGAACGACCCTGCAGCTTATCATTGCTAGACAACTTTCAAACCATACCCGCTCTTCACAAAATTCATTTTTTATGACTTTATTATTTTTATCATTAATTTGTAAAACATAAAAATTTCATAACATCACAAATAATCTTTTTATCGAAACGCGTGGTTACGATCAGATTGAAGCTTTTGATGAATATCGATAATATGCAATCGGTATTTTTGTTACGAATTAGTCTAACTCTAAGTCAAAAGTGTAGTGACTCCATCCCATTTTTCATTCGTAGGTCTATAGGAACTAACGTAACGTTAATTATAATGTAATTGTAATGAAGCTGAAATGAATTGGAGAATGACTATGAGGATACGCTTTCTGGACCACGCTGGGTGATGGCAGAAGTGAGCAACTTGTCGCTTTTTGGTGAAAATCACCAAAATCATGACTCAACATGGACACTGCACGGTATTCGCCCGCAGTCTTTGCTGTGCATTGCGTGCATGACCGAAAAGTTTGAAAATCGAGAGGAACTCGTCATCAAGAAAAAGTATTTCCTCGGAGAATTGCTTGGTTTGCTGTCCAGTAGCTCTCGAAGTGAAATCTGGGAAATCCTGGTAGACGATGAAGAGGTGCTGGAACATTTGCTGCGGACCATTTTCAGTACGATTGATTTATTGATATTTGAAAAAAAAAAAATTCTATTAAGTTAGAGTGACGGGACAGATGTGCCAAATATAGATGTTGGCCCTATCAGTATCACGGTTAACTTAACGTTGGGCGTAATTTAGAGAGTAGAGTCTAACATAGGGGCCCGTTGCATAAAACTTATTATATCCCTCATCGTAAGATTGTCGCATTAGGAGTGTACACAACAAGAAAATAAATAGCTTTAACCAGAACAGACGTTTCCTCCGCATAGACTAGTTCATTTTTCATTGATGCCGTCACGCATAGGTCTAGACCTAGTAACAGTTAGTTCACGTTTTCCCTAGATTCTAGGCCAGGGAAAAATGAACTATAATTTTTTTCTGCCCCCCCCCCTTCCCTCGATGCAAAGGGAAATTACAGCGGTTGAGCTCAGTGCTAAGCCAGCCTGCACCGTACCTCACGGGGAGGCACGGGCAAGCTATGCGGCTAGCTAGCGCTAGCGCTCACAGCTGCGCCGCGGCACTGAATCATGCTGAATGCGATGCAACTCGCAGAATCATTGAGCTGCGGATACGTCTTCAGAGGTGCTTTCTTCACTTTTTGCCAATTATTTCCTTGAATGTGATGTGAATGTGAGTACATTTAATTACATGAGTGTCCGAGGAACGATTATATAAAACAAATATACATTGACTCGTTCTCGGATCAAGCTCAAACTATTCGCACTCGGGAACATCACGGGGCTATGCTCCATAGCACAGTTTGATGTTCCTTCGATGCGAATAGTTTGAGCAAGATCCTCGAGTGTCATTGTATATTTGTATACTATAGATCTAAGTAAGTTTGCTATTATAGTAACCCTTCATGGAATACTGGATTTTGATTGGCTGTTGAGCATGGCATGTTGCTCAACAGCCGATCAAAATCTAGTATTTTATGAAGAGTTACTATACTAGTAATAGCAAAGTTACTAGTAAGTTTTATGATCGAAGTTAGGGCCTAACTGTTATACATTTATGTGTACTCGAACTCGTAGCTGTGCTACGCACGATATGGGGAGTAGGGTCTACAGTAACGTATCGTGATTATGAGGCTGTACTGGGCCGAGCTAGGGAGAAGATGCCTTTTAATATACATGTAACATTAGGTACAGGCTTTAGACCAATTCTGACAGTGAGATTAAGCAAGAATGGAGGGGGGGCACTTGAGCCCAAGGTTTAAGTGGTGGTAGGAGCCTAACTGTTAGGTACTGGTGGTCTGGTACATGTATGTGCCACTGGCACTGACACTGGCAAGACCAAAAAAAAGGGAGCCTCAGAACTAATGTCATTAGCTAATCATGGAAAGGATGGTCCTGGAGCTACTATTTACAAACTTTCTGAAATAAGGCCGGTGTCACTGGAACTGGATTTCAATACAAACTATCCCACAGAACTGGATGGCACGAATTGACTCCTGTTCATTTGTACGGCCCCATGGGTCCCACTAATTACATGTAGCTCCCATTAGCCCAGGCATTAGCGAAATTAACGTGTGTCTTAGCAAGTCTATCATAATACGAGCAGGGTTAATTTGCAGGAAACGGTTTTCTCTCTTCTTTTTCTCAATAAAGAAAAAAGTATACACTGGAATGAAAATTTGAGTGTAAAAATGGGAGTCCTCTCTGTGGCACATACCTACTGCACACTATTTATCAGCCTATACTAAGTGCCCCCCCTCCCACAGCCCCCCCCCCCCCCCCCCCCCCCCCGGGATATTTGGGTCCTGGTCTAACAAAAAAGATTATATGAGCCACACTTAATCTTAAAATTCATGAGGATGAAGTTTTCTTTTTTACTTTTCTGGTGGATAGACCGCTTTTGTCTTTGACTTGAAAAGGAAGCAAGTGACATATAAACCAAATTTGAATTATTGAATTTTGCATATTTTACATAGTAGTAATAAGTAGTAGTATGCCTATGCTCTGCTTCTTTGCCGAATTTCTTGCATGAACACTCATCCTGCTAACAGATATGTTAGGCAAGACATCATGGTATTGCACTGATAGTGCATTTTGCTCTTTTACAGGAAATTTCACTACTGCCACTCGCTTCCTTTTGCCAAAGTAGGGCAGCATAGTCATGGACAGACTTCCTGATGTTACACCATGAATCGCGGTCACCACTTTTTAGTGGAGAATCCAAGTACAGGGCATGCCGTGTCCTGACGCATGGAGCATGTATCCCCCCCCCCCCCCAGCAAGAACTGATCTGAGTTATCATAGATCTATTGATCTTGAACAGATATTTATTCTTCCCAATGTGTCTGAATTTTGTCCCCTTCACTAGCAGCACTATCAAATCTTATCATTTTCAAGGCACTTTGAAATTGTAAGTTAGATTGGACTAGAAAAACAATAAATGAATGATTTTTTTGCTAGTAAATTTGCAGAAAAACAAATGCCCACAAGAATATTCTGTTGCACGTTGTGGGCTGGATCTAGTATTATGGGAGTTTGTCAACAGGCCTTTTATAGGTTAATGGATAAATGTTTTTTTCTATTTTATCACCACCTTAGATCTGTTAGGGTTGTCAGATGATGATGTAACAACTGTAGCAAGTGAAAGTGAGTATCTTTTTTTTTTTTTCATTCAATGAAAAGGTTTTGATGTAAAGAGATTTGTGTTATTATTATTTCATTTGGCAAATTAAGTCATATAAATACAACAAAATAAACATGAATCGATTCAGAATCAGTAGAAAACATATATAAATATTGCAATAGCAGGTGCATCCAGTCAAGCTGCCTGGCTATGGAAAATACTAACCTAATAACTGTGATCCGCACACCTTCCTTCCCATACTTGTGTTGTAGGCAATAACTGGGAAGGCGCATTTAAATTGATTCAAAGTTTTATTGGATGTAAACATTGATTGTTGATTGCAGTTTAACAGAATTCTTTTAAATAATTTTGCCTCAATAAATATTTGCTTCATATTTTGCCAATTTGTTTGAACTTGAAGAACAAGGAATTGATTTCGTAGGAATTCTAAGACTAGGCATTTTTTGGTTTGACTTTTCAAATTAACAGTCCTGGTTCTTTTATGCTGCCAGCTGAAATCAGATGATCTTGTGTATCTCCTGATTCAAGAAATTATTGCCAAGGTAAGCTCCCTTTACTTTTTATTCTGTAAAGTATATCAGGGCCCTGTTGCATAAAACTTGCCATTAATAGTAACTCTGCCATCACTGGTTACTACCGTGGTAACATTGCTCAACAGCCAATCAAATTCAAGGTTTCCATGAAAGTTACCATTGATGGCAAACTTACCATCAGTGGTAAGTTTTTATGTGATAGGGCCCAGGAGGATTATTTACGAGCCAAATTTGTCTCACTCAATTGGAACTCAAAGTTATTCTACACGATGGGATTTTAATTTTTAGGAGTAAAGAAGCTATCACAGTCCTGTACTTTGTAAGAGAAATGAGGTGCAGGTGTATCAGTATCTTCAAAAGGATAAGTGCTAGGGCTGCAAGTGCAAGAATTTCTGCTTGGCTAGTAGAACAATTGACTTTACAACTAAGAGGCATTATCAAGTCCATAAGTGCAAGTACCTGGAATACATGAAGGTACACCTTGTCTTCTTGGGACTTGTGACAGCCCTGTGGAAGACCGATCAATAGAACCCTGGGAACCAGTTTGATCTGGCTAATACCAAAACGAACTACTCTCACTACCCCCAACCTCTTTGTGAACCCCCTAATTATCACGTGATCATAGCATGAGCATGATATTTACACAGCCTGTCAATGTATATCAGTACTGGTGGGCTATCAGTTCTGAAAACAAATCATGGGTGTCGGGGTAGGTTTCATCACCATAGTGTTGATGGTAAGGGGATGTACAACTTACAAGACAAACTGGGCAGCCTCGGTTCACTTCCTGTGTTGACTTAATTCCTGAATAAATGTGAGAGTCATTTTGTAATAGATTAATTTTGATGCTCACTAGCTGTGTGGCTGCTGCTACTTTCATTTTGATCACCCAATGGAGTGCTGGTCGTAAGCGTATATCACCTTTTGATTCAGCAAATGCATTATAATCATTTCATGTAAAATTGAAATTTTGTAGTTTCATAAAGAAAGGGGTAGGTGTAGTAAAACTTGGGAATAAAAATTTTATACAAGTGTTGTTTTTACTTTGCAGTACAAAATCTTGTGGGAACTGGACTACACTGAAATGAATATTTTGCATTTTTAACCAACTGAACATAAGCCCAAGATAACTTGGGCTAGGATCAAAGGAAATTGCATGTTATACTAAAATCAAATTGTACTCAGCTGGTTAGCAGTTCAAAATTATGAAATAATTACATGTAAGTCCAGTGCTGTGGAACTTGAATGGCTTGGGTAATGGTTCTGCTCATAAGATTTTGCTTTGGTTTACTTGTACAGTACAAGGAAAACTCTCATCTGTTAAAGATAATAAATCACCGAGGAGTGACTTCCAACCTTTCATGGAGTTTTGCTGGGTAAATGTCATGAGACATCCATGTACATGTATGTAGGAGTAGTCTGAGATGGAGAATTGAAGATGGTGTTTTGTGATACCAAGAAGAGTATGAGGAGGGGATAGATAAGTGTGTGAGAGATAGATAGATAGAGAGAGAGAGAGAGAGAGAGAGAGAGAGAGAGAGAGAGAGGGAGGGAGATGACCGTACAGCCATGATGTGATTTAAAGATGCAGTTTTTGGTAACCAGGGAGATGGGGTAACTACCAAGTTGGCTGCAGATTTTGTCATCACCCTTGGCATCATGACATGGAATGTGCTCATGTCCTGCAACTACTGTGATATTGATTGAATTTGCATATATGCCAGTATAGTTCATTGAACATACATGTATATAAATGAATAGAAAAAAATTCTGTTGATCTACATGTACATGGCAAAACGAAATGTGACAAAAATGTGATAGAATTAATAGGGGAGGGAGGTCAGTGATTGTAAAGAAAATCACTTTCAGTTAGGGTTCAGGAGCTGAACTTGGAAAACGTTGATCTGAAGAAGCTGATATAACTTGTGCTTTCACAGAACTTAAAACTAGGTAGATCTATAATAAATGAGTGCCAACTTAGATTATTGTTTCTATTTCATCTTTGAATTTATAAACAGTCAGAAATCTCTCATAATTTTGATAAAGGACAAATCTGTCATTGGCCATTTAACAAATTTGATATACAGTGACATGAAAGTCATAACTAACAAAATAAATTGGTAGCATCCTCAACCCATGAACCCATCTTCAAAATCATCCTGCACAGCTAGTTTTTCTACAAAGCAGTGAATATGTCTTCATTGCCATTCCTAATATCTGATCTGCCCCTATCTGGGGAGAATCCATAAACAAGCCCATAACTTGATGGGGATTTCTGGCTAGTAGTGTATGACGTCCTGCCGTGTATGTGTAAAGGCCTGGATAGACTTGGCTTTCGTCTGTGACGTAGCGGCAAAGCTGGGGCTTGACAGGGGGTGACTGCCAGTTAATTTGACGTCACATTGATTTTTCCAGGATGGCATTCCAGAAGTTCAAGGGGGTTGGGTTGAAAGGGAAAGTTCACTCTCTGTCATGATGCAGACCCCTAGGGCTTACAAAGACATGACCAAAACCAAGTTGTAGAGAAAACAAAAACAGCAACAACAAAAGTCCCTATATTATATTTTTCCTGAGTTTTTATTGTACTTTTCTGGTCTGTGGTAGATAATAGAGCATAATATAGTAAATTCAGGTAGAAAAATTTGATGAAGGATCCATGGGGGAGAGGGGGAGGGGGGGGAGAGGGGGAGGGGGGGGGGCTGGAGCTTGGAATGTATTTTATTAGTCACTTCTGTGATAGAAGTGATCACTGTTTGTGCTTGACCTTGGATATGGCACAGCCTAATACATTTAGATCTACTGTAGATTTAAATAGCATAGGGAGTGAGTTGGCTCAGTCGGTAAAGCGTCTGCCTGTCGAACCAAAGATCATGGGTTCGAGTCCAACCCAGGCGGATGACTGAAGCCTTCCTTGTGTGTTAACATGCCCCTCCTCTGTTTCATAGACGCAAGCTATGTTACAGTGGAAAACACTTCTTCCCTCGGATAGGACATTAAATGGAGGCCCCGTGTAAAGGAGAGTCACCACCTGTGCACGTTAAGAACCCACTGCACTATTCATATAAGAGTAGAGTAGAAACCCTGGTGTAGTGGTCCACCTGCACACCCCCAGTTAGTTATATCAGAAGAAGAGACCTGAGGGTTACAGTGATTTAGTTTCCTTTTGGCCTCCAAGGCACAGGTGACGCTAAACAAATAATAATATGTACAAACATGTATACATGAGTGTTCAGGGTACTGCTTCTTGATGGGCAGTCTCATCAATTATTTATGGATGTAACATTAACACAGTGTGGTCAGGAGGCATAACCAAACCCCTCTTTACTTTCTAAGGTGAATTGATGACAAGGTGACTTCAAGTTACATACCTACCGTATTTCAATCACAGTCCATTTTGTGAGACTTGTATCAGATCAAGCCCCTCACTTGCTCTGAATTTTTACTACTGGTCAATCTTACTCCATTTCTTATACCAGCTGTCCATATAAAGTCAAAGTGTTGAATGTCTACCAAGTATGTCTAATGTTCATAATATATGCTACCTGTCAAAGGTGCACTCTTTGTAATGTTTCCATTATAATTCATTTGAAAGTGCTCAAGTCAAGTGTTTAAAATCTGGTTCGCTCTGCAGGCATGGTAGCATGGTTTGTGAGAGAACAGTAAATGATTTCAAGCCACCTTAGGTTTTACTTGTTTTTAGTATGATCTAGTAATTTTTTTCTTCTTATAAATACAAAACTTTGATATCAGGGGCGGTGTGCCGGGGGGAGGGCACAGTGCCCCCACCTTTTGAAGCACCCAAAAAGTGCCCCTTTTTACCCAAGAAAAATGCCCCCTTTCAAACCTGTTCAGTGTTCCTCTTTCATCTTAGAAGGGCTCATTTTCTTTGTTGCTAAGTGCCCTTTTGCCTTAATAAGTGCCCCTTTTTGTTTCAGAGAAGTTACCCTTAATGGAACTTAGAAATGCGCCCTTTTATGCCTTTCTCTTTTTAATAGCGCTCTGTTCCATTCTGAGAAGTGTGCCTTTCACTATTCAAATGAATGTCCCTTTTAAAATGTGATTACTGCCCCCTTTGACTACCTCTTTTCATTTTTCATAGTGCAATTTCTCTTCTGCAGAGTGCCCCTTTTCACCTCTGATAAGTGCCCCATTTGAAATCTGATACATGCCCTCATTTACTTATGATAAGTGCCCGTTTTCCTTTCTACTACTATGTCAGATTTCTCCATATGTTAATGTAAGATAAATGCAGTTAGTGCACTTTTTGTTTCCTGATAGTGTCCCTTTTCCATTCAGGCAAGTGCCTCCCACAACTTTAATTAGAAGGAACGGTGCCCCTAAATTGAAACAATGGGGATATTTTTTTTTCTACTTTTTCTGTCCAAAGCAGGGTTGGCAATTTCCCGGGAAATACAGGTATTTCCTGGCCGGGTGGGAAATACTGGGGAAATACCGGGAAATACTGGGAAATACTGAGAAATACTGGGAAATACATAGTCAGTATGTGGGCCATATACATGTACCTCAACGTGTAGTATACGCCCCACTTTGAGTGGCTTGTTTGGTTGTGTACCCGACGGACTGACTGCAAATGCTAGTTGGAACAAGGAGTTTTAAGAGCTGGAGTCCCAACTGGCAACAAATTATTTCAAGCAGCTGTCCTTTTCTAAGGTTGCACAATAGAATCTACAAGTGTGCTGTGCCTTTGATGTCCGAGGTTCGATGCCGCCAAGATTATGGGAAAGCTTGATTAGTGATTTTGTCACAAATAAAATATTGTTAATATTTCACTTTTTATTTGAATTAACAGAAAGAAAATTGAACAGATGATAAAATATGAATACAAAAGCCTAATTGTGTCCAGAAATCTGCGTATGTTGGATGATACCAGTTTTAAATTGTGAAAAATAGTAAAATTTGGCAATCTTAAAACCCACAATTTGACACTTTTCTGATTACTTGCGGTAAACGAAAATGAAAAGGGAGTTTGTAAAAGTACAGTAATTTATGATGTTACATGTACATGTCAGATTAGTGCCCACACATGCCCAGTCGAGTAATTTTGATCCGTATTTCAGGAAATTTTGCACCATTTCCTTTCGCTTGCCTCTTGTAAAGGTAAGCACTGTGTACTGCTCATATTATCAGACGAGTGGTAGCGAAAAGTAATCATCATTACAAAAGCATATTTCCCTTTGAAAATGGCCCGTAAGTTTGAAGCCAGACAGGAATCTTTTGTCTACGCATCTGCAAGGAAGATCCAGTTAAGCACATGCCTGACATATTTTTGCCTGGCGGCATTGAACTTGGATCAAAGGGAATGAGTTAGATGTGACTCCAGCTCTGGAAACTCCTTGGTTGGAACAACTTCATATTCAATATGTCAGATATCTTTTTAAAGTTATGTTAAGACAATATTTATGAGTTATGACGGTTTATTTGATGTACTTTTTTAGTAAAATGGAATGCCAAACTTGACAGCTTTAATCTTATGAAGCGTCTGGACAAATGATCCCCTCTCCTAACATTAGACATGAATTAGCAGTCATACCAATACTGTGAATGTGAATGTGACTAAATCTAGATCTTCTCATTACACTTCACATGTTCAGAGTGGATGGTTTCCATAACACATTGGTTTTTTAAGACATGAATTGTTTGTTATACAGTTAAGTCAGTGGTGTTTAATTGACATTTTGATATGAAATTCAAATCTAGTACACCAGTTTCTTCTATTAATCAACCGTCACTTGGTGGTTGATCTTGCCCTTTTTCTCAACCTTTTGCTGAATTACAGATGATAGATATTTGTTTTTGGAGTATTTTCAGCAATCCCAGTCTTTCCCAGACATTGCTTTAACACGGCACAAAATCCATTTATTAGTTATTGGAAGCAGTTACATGTATATGGCCCTTAGCATTCATGAACAAGTAACATTTTTATTGCTCTGTTTGCTAAGCTTGCCTTTTTCTCATTAATGTGTAGATTTTGGCCCAATTTAGTAGTGAAAATATTCTCTGTTAGGCATTTCCCAGTATTTACCAGTCATTGCTTTAACACATCCTCAAAGTCATAAGCGTATAGTTCACCCATATACATTGTATATGCAAAGCTTTTGTATTATACCCCACCATAAAGAAGTCACCCTTTCTTGGCTGTAGGTGTTTAATCTTGCCTTTCTCTCTATAATGTGTACATTTTAATGCAATTTACTGATGGAATATATCGTTTTGGAGTATTTCCCAGTATTTCCCAGTATTTCCTGTTTTCGTCCAAATTTGCTAGGTGGTATTTACCGGCCAACCCTGGTCCAAAGCTCGCTCACTACGCCAGCTCACACGTACTTAATATCTCACGCAAGGCACTTCAAGTGCGTTGTAACCATAAAGTCTTATCTGTTCTCCTATTCCTGATGAATATTTTCTCTAATAAAAAATGATTGGTTGCTATGAGACCTCACAAATGCATTGAAAACATTATAGCTTGGTCACTATAAGGAAAACTATATAAGGAGTAAATGGAAGGAAGTAACACTGATAATTTTATGGAACACCCATAAAATGAATTTGGGGTAGCTTTTATCATTATAGGGCACTCTAAACATAGTACAAATACCATGGCCTTCAGCAAAAAATACTTAGCATTTTTGCTCGCTTGCTTCGCTCACTCGCAAATAAATAAGGCAGAGCAGTATACAATTGCAAAGTGTGATTTATATATGTCAAAATGCCCCTCAAAAGTGTGTTAAATAGAATGTAAGGGTGTATTTTCCTTCTTGTATTTAGCTTTTGTAAGTGCCCCTTTTTTTCCCCAAAGTGCCCTTTTTCGCTGGTGCTCTCCCCCTCAAGCTCCGCTGCCCCTGTTTGATATACATGTTTGGATTTTTTTGTTTTCTTCTGGATCATAGGCTAAGGTAATCACTTTAATGGAGACATTTCTTATAAAGGCCTTAAAATGATTCCTTTTGCCCCCTAAATTAGATTAAAACATTGTATCAACTGAAACTCTAAACGTCAGTGACAAAATTCCGCATTTTATAAGCTTAGCACTACTGTGGGACCTGTGCAAAATTCTGTAAAGCTAGAAGTTCAGTTTTAGAAGCAGATGGCCTGAGAATATGTGAAAATTAATTATACACATGACTACATGAACAAAGTCACCACAACTTTAATTTTGCAAGGAATTATATTCTGCAGTGAGTGCAAAACTTGCCTTAAACTATATCATATCCCATTTGGTATTCATGTCAATACTTTCTACAGTAGATGTGAACACATTATCTCAAATATAAATGTAAGCTCAATTTGATTATCTCCCTGACATGTCTGGCATGAAACATAGTCTACTGTAAATGTAGAAATACACATATTATAATAATGCTTTCCCACATGGTATTCATGTCAATACTTTCTTAAGTAGATGTGAACATGTTTTCCAATGTAAAAATGTAAGCGCAATTCAATTATCTTCAGACATGTCTGACATGAAACATACTCTAGTCCATTGCTAGGATTGACTTGAACTGCTATCATTGTAAAATTATTTTTCTTGTTGTGTTGTATTTTCATAGAAGGGTTGGGTTATGGTATAAGTTCAGGTTAATCATAAGACAAAATCATGCACCAATCTTACGAATGAAAGTATGATATTACCTTGATTGTCTTAAATGCTCTTGATCCTTTCTTGTACATTTTGTCCCTAATATGACATCAGATGTACTTCTTGTACATCAAACTGTTATCAATATCTATGATGACCTTGATATATCAACTAGAATAGGGGATTTAATGTAAGGAAGGGAAAAGTCAACAGTGCAACACCATTTCTGCACTTAACATACAGGCATGTATCGTTGGCAGATGTGTATCACATTTAATTGATCACCTCTCTCTCTGTGACCTTTTGCTTTAGTCTTGAAGACCTTTTCACATTTAGCCAGCTGTTGAGCTTGAAAGGTAATCAAACTAATGTGCAGTCATTTAATGTCCCCCTGCTGACAATGTACTGTCACTTACAGAAAGGTCATGCTGTCTGTTTGGAGCCAGAAGGGCGTTAACTCATATACTTTAACACAGAGGAAATGCTCTTCTGGCTCTGAACCGACAATACTATACAGCCAGTTCCTACTTCTACAGGAATCTGGTATTGCTCCTACCACATGGGTTTTATGACTTCCGCTAAACCCTATGAATGATTTTAATGGTACCTTGGTGCTCAAACATTAAATGTGTAGTAAATGTTTGTGCAATACTTCTCAAACATAAAGATTGGTTGAGATATTGGTGATTTGAACATGTGAATGAAAAAATATTAGGGCTTAACTGATATGGAATTTTGTTGCCGATCCGATGCCCGATGTTTTTACATCCGCATCGGCCCGATTCCAATTCTGATACCGATGCAGCGCAGAGCGCGGCTGGAATAGAGATGCGTAATTACAATAAAATAATTGAATCCCGTCTGCTACGCCCGCAATGCAAAACAACATGTGTAGGGTCTAAGTGTGATTGTAACTGCCAAACAGGCCCAAATTTGTGGTAAAACGTCTGCATAACATGATGAAATGACGACAGAGTTTGAATAATTTCTGTTTCTAACGGGCGTTTATTTTTAAACATAATGGAGTTTGAATAATTCTATTACTATTGTAAGTTTGTCTTAAATATTACGGAGTTTAAATAATTTCTACTTCTATCGTGCGTTCATTTTTAACCATAATGGAGTTTGAATAATTTCTACTACTTTACGGAGAAGAAAAAAGTAAAAAAAAAACAACAAAAAACCTGTTGCTTGCATCGGTTCTGCATCGGCTCACCCATCAAAATATTTACCGATTCCGATGCGGCCAAGAATCGGCATTCACCGATCTCCGATGCAGATATGGGTTAAGCCCTAATAAATATAAATGTTCCTTTGGTGGAGACTAGAAGGCATCTTCATGCTTTGTCCTTCAGTATTATATAACAAACCTTCAATCTTGCATTGTATCTTGGTCTTGCACTGGGTAGGCCCTGTACCAAATTTTTGGGAATACAAGAATTCAGTGGTCAACGGGTTGAAGAAGGGTTGATGATTAAACATTGAGGTAAACAATGAAAAGGAATTACAGTTATGTCCCTCGAAATCATAATTGGAATATATGTTTAAAATTTTTGTAACAGTGTAAAGGGTAAAGACTACTACATAATCATCCTTGGTATCCTGCTCACTTCTCATGCTTATGAAACATCTATACATACTGACAGGACAGAGGATATATGACTCCAAGACTAATTGAAAGAATAGCCTTAACTGCCTTCATGAAAGATTGATCAGCTGTTTGAATTGGTCATTTCATAAGCTAGTTGCTTAGTTTGTACACCACTCTCTCATTATGCTGTGCTGTATTTTGACAGCTAGATCTGACCATGCACTTAAATCTAGTACCTATTCCATGAAATAAATGCACATAATGTTTTGTGGGGTCTGCACATTCAAAGTTTTTATTCCAGTGAACTACATGTACATGTACATGTGTGATCAGTTGATCATAGCTCCCAATTACTTATCTGAATTGATATCAGTTAGGTCGCTTCCATATGCATATTACTTATGAAGTACACAGGATAAGCTGCTTCTAAAGCTACCTCACTTAAAAACAAAAGTAACTCTTGGAGATTATGCTTTTAGTTGCGCTGCTCTAAAACTTTGGAATAAACTCCCACTGGATATAAGAAAAGCCCCATCTGTTACTGTCTTCAAAGTTTTGTTGAAGACTTACCTTATTTCAGAACTTTCTAGTTGTTGTATTGTATGTTTAACATGTTTAAGCAGGAGCATTGTTGGGAGCTCTGCTACATTACAGCGCAGTAGAGTGCATTTATATAGTGACTGTGCTGTATAAATGATCTAGTTATTATTATTATTATTATCATGACCATGAATCCCAAGCTGATTTCCTAATCTTTCAGCATACATCAGTCTACAATTTATAAAAAAAAAAGAAGTATGTATAATGATGCACTTCAAAAGTGGCCTTCTAATCCCCACCTCACAAAAAAAAGAGATTTTTTTTTTGATTTACATTAACAATAAACACTGTATCTGCTGACTGATTTGGGTAGAGATCCTTACCTCAGAAGCCTTAGTCATTTAGTAGTTTCACTTCTTGATGCTTCTTGCTAACTCTGGGCAGAAAGAATTACTTACTGCCACTGGTATAATAAGCTTGCTTCTTTTCCTGTGAGATTTTCTCATAACAGAGCTAAAGTTTCACAGTTTAAGTTAGTGCATTATGGACATAGCATGCTAATGGAAGCAAGTTAAAAGTTAAAACACATCACTAACTTATTTTGCTTTGAAATTTAATTTCAGATTGAATCAGGCTGTGGTTACCAGCAGAGTCTTCCATACCTGTCTCTGATTGGTCAGTTACTACAAGCTATTCCTGTCCTAGCACCAACATTAGCACAGCATGCAGGTAAGCTGAATGCAATGACAAAAAAAACTAATGGTTGTGCTGTCAAAAAATTGACCACAGGTATCGTAATGCAGTGCAAAATGAATCCCACTTCTGAATTTACTGTTTTTAGGTGCCCAAAGAAGATATTGAATACATGATTGCAATGATGAAAGCATGAAAAAGTGGCAGCTTGTAAAGTGATGATATGCAGTTATCAGGTGAAGATGTGAAGTTGTTGAATATTGAGACAGGGTTTTCTTTCTACTGTTAACACGTTTTCCTGGTAAGCAAAGAATAAAAAATGAAGAAAAAGTAAAAATCTTTCTGAATATACATGTACCTTCCACTTTGAATGAATATTTTTCAAGTCACTCCAGTTAACTGAATCTTGTTGCTTGAATGATGAAAAACTTTCATGTTCTTGTGCACTATTATTGTTCACAAACCTTGTTACACTATGAGATGCAACAAGTTGAGATATCTGTAGGAATATGTCAAAGGTTTGTTATCACAAAAAATGGTAGGGAAATGGGTTACATCATATAACATCAGTCCTTGATACATCTGTGATAGAGTAGCAGTCTGAAATGGCAAATTGTGATATATACAGGTACCTGCATATACACAAATCATGGTCCTTAATATCATTCTCACCTCCAGAAACAAACACAAAAAGGCTTTCTTGATCTTATTTACAGTAGTGTTAGATTTGATTCAGCACACTATAACCCAGGGTACAGCATTGTGTAGTGCCAACTCACATTCATCAGAATACAATTATGCAATTTTGTCAGGTGAATTTTATGTCATGATTGGCGATAACGATCGCAAAACTTATTTTCCTTCTTTTATGATGATGTATGATGACAAATTGCTTAAATTCATTAAAATCATCTTTAATGAAACACTAAAAAATCACTTTCCCATGCTCTTGTTACCCAGGGTGCAGTGATGAAAAAATTAAATAATTCAGCAAAAAGGTTATTTTTAGTACGTATCCCAGGGTTCCAAACACAGCATCATATAATTTCTTCATACATTCCCAAGCATACAATTTAACATGCATGCTATTGTTAACTCAATGTTTGCCTCTGATGTATATCTTTAATTTCCAATCCTTTCCCCATATATAGACAGCCTGCTGGACTATCTGGTCTCTGGCCTTGCCTCCTCATTGGAAGATGTCAAAACAAGCATCGTCTTCCTCCTCGCAAGACTCCTGGGTCCGCTTCACGACAATCACATTTATCCGCAGCTCAGCATGCAGATTGCACAGGCCATACTCCCCATCTTGTCATCCGCCCAATCACTGCAGCTACAGACCAATGCCATAGGTTAGTTTGATCAAACCACACTGATGTAAAGCTACTTTGCCCTGTTCACACCCATATTATAAACCCATGATTGTTGAGACTAATACATGTATCTACCTTTGATCCTTGGCTTGGCAATATGCATTTATCCCCAGCTCAGAATGCAGATTGCATGGGCCATGTACTCCCCATCTTGTCATCCGCCCAATCACTGCAACTACAGACCAATGCCATCGGTTAGTTTGATCAAGCTACACTGATGTAAAGTTATTTTGCCCTGTTCACACCCATGCTTTTTATCCCCAGCTCAGCGTGCAGATTACACAGGCCATACTCCCCATCTTGCCCTCAGCCCAATCACTGCAGCTACAGACCAATGCCATAGGTTCAGGGGCGTAGACAGGGGGGGGGGGGGATGAGGGGTATGCATCCCCCCACCTCACAAGCTGGGGGGATGACTTGTACAATCATCCCCCCCCCCAGATTTTAGGGAAGGATGTTTGCCTACAATTAAACTGAATTAACATTTTTAGAAATGATAGGAACTGCAATAGTAATAGTAATAATAATAATAATAATAATAATAATAATAAGTAATGTATTATTATTATTATGCTTATTATAATGATAGTTCTCATCATGATCATCGTTAATGTGACTGAAATGACGATTACTATCATAACTATATTGATCATCATTCTGATTTATGTAGTGATTTATATTACTTTAGGGCAATTTCGGCGCCGTCACAGTTTTTCTGAAGTGGTGTAACAACAAAATTTATTTCTAAAAAAAATATATAATAGCGTGATGCAAATATGCAGCAATGTGTGTCAGTCCATATTCTATATTTGTTTGTCAAGGTGCATATATCTTCTATTTATGTCTGTGCATTCGGGTGTGTGGGTGTGGGGGGTGCATGGGCATACGCAGCGGGGGAGGGGCGGGGAAGTTGCCCCCCCTGAGATATGTTGAAAAATTACATTTTTTCTACTGAAAATTTTCACAAAATTCACCAAAAGTGTGCACCAAATCATTCAATTTCATTTTTAAAAATGCAAAAGCGCCCCCATGACAAGCTCGGTCGCTTCGCTCCCTCGCTTTCGAGTTTCTTCAAAAATTTTTACGCATCTTGCCCCCCCCCCAGGAAAAAATTTGATCCTCGATTTCTCATGAATGGCAAATCATCCCCCCCCCCAGGTGTAAGAACCTGTCTACGCCACTGCATAGGTTAGTTTTATCAAACTACACTGATGTAAAGCTATTTTGCCCTGTTCACACCCATATTATAAGGCTATCTCCCTCTCATGATTGTTGGGACCAATACATGTACCAACCTTTGGTCCTTGGCTTGGCAATATGCATTTATCCCCAGCTCAGCATAAAGATTGCACATGCTATACTTTCAATCTTGTCATGAGCACAATTACTTCAGCTATAGACCAATGCCATAGGATAGTTTGATCAAATCACACTGATGTAAAGCTATTTGCCCTGTTCACACCCATATTGTAAGGCTGTCTTCCTCCCGTGATTGCTGAGACTAATACATTTATCTACCTTTGACCCCTAGCTTGGCGGCTTACTTCGAACCATCGGGTGATCGCGTCGGGCCGTGTAATCGCGTAACCCGACTTTTCGTGAAAACAGCCCCCTGTATTTACGAAAGGTCGGGTAAATCGTGTGGTAAAAATGTGATTTTTAGCAATTGTGGTCATTGACATAAGACTAATCTTTTACGCGAATATTCGTGAGAAAACTACCTTCAAATGACGAAGTATCGGGTAAAAAAAAATAAATTTTGATATTAATCTATTTATGATATGCAAGTACTTCAGTTTCAGTGCATGGCGTAACAGCCGGGGGGCAGGGGGGCAGAGTTCCCCCCCCTGAAGGATTTCAGCGGGAAAATCCACCAAACCACCGGGAAAAAATGAAAGGGAGGGAAAAGAAGAAAAAGGAAGGGAGAAAGGGAAAGGAAGAAGAAGAAAGGAAAATAAAGAAGAAGAAAGGAAAAGAAAGAAGGAGTAAGGGAGAGAAAGAAGGAGAAAGGGACAGGAAGAAGGAGAACGGGAAAGAAAAAAGGAAAAGGGGGATAGAGAAGAAGAGAGAGGGGGAAAAGAGGGAAAGGGGGAAAAGAGGGAAAGGGGGAAAAAGAAAAAAGGCAAAGGGAAACAAAAGAAATGAGGGAAAATTTAGTACCCAAACCCCGGAGTTTCTGGGGGCTCCATTCCCTGGACCCCCGCAGTGGCTTTCCCTGTAGACCCCAACAGGGGCCCTAAGCCAGAACCCTGGGCCCCACCCGCTAAGGGCTTCGCAACAAGCAAATCGCGATGTGGGCTCACCTCCGCATATTCTATTTCTAGACTTAGATACCGGGTAATTTTCGGCTCTGCCCCCCCCCCCCCCCCCCCCCCCCCCCCCCCCCCGATAACAGGCAGAGAATGTAAGAGGCCGGGAAAAGTCAACGAACAATTTATTCAAAGAAACGTCAGAGCTTCCGCGCTTCGCGCGGGAGGGGAAAAATCACCATCCCTGCACCCTACCCCTAGCATGCCTAGGGAGCGCGCTTTGCACTATCGTCCTCCTAAAATGAAATCACTGATTCTAGACTAAATTACCGGGAAATTTTTGGGTATGCGTATGCCCGCTCCCCCCCCCCCCCCCCCCGATAACAAGCAGAAAGCGTAAGAAGAGCGGGAACTGACAGCAAAAAGAAAAAACGTCGGAGCTTCCTGCACCCCCTACGGAGCACTACCATCTCCCTAAAAATGAAATCCTAGTTACGCCACAGAAGATAGACTTAATTACCGACAACTAACAATTCAAAGAAACGTCGGAGCTTCCGCGCTTCGCGCGGGAGGGGGAAAATTCCCCCTCCCCTCTAGGGAGCACTACATTGGCGTAAATTCCAGGGGGTGGGGGATCTATCACCCCCACTACGGGGAGAGGGGGGATGGTGTGTACAAAACTCCCCCCAGGCAGACACACTTTTTAAGGAAGAAAATATATTTTGATTAATCAGTTAGTAAAAATTCTGAATATCTATCATAAACAACCATCATATTTTAGAATTTCTATTTGAAAATGCTACTGAAAACAAAAAAAGTGGTTATTTTTGGCTCGCTCGCTTCGCTCGCTTGTCAAAATCTTAGGATTTCCATCCGAAAATGCGATTAAAATCGAGAAAAGTGGTTATTTTTGGCTCGCTCACTTCGCTCTTTCGTCATATTTTAGAATTCTTATTCGAAAATGCGATTCAAAACCAGAAAAGTGGTTATTTTCTGATATCTGAATAGATATCAAAATGTGTGTGAGAGGGAAAAAATCGTTTTAAAAGTTTTTCATCCCCCACTCCTCAAATTGGATTTACGCCGGTGGAGCACTACCGTCCTCCTAAAATGCAGTCGTAGCTACGCCACAGATTCTAGACATAGACTAGTTACCGGAAAATTTTGGGGTCTGCCCCCCCCCCCCCCCCCTGATAACAGGTACCTGTTACGCCCCTGTTCAGTTTCATTATAATTAGGTTCCAAACTGTTGAATTTTAACGTATTAACAGACTTCCATGGAAATGCCAAATATATATCTTTTCTTTACTATCACTGATCATGGGGGGGGGGGGGGGGGTGGCTAATCACGTGTGATGATAAAATTTTGGTGAATGCGTGAGAAGACCTATACCAAAGAATTTGTTAATCAATATCCATAAAGGTATATGGCTTGTAGATGTACGACCTTGATCTTCAAAAGATAATGCACTTTGAAAATCTGATAAATTTAATCAACACAAAACACATTTACATTGCAATTATCTCCTTCACAAACTCTCCACTACTCCATCCTTTCCCATTCTCTGCCCCCCCCACTCTCTCTCTCTCTCTCTCTCTTGGACACCCTCAAATTTTCATCAAATAATCTCGCCTGAATTGATTTTTCATCTCTTTCTTCCTGTATCTATCTCTGTCTCTCTTTCCAACACTTTCAATCTCTCTTGAACACACCCTCTTGGTTGCTTCATTTTTCACCTGCCCCCATATTCATTTCATAAGAGGGGGCTTCAGTATTTTCTTAGATATGCATGTATACATGTCCCGGATACATGTATTACAATTATCACATTCTTTTAAAAATTGCTGGGGATTACACAATCAATATCAAAGTACACTTGTAGTAAAAAAAAAATGAATTTGCTATGTAATGATTATTTTTCTGCATGGTGATTACAGTCATGTACATGTTAAAATAGGTTCATTCCAATAAAAAGGAAACTACATCAGCCTTCATTCATCAATTAAAAGTAAAATATATTTCATATTACTAATAACAATTTTTTAAAATCATATACTCTGTTCACAACTTACAACAAAATAAAGAACAGACTATAGAGTTTTACATCACTACCATTCAAATGTTAGTAATTCAAATTGCCAACATGTATCAAGGCCCAATAGAATCCTTCTCTACTTTAAATAATACTTGTAAATAAATCATTAACAGAGCTCATAGTCAGATGTTGTGCACAACTCAGGAAGAATGAGCTATTCCACATCCCTTTAGAAGAAATTAATAAAATCAATTAAAACGCAACTGAAAACAGTAATTTTGAAACTTACATACTCATCATTCAATTCAAATTACTAGTACACTGTACTGAATTTATGAATTTTCAAATCCTCAAATGAAACAATAATCTGCTCTAAGAGTTTCAAATAATTCGCACACACCTATGGGGAGGGGTATAGTTTAAAAAATAATGCAATTATTTGTTTGTAACTTTGTTTAATGACATTGCACAACATTTTGTATGTCGATAATAATCCAAAATGGTTGATTTCATATCAATAAATTTGAATTGAATTGAATTGTGGGTTTGGCTACTGCTCCCGTCCCCTCCCCCCCCCCCCCCCTGCTGCATACAGGGCCATGACTCCTCACTCATTGAGAGACAGATCTCCAAAGCAGGGGTCCAATGCAATGAAGAGTAGAAGCTGAATTCTTTCTGTTAAAGAAAAAAAATGAGATTGAAAGTTGACTTGAATTAGGATAAATGCAAAGTACATGTACAAATTATGGACAGTTGGAGCACTCAATATTTACCTTTGCAGACCAAGGTTTATAAATCATTTTAGTTTATTTCACAGAACTCAAAATACAATTGAAATTTATACAACAGAAATTTAGAACAATACACATATTGAACAATGAATATCTCAACTTGAAATTTAATAATAAAAAACAAACTTGCAAATGAAATGAGAGGAAATCAGAAAACAAAATATAGTTTCTGCTTGTATAGTAAAAATGAACAAGTAAAGCTGAACAATTATTTAGCTTTAACTAAGCAATACATTTCTTAATGAAGTGTAAGCAAGAAATGTTGGTGAGATATTTTGATCCTGGTGAAAATGAAACTCAAGGAAGAAAAATATTCATCATGCCAGACTGATGAAATTTTCAAAGGAGACAATAATAATAATAAAAAAAATATTCAGCCAGGGTTTACAAATAAATTCAAGAATGGGTGTATTTGCAACCAAGGCCAATGGCCTTGTAAATGATGCTAAACTCTGGCTGAATATTGACATACCTGTACATGTAGCAACCTTATTAAATTCATGCAGAATTCACTTACCTTCCATTACTGGAGTGGTAGACTAACTCATATCTTGCAGAAACTTTCTTCAGTCTCAGTCAACAAGCAATCATCACCTACATCTCCAACATGATGTGGATGCAGACATAAATGCAGCATTAAGTTTCAACCTAGGCATGTTCAATGTGATGAACAAAGTCAAAACAAATAAAAGATTAAATCAGTGGTGTAACAACCAGGGGCAGGGGAGGGAGGGACAGAGTTCCCCCTGAAGGATTTCAGTGGGAAAATCCACCAAACCACAACGAAAAAAATGAAAGAAAGGGAAAGGAAGAAAAAGGAAGGGAGAAAGGAAAGAAAAAAGAAAAGGGAGAAAGAAGAAGAGATATGGAAAAAAAAAGAGGAAAGGGGGGGGGGGAACAGAGCCAAAAATTTCCTGGTAAGTAAATTTAGAATCAGTGGCATAGCTAGGATTTCACTTAAGGGGGGGCGGTAGTCTCTCCATCCCTGCACCCTCCCCCCTATGGAGTGCGCTTCGTGTGCTCAGTGTTTTGAATGCTTTGTGTACTCACTACCGCTCCCCTCAAAGTCAAATGAAATCATAGCTATGGCCTATGCCACCGATTCTTGACCGAGTTACTAGAAATTTTGGGCTCCCCCCCCCCCCCCCCCGATAACAGGAACCAGGGCTGCGTTTCACGAAACCGTCATAAGTCTAACTTCTTGGACATCCATTAAAACGCGTGTTGTAGAATTAACGCGCATTTCTATGGGATTTCCATGAACTTAGACTTACGACGGTTTCGTGAAACGCAGCCCTGTTACACTGCTGGATTAAATCATACCTAGTCTCATTATGCTTCATTATGCCGTCTTTGAAATCTGAGCTTACTGTACACACAGTCATAGACCCGCCTCGCCCTCCCCCTTGCTTTACACAGTTATACATCATGCAACAATTTAGGATAACTGATTCATCAACTCGCCAACACACTATGCATGTAGGCCTAGGTGGGATAAAATAAACGTTGAATCTCGCTGTCAACCGTTTTTGCATTGCATTTACAATCATAGGCAATCCGCCCGAAAGTCTGGGCAAGATGTTGCGTCATGACAGGGTGCAGCGGTAACAATGAGCTGCCGACGATGAAAAGAGTTTACAAAGTTAGTGAGTTTATAGCACATAATTTCATGACATACAGCTCAGAGCAGTTCTTTGAAAATATAAAGAAATTAACGCAGATCTGGCACAATGTAGAACTCATTAGGAATAGATTCCATTTTTTTACAAATTAGCGAAATTTAAACTGTACTCACCTCTGGACTATCCGTGGCAAAGGCTGACTTTGTGCGAATCAAATGCTAGCTTTTATTCAAGCCGTTTTTTGTCAAATTATTTGTTGTAGAAATGTGCGTTAAGGACGCGACCCTTCGTATATTTGCTAGCTAATTTCTACGAAGTGTCGGGTTAATGGACCCGACTTTTCGTAGATTTAACTGGTATATTTCTCAAACGGTGAACCCGACCTTTCGTAAATAAAAGGGGTTTTTTTCACGAAAGGTCGCATTACGCGATTACACGGCCCGACGCGAAGACCCGATGGTTCGAAGTAAGCCTAGCTTGGCAATATGCAATCTGCTGCTGAGTATATAGATTGCACAGGCCATACTCCCCATCTTGTCATCAGTGCATTCATTGCAACTACAGACCAATGCCATAGGTTAGTTTGCCCTACTCATGCTGATATGAATGCTATTTGCCCTAATTACACCCATGAATAAGCATCTCTTCCTCTTATTTAATATTTTGCAGAGATTTGAAGTACACTACATGCACATGCCTTACTCCTAATGTAGTCTGGAGCCCAGTCATTGCAGAGCTCTACAGACTACTGCCAAAGTCGAGTGCGCCCTATCCATGCTGATAAAATGCTATTTGTGCTCTTCACATTCATGATGCAAGCCTTCAGTATCTCCCTTTCATAATTACCAAGACTCAAGTATGATACATGTATAACATTATCCAACTTTGGTCCTCGTATGATACTGCACAAGCCATACTCCCCATAACCTCCAATTTGTCATCAGCTCATTCATTTCACCTACGAACCATTACTATAGGTTAGCTTGCCCTACCCACTCTGATATCAAGCTACATGTCCTTGTGGCATAGATGATTTAAGCTTTTGTCTTCCCATAATTGCAGAGATGAAAGGTTGATACATGTACATGTATGTCCTTACTCTATGCAGCATGGCTCTTTGCCAGTATTGGACTTTTATTCTCAGCTCAGCAGAGAAACTGCATGTGTTCTTGTATAGAGGACATGGGTCCAGTAACTAAAGTGTTACTAATTGATGCCATTGGTTGGCTTTCTCCTGGTATACCATGTATGTAGTAAGTTAAGGGTGTTGAACACTAAGCTTGAGATAACTCAGGCTAGGGTCTGTGGAAAATGTATGTTATGCTGAAATCAAATTGTGCTGAATGGGTTGAGGCTGTTGTTTGCTTTGTAAATCTATGATAGTTGCATTTCTCCCTCCCATTTGAGGGAGGCAAATATGATTTCATGTATGTCTTTACATTATTCACCCTGGATATGTATCATATGTCAGTGACATTTATCCAGAGTTCAGCTTGTTGATCACACATGCCATGATCCCCGTCTGTTCATTAGCCCAGTCACTGAATTCAAAACCCAACGCCAATACTTTCCACGGTTTGCCCTACCTATTTTAGGGAGGAAACTTCATTATCTTGAGCGCAGTAATAGAAATCTCCATTTTTTTTTTTTTTTTTCTACAATTAAACAAATACCTAATTATCCCCTGAATGTAGTTTACTTGTCAACCTAGATTTTGAATGTTTAAAAATCTCATGTGGTAATACCTGGAAAATTTCAGAATTTGATATTTTGAGTCTTATTGTATGAGATGTACTTTGATGCTTTGTTATACAATTAATGTAAATGTTTGAAAGACTGCAAGATATTTATGGGATAGTCTGAAAAAGCTGTACAATCTTGGTCAGAATTTGAGCATTATGAAAATATGGCAGTGATATTGATGAATTCAAGGGCGTGTGAATACAGATATAAATTCTTGAGAGTAATGTACTCCCAGTAATGGAAACACTGTGCCTAAAATCAAATGTGGGCAAGGTGACAAAAAAGGGAAGGAATTTTGAAATGTGAATCTTCCTGAAAGGATGTTTACTAGGATTCTGACTGTGGATGTGTGTCTTCCACCCACAGTACTCCCACTTCCTGTTTAGTTGAATTCTGTTTCACATTGCTTGTCTGCTGTAATAAACATATTTCGACTTTGATGGGTCACACGTCATGTACGAAAGTGCTTGCTTGAACCATCCTGATGTGCAGCTAGTTTTATTAAAATCTTGCACCTATTACTATTGCATAGAGACTTAGCTTGTATTTCACAGGAATAGGTCATGGAAAAATACATATAATCTATACAATGTCAATTTCACAAATGTCCAAATGATATCTTATTATTCTCATGTGAGACAACACACTAACTTAAGGGCTGTTTGATAAACAAATCAGTTATCTAATCAAATAACTAAAAGAAGTAATGATTTAGTCATGGGTACATGATTGTGTTTGAGAGGAGTTTTATGATTCTCACCAAATTTTTGTTGTAATATGCTATAAATGAAAAGGAGAAGAAATGGTGAATTAATTTCAATTCAACACATTTTAAAGCATTCCAGTTGCACATAAAAATCATATTACAGATTAACATCAACTGAAATCAACAGTCAGTCAAGTTAAAGTCATAAAAATCTGTCTCTTGAATTTCTGTTAGACTACATTGTTAAGAGCTGTGATGGTCATAGATAATTTTTAGTTGTAAGTATTTGTTTAAATGTGTTTCAAGATCTACTTGTAAGTTATTTTCATGATTTGATCAACCTTAGCTCTCTTTGAGAGCCATGGTTCTCACTGTGTAAATTGAATATTTAGGAGTGCTAGAAAAAAGAAGTACTATAGCGCATACATGTATAAATAAAAATATATGAAAAGATGTATAGTTTCACAAGAAGTAGATCACATAATGTAGATCACGAAGAAAACACGGTCAGTTTTGGGAAAAGTTAAGTTTTGCTGTGTGAAGGGCTGCTGATTAGCAAGTGTCTTTCTGACTCTCAAAGCACAATATTATTTTTCCTCCCCTCCAATGAGCTGGTCTTTCCACATATATGTTTACCCTTCAGTGGTAAAATGTTATGTCAGCTCTGTGTAGACAGCAGATGTGGGTGTGAAGACTGATTATACCATGCCCAACAGAGAATGTCTCTTGGCTCAAAAGTTAAGCCTGTGACTCCTGAATTTTCTCATTCCCATAGGCTTCATACAGAGGCCACACGGTTACAATAGCAGGGGGGGGGGGGGGTTTTAAACAGGTTTGCTTATGTGACCATGAAAATTTACAGAATGTATTACCAACTTGAATGTATTGATATTATTCTTGTAAATCATGACAAGAATATTCTTACCTGTCTACTAAATTCTTTCTATTCTATTATAGGCTAGTTCAGTTGTTTACTGATAGCTTTCAAGAGAGGAGTTCACCACTATTGTTTGTATTTGTTTGAAATCATCAGATTTGGTAGGCTTTAACCAAATATACTTTATCTTATTTATTTCATGAGACTTGAGAGGAATGAAAAGCAAATTATTTAATGAAAGCTTCCTTTAATACTCTCATTGACTTTTGTGTGTTGAAAATATCTGGGGTCCATTGCATAAAACTTGGGTTTGAACGCAACTTGGGAAAATCAAACGCAACTTTATTTTCAGCCAGCCAGAAGTGCGCATTAAGGAATTATGAATTGCGATCAAATGCAAGTTTTACGCAATGGGCCCCATACACCTTTTTTCTTGAAGTGGTTGATCTACCTGCAGAAGTGACCTTAATTGTGATTATCCATGTATCCTGTACAGGATTGCTGAGGAGACTCCTAGAGAACAAGGAGTTGACATGCTTCCTGATGCAGTCAAGCACCAAACCAAGCATCTCTTCTGTCATGAAGAAGGTAATACAATCCTATGGGTTCACTTAAGGATGGGGAGAAACAAAACCCCTTGTCAGAGGTCACTGGAAAAGGTTAATGGAGCATCCCAATGTATTTCCTTTGATCAGGATTAAGATTGTAGTTTAGTTTCAAAGGGGGATGTGGGGATGGCCAGAGAGACTAGGGGGGGGGGGGTGTTTCATCAAGTGTCCTGTCAGGGATTTTTACTGATAAATTTGCTCTCAGCCAATCAGATGCAAGGAATTCAGTAGCTTATAACAGTTGTTGGTTAAAAAACACTGATAAGACACTTGATGAAATGCTCCCAATGGCTCACATTACCAGTATTCAGTGACCTTTATCTTTTCTATCTTTATGATATAGAATATTTAACAGCACTAAAAACAAAACGTACCAAAGCACATACAAATATGAATATGTGGAAAGAGAATGGAAATTTACAGTCTCACAGCAAGTACATCACTTGGATAAGTGGGAAAAAAGGTAAGTTGTGAGGGATCTTTTAAAGGTGGCAAGGCAGATGATTTGAACTATGGAAATTGGATTGTTACTCCAAGAGGAGACACAGTAGCTCAGTTGGCAGAGCACTGGTCTCGTAATCCTGGGTCGTAATCCAATGACATAGGTTTGAAACCAAGTCAGTGTGCTAGTGCAGGGGTGCAAACTTCGTGTCCAAAGAGTTAACTGCAGTCATGTTCCTCTACAGATCTCAGTTTGCATGTTATACTTCATTTTGTGTTTGTTTTCTACATTGCTGCCATTATTGTGCTAATTGGGCATCATGTCATATCACATATCACATTGTGCCTTCATTCTATGTTTCCTATGAATGTTATTTTGTTCAGGGATGTTGCAGGCTATCATGCTGGTCCTGTAATGTAAACCACGTCACTGTTGATCATGGTACAAATTAGAGAAAATGCACAAGAGGAAAATTAAACCACAAGTCTGTTTGCTTTATGTCTCATTTAAGTCTTAACATGAAACACATGGGTGAGCTTTGTTTTAGTCTTTCAACCTCCTCCCCCCCCCCCCCTCCCTCTCTCTTCCTCCCTCTCTCTTCCTCCCTCTCTTCCTCCCTCTCTCTTTGCTCTATATTTCTCTATCAAGAAGGAACTTTGCACTATTCTCAGAAGTTTTGTTCTTGGAATGCATGCATGCATTTGTATTTACTTTCAGTTACCTATCTCTCTCCCCTCCCCCCCCCCCCTCTTTCTCTCCCCCTTTCTGTCTTCCACTCTTTTTCTGTCCCTACAAATACATTACCTTGCTTTGTTTTATTTTTTGTTTGCTTCACTTGTGTATTTGGCTGTAATGATTTAACATATTCTAGCTTTTTGAATGTTCCTTCTCATTCTCATTCTGTCCTAATGCTTTTCTGTTGAATCACTGCTTCTCCTATCTAACTCTGCTGGGTATTGGGCTTGTTCACCTTTCCCTGCCAGGTCTGTCACCCAAACTCTTCCTCCACCCATGTCATATATATCTGTTCTGTTGTCTCTCTCTCTCTTCCCCATCCTTTGGCCATTCCTCTCTTTCTTCTTTCTTATCTCTCCAAGTCTTAGCTTCCAACCTTTTTCTGTCCCTTTATCTTTCATTCGATATCTTTTCTCATCACTTTCATCTTGTTCTGCTAATCTCTTGCCCGTCCATTCTTACTGTCTCACTCTTTTATCTCCCTTTTCTTTCACCTGTTCTCCCCCCCCCCCCCTCTCTCTAATACCCCCTTTACAGTGAGCTCTTCCCCATTGAAGTTAAGCGGGGAAAGGCGGTGAAAGGTGGTGAAAGGCCCACTGTGAAAGGCGCAGGTGAAATCTTCCCCGTTGAACTTAAGCGGTAACTTCTCTACCTCACTAGGTGGAGAATAGGTGAAGTTAAGCAGGGAAGCGGTTTACCTGCTTAAACTGGCCACTGTGAAAGGGATACTATGAGTTTCCACGCTTAATGATGTCAGAGGTCAATTCTTATTTCCGCCTAACCGAGATTCTGCCACGTTAGATTCCTCGCGCTTAGTTGCTCCGTTAATAACCCCAGCCTGCTGTACTTCTGGCAGAGCTCCATCACACGCCTCGCATTCACCGGGGAAGAGAAGGCAGTGAGAAAGGCGACACTTCTTTCTTCCCCTGTGAAGTGAGGAATGCGTGCTCGGAAAGTTAAGCTGGGAACTTCAACAGGGAAAGGGGAAGAGCTCACTGTGAAAGGGGTATCATTCTTCCTCTGTCTGTCTGTCTCTGTTTCTCTGTGTATCTCTCCCTTCATGGATCTCCCCAGGGTTCATACATTCCATACTAGGGCTACCCACAAATCCTTCAGCCTGGCTGGTTGATGTAACATTCATAATTGAAAAGCCAGATGTGGTTTTGTAGATCCAGCTTCCAAAGATAGATGGCAGTATAACACCTTGATCAGTGTGAAAGAGCTTTCCGTCCTATAGATTAATGTTAGAATGTTATTAGTCCTACATGTATAACTTCTTTGTAGAAGTTGCTCAAGATTATAGGGAAGAAATATGCATTTTCAAAATTGCTATTGTTATGGGAATGCTTAAAACTCTTTGAAAGTCCTTATTCTTTATGCTCCTGTATTGATGGGACCCTCAAACATTTTGTTACGGATGGAAGATATCTTCTGGTAAACCTTATTATCCTTTTTGCATCATCATGAATAAAGATGTACATTACATTCATAGCTTGATTCTTGTGAACTCCTAAATTCCATCATAAGGTAATTTTTTGAAAATATCTTCAATTTTTAATCAGTCAATTGATAGTTTCAAAGCACTCTGCCTTAGTGTGATGTACATGAGAAGCTTTTGCCCAACTCAGTTTAGAACCTAGATAGCTTGTAACAATAAAATGTCACCACAAGATGGTGCTCTTTCATTACAAGCAATGTGCAAGCCATGCATGGTAGTTGCTTGGCTTGATTGGCCAGCTAGCTGCTTAGAGGCTAATTTGATATCAGAAACATACAGGGATAGAGCCTTCTCTTTGGTTGCATTGCGTCTTTGGAACTCTTTACCAATCCATCTTCGTAATTGTAAAAACCTTGATACTTTCAAATCTGAACTTAAGGCCTATCTTTTCAAGTAGCTTTGTGAATAATATGCGACATATTGAGGAAGCTGGCCGGGCACCTCAAATATTTTTACAGATAAATGGCGCTATATAATGCTGTTCATCATCATTGTCATCAATTCAGCGTATGTGTTCTGCAAGTGAGATTCTGTGAACTGACCCCCGTGAAAAACTGCATTCCTTCTGATGTTTTCATCCAATAAGAAGTAAATAAATGAAATATTAAACAAATGAAAATCATCTGGTGTCAAATAATTAACTGATGGATTAAGACCTTGCAGATAAATTATCCATTCAGATTGTCTGCTCTCTCCCTCCCAGATACTTCTGAGCAGGAATGATGTTCTACAAATCAGCTGTGTTCAGTGCATCTCACAAATTGTGGTTCATGACTCTCTGCAACCAGGGGTTAGTGGCCCTTCACACACCCAGACATTGTTAGATGAGGACATGGCTGAATTCCTTTTTGAAGCTCTTTCAACAACCAATGAACTAACGCTCAGGTAAAGATCTGAGAAAGAAAAATAAAGCAAAGCTCTTTATAGGTGATGTGCATTGTAATTGAATACTGATGAACATTAGTATTAACCTATTTCAAAATGAAAACTGCACATTCCAAGCAAGTATTGGATATTATGCATGATTCAATTCAATTCAATTTCATTTTAGCAAGATTAAATGAAAATACACAGTAACAATGAAGTAAAATACACATACAAGATTTTGCAGGGCTTTCCATGGACTTTAGAATAAACCTGTAAATTTGAATCTCCAAAAAGACAATAGAAATAAAATCAAGTTATTCTAGTCACAAAAAGTACAATGAAATCAATGAGAGAACACATGTAGACACCTGAATTGCATTTAAAAAGAATACAGACAACTTGACTGCAATTAAAAAGGGGGATTGGGGAGAAAGAAAGAGTATAGCAAAATATTAAACTGGTATGGTTAAAAGCTAGTTGCTAGTAAGATTTTATATTGTTTCCGTAAGGAAGATAACAATTGTGATTTTGTTATGTTATGAGGAATTTAGTGTTTGGAACCTAGGTAACTCATCGACTTTAGCTTCATAACTTCAAGCTTAAGTCAGTCACCCTAATATCTTGCCTTCCTTCCAACTAGTTCCATCTTTTGCTGTCTGTTGCTACTGTCCAAACATGAGACATTCTTCACAAAGTGCCACACAGTCTATGGAATAGAAGCTATTGTCAGAACACTGCAGCACTGCCAGAAGACTACCAGTACTGACACACTTAAACAGGGGTAAGACCAACATAAGGTACCTCTATGAAAATATATAAAATGACAGTTTTATTACCGTGAATTTGTGTTTTGTAAGGTACTTTGAAAGAATTATTGTTTATTTTGTGTCTTTGTTTATAGTTCCAGTCCTCTGTGTTGTAGTGATGGTAATTTGGAAAGTATTCTACCCTACTCTGACAAAAGGGAGCAAGTTACATATCAAAGAAGACATGTTTATTTTGTTGTCTTTGTTTATAGTTCCAGTCCTCTGTGTTGTAGTGATGGTAATTTGGAAAGTATTCTACCCTACTCTGACAAAAGGGAGCAAGTTACATATCAAAGAAGACATGTTTATTTTGTTGTCTTTGTTTATAGTTCCAGTCCTCTGTGTTGTAGTGATGGTAATTTGGAAAGTATTCTACCCTACTCTGACAAAAGGGAGCAAGTTACATATCAAAGAAGACATGTTTATTTTGTTGTCTTTGTTTATAGTTCCAGTCCTCTGTGTTGTAGTGATGGTAATTTGGAAAGTATTCTACCCTACTCTGACAAAAGGGAGAAAGTTACATATCAAAGAAGACATGTTTATTTTGTTGTCTTTGTTTATAGTTCCAGTCCTCTGTGTTGTAGTGATGGTAATTTGGAAAGTATTCTACCCTACTCTGACAAAAGGGAGCAAGTTACATATCAAAGAAGACATGTTTATTTTGTTGTCTTTGTTTATAGTTCCAGTCCTCTGTGTTGTAGTGATGGTAATTTGGAAAGAATTCTACCCTTCTTTGACAGAAGGGAGCAAGTTACATATCAACAAAATTTGAGTATCACTTGCTTCTTTTTGTGAAGGTAGGGCAGTATTACTTTGAGGTCATAATTACAGATGTTTTGAAATTTCAAATATTGAAAATGAATGTCATTTTTACACTTTTTTTCTGTTCCTAGTCTGCTGCTGCTTTCAGAAATTCTCCAAAGGTAAGAACTTTTTTGTCATTCTTTACAAATTATTTATATAAGCTAAAAAAAAATTCAGTGAAACATCCGAGTGTAGTAAATAAAGTCCATGCAGTATTCCAGTCCATAGAGAAGAAGCCACTTTAATATCAAAGAATTTTTCAATGAGAATGGAGTTAATGTATTTGATTAGGTGTAACATATCTTATCTTCTGTTATATGGTTACAACATGAGTTAAGTCATTGGCTTTTGCCAAATTTACCATACCCTATATTGTCCCACACCTTACCCCCTTGTGCGTTGGCATTCACTAGTAAGGAGGGAAATTAATTCAAGCAGCTAAATGAACATCTTAATTCATTGATTTCTAGGAATAACAATGAGCAAGATTTCAGTATTTTTTTACGATAAATTTATATTATTGACCAAAACAACTTTTCATCTTTGAAGGCAACCAAAAGATGTGAAATTACTGACAAGTCTGACCATCAGCAAACACATATGTGATATGTTAGCTCATTGCATCAATCATCAAGATAATGGAGTATCTACACAAGCCATTCAGGCATTCTCTAACCTGCTGAGGTAAGATTTGTACGCAAATATTGTGAGGAACTGTCTGGGAGAAATAATGTGGGTGTGTAACATCATGCTGTAAACACTTCTAAAAGAATTTATGGAGGCATAAAAGGGTCCTCAAATTTTTAATGAGTTTTTCTTTTCAAAGCTTAATAGAAATATTTGGAGTGATGCACTTGAACTTAAGTATCTTCCCATGAATATATTCTGATGGCCGAAATACCAATTTTGTTAGAATTTTAATCAATCAAAACTTCCTGCCTACTAGTATCATGTGAAAATACACAACCTCTTTTTTTTTTTTTTCAGTGACTTGTGGGTGTAAGGTAAACCAAACTTGCTGGCTTGATTCTCTTTTCACTCTGTAAATAGTGGTTGGGTAGACAGTTATTCAGTTGTTGAACTTGCAGTAATAAAATGGGTTGTGCAGTTGGTTTAATTCCAGTTTTGTTGTGCTTTTTTTTTTCTATTTCATAATAACATATACTCTCAGTAGTTCAGAAGCTTGATCTCCAAAATAAAATGACAGGGGAAAAAAGACTTTTTGCCATTGAAAAAAATGTTCGTCCATGTCTTATGCAATCTTTTTATAGGAGAGATCACCTTCCAAGTCCAGTTGACTTCAAATCTTTGGCAGGACCTTTGGACAGGACATTAGCCATTCTTCAGAGACTACCCAGACCAGCGTGCAGGAGGGCTAGCCAGAATCGTGGCAGGGAGACAAGGAGGACTGGCAAGTTCATTGGGGATGGCAAAAGAGAGATTATGGCCAAGAAACACCAGGATGTCCTTGAGCTGGTCATGTCGGTCTTGCTGAATGGTCTAAGGTACATTAAATCTATTGGAAAATGTGTATTATTATTATTTTTTTTTTAATTAATGCAGTTATACACGTTTTCTCTCTTTAAATAGACCCAAGTGTTGTCAATGCATTTGTCCATGTAAGAATATTTGAGTTTGCATGGCATTCATTATAAAGCATTTTACCTTTGCTTAAAATAATAAAAATGCTTTCTCTGTACACCTGCTCTTTGAGTGCCCTGAAATATTTCCAGATAAGTGTTGTAACCCATTCTGTGCTGCAAATTTGATGATGTGTTATAAATGAACTTCCAAGAGTTGAATTATCAATTGTAGCATTTTGTTTCAATTTTTGATATGGAATGAAATAACTTTCGTGGATAAGCTTCCAATTAAGCCACCCATTTTTGTTTCAGGAAGAAAAAGTTATTCCTTAGTTCAAACGGTTGATCCTTAGTGTAAGCAGGCACGGTATGGTAGGCACTTGATCGAAGAATATCTATCATACTTTAACTATTTCGTCAACGGAATAAATGCCATTGTCATCAATCTCATAACGACAAAAAAATTACCAGCGTCGTGGGGATTCGAACCCTTGACTAGCATGATTTGTAACATATCGAGCTCTGACAGTGGCTTTAACCACTGCGCCAAGAGCAGTTGACGAAGTTGACAGTGCACTTTATTCATTTATACCCGGATTCATTTCTAGTCTTAACTTCTCAAACGTGATTATTTTATAAATTTCGTGCGCGCTTACACTAAGGATAGACTGTTCAAACACATAGTTCAGCATGTAAATTCTTTAAGGGGGGTGGTATTGTTCTCAGCAAGAATGGGGTTCAAGTAGTACTATAAAAAAAATATTCACTAATGGCCTTTGACAAGAGGTTAATCTGCATTTACCACTCTTGACCCACGTGTAGTGAGTGGGTACCTGGTAGGATTTATTCCTTGAATGCACTGCACTGAGCCCCGTGGTTGCCATGCCAAAGCCAGTGTAATAACGTGATTGTGCCCTCTGGGAGATCAGTACAATACTGAAGAGGCTACCATGGGTAAACAATACATATTGTAATAATTATTAACAGATTGGTCCAGGTTTGTCAGGAAGACCCTACATCAGACCCTGGAGTGTTTCTCAAGCCCAAGACCACCAGTGCACTTGACTCAAAGGCTCTTGCTGAAGCATCCCCAGTGGATGATGAACTATGTGAAAACAACCTGTCTTCTTTCACTCTCTATCTCATGGAGTCACTAGATAGCATTTGTATTCCTGGAGTTGTGGTGAGTTTATGAATACTTAATCCATATAACTTGAACTTTTGTGTTAATCACCATAGATGATGCTTATTATATTTATGTAATTGATATTCTCATGATAATCTCATATTAGTTAATTGATATTTGCATGATATTCTCATGTAATATATGTACCTAAAATGCAGGTAGAAACTATGAACTGTTTTACTACATACTTTTTTTTAGAGATTTAATAGAGATGTTTCCATTATATGAAAATGACGATATGTACATTGTACCATGTTGAATGAACTTCCCTTCTCATAAACCATGCAGGTATTATAGTATGTGAGCTTTCTGATACCAGTCTGAAAAATTACTAAACTTGAGACTTGTGACATTATGTAAACTTTGACAAGGTCTTTCCAGGGCCCCGTTTCATAAAACTTTTTATCAATAACAAGTTGCCACAACTGTTATAAGCTACTGAAATCCTTGCATCTGATTAGCTGAGAGCAAATTTGTCATAGAAATGTGGCAGTTGTTACTGATAACAAGTTTTATGAAATGGGGCCCAGATTTTTCTCTTTTATCCAAATTAAATTTTGTCACAGGCAAACCATGAAGGTTTGAACCAACCTGGGATTTACACTGCACTCTTCAAATCTCTTTGCATTATGCTGTCTCTTCACAAGAATGATCAACCTGATATCCTTTCTGAAAAACTAGGTATGTAAGGTAGCAACTTGGAAGCTTTTCTTATCTTTCATCTCCTGGTCTCTCGCTCTCCCTCTTTGACATTTATGGTAGGCATTATTCTGTTTGATGTATTACAATAGCAATCTATTTTTTATCGTAATAATATCAACCTGATATCCTTTCTGAAAAACTAGGTATGAAAGCTAGCAATTTGGAAGCTTTTGTTATCTCTCTCCTCCAACCTCTCTTTCTCTCTTTCTCTCTGTCTCTGTCTTTCTTTCTCTTTGACATTTGTGGCAAGCATTATTCTACCGTCATTTGCCATAAGTAGTTAAGACGACCACCCTTCCAAAATGCAATAACTCAAAGCAAAAACAAAGTTAAACATATTCATTTTTCGGACATTTTATTTTCATTGTATTCATATGGGCTTAAACCATTTCTCGTGTGCTACTGATCCCCTGAAGTAAACATGTTATGTAATCAAGACAAAAGAATGTATTACAAATTATTGAAATACCCACAAATTCCCAGGTGGTCTTAAACTTTTGCAAATGATGGTGATGTTTGATGTATTATAATAGGAATCAATTTTTCTCATGATTTAATTCCGAATATTGGATTGACGTGTTAAATGTTTTTTGTAATCTGTTTCAGTTGGATCATCATTCATTCAACTAGCATTAGAAGTACGACATCGGTTCCAATCACAAGAAGGGTACATAAAGAGTAATATGATTGCCATTGACCAGTTTAAGGCTGATCCAGACATGGGAAGACAAATCCCTGCAATATTTTTCGTGTACAAGTCAATTGGGTATGAGGCCAAAAAAAAATGATGCCAAGGCAGGAGACATTTTTTTTTTCTTTGTTGCCTGGCTGCAAAAAGCTGTGGACCAATCAAATTTTCAAAAAGTTAGCGCAAAATATGTTGCCATGAGTTCGTCTGCACAACTTTTGTCAAAACTCTCTTTTACTGAGAATTGATGCGTTAAAGAAACTTAGTCGTTGGGCTTCCAAGTGGAATTTGATACCATGGGTGCTTACCCAGTAACAGGTGTTGTCCATCACCATGAGTTTTATGGCCAACAGACCTTATGTAATGCTCTGCATATTCTACCCTTTGCCCCATTTGGCAAAGTTGTTATGTCACTTTCCCTGGCCCAACAATGCCCGATGCAGGCCGAAGAATGTTTATGGTGGGACAGCTTGCTTTGCTGTGCTCCAGAAATTTAGCTTCATTACAGGTAATTCCAGTGCTTTTCACAAAGTCTGGTGTCAGCAAATTATGATCCACTCCCCATGAAAGTGCACGACTGAATGTCTTTAATGCGCGTTCAATAACATAAGTGGGATGGTTTGTCGCACCATATCTGAACACTAAAAAATGTTGCGGGGATTTGTTGCCTCATATATGAAAAAGCCTGTAGCATGATTTGATTTCTGTATAACATGCAGTTTCCATAGACCCCAGCTCAAGTTGCTGTATCTCAGGCTTAGTGTTCAGCGGGTTAAATTTCTTGACATTCTTTCACTTTTGAACGTGTTTAAGTTGTTGGCTTATCAACTAAAAGTATGATTTCTGCATAATCTTGCAACAGTATTATAACAACATTTTTTCAAAAAGAGATCTGGTTTCTGTCTATAAAGTAATCATTTTGTTTGTTTTGTATTGGTTATCTTAACTGATAATGCACATAGTTAGGAGGTGTAAAAATTGTTTTTCTTTTCTTTACATTTTTTGATACACATATGAAAGAGGAAGGGCAACTCTGTGGTATGAAGATGATTATGAAAACGCTGTTTCACAATAGTTTAATCGCCATACTAGAAATACAAGATTAACAATTAAATCAAGAAGTCTTACTATGTTTGAATAAACATTACTTGAACAAATGTCCAGGGGCCATATTCTGAAAATTGTTATATCTATAATTTTGTTGTATCTTCAGTGTTAAAGGTAATAAGCAGTAGTGGGAAAGGTGGCGCTTTGAATATTTACTTGTTAGGTGGAATGAAAATACATCGTGTTCTCAGCACCACGTCGAAAATTCACGCACGTGTAAACAGTGTGTGCGAACTGCTATGCGCTGTTGAGCCGAGAGCGTCGGGGTAGGTGGTCCATAGCAAGGGTATAAGGTTGATATACGATCATTTGAATTATTTTACTGAAAATCACCGGAAATTGTGAATAGAATACTAGATTATCTCACTCATGTATCTTTTTATGCAAGCCAAACAATATGAGACTATATTTGAGCAGTTTCATGCCAACTTTCATTTTGCTACCACTACTGTTTATTACCTTTAAGGTAAAAATCGGTATTCTGAAAACTGTCTTAACTTTTCTCTTATCTTTTCTTATATCTCATACTGCACGCCCATAATGTCAGAGTTAATATGCATAAAGCTGATTATATGGCGCATGAAATATATGCACTAAGATGATATTGTTGGCTCAAGTTCTTCTTCCCCCTTCAACTTTCTTGCCTTTTTCTCCTTCCTCCTCCTTTTTCTCCTTCCTCTTCTTCTTTTTCTTCTTTTCCTTCTTTTCCTTATTTGTTTACCTGTATAACTACATAATCTAAACAAATATTCAGTGGATAAAGGTCTCACGACAACGGTACTTGTTTTGTTTCTGATGTAAAACAATGCTAAATTTTATGGAAATGAGTTGCAAAGTAAGTTAAATGTATCTACAGTATAATCCTCCTTGCCGCAGCATCACTTCGGGTCCCGAATGGTGAATGGGATCTGTGATAATAAAATAGGAAACATATAATAAAAGAAATTATCATTATATCTCGCAAAAACAAGAGCAACAATTTAAGACAGTATTTCTTATGAACAGTTTTAACTGCAATTTATGTTGAATACAACTTTCTTGTATAAATTTTGTTGCCATTGCAAATTTATTGTATTAAATATCTAAACATGATATTGAAAAATTAGAACACAATGTGTTCAAATATAACATTCTCAAAGCTTGTGACGCATTTAGTAAAGATTACAATTTGCATGTTTGAGATATGAATATCTTGATAAACAGGATAACTAAATGTAATTTATTGCTTTTTGTGTGTTATCTATGATATGATTCTTTGATAATTCCAACAACTGCATTTATTGTATTAAATAACTAAACATGATATTGAAAAATTAGAACTTAAAAGGATGTTTTCTGAAAGTAATACATTTGCTCTCTGTAAGGTAACACTTCTTTAACGTACCCTTTCCTCATCGAGCTCTAACCTCCTAATCTCAAGTCGCAAACATTCCTTTTCCACCTGTAGTCATTCCCTTTCGATGTCAAGGCGATCCTCTTCGATCTTTAGGAATCGCGCTCGCATATGTCAGCAAAATCATCATTACTTTGACGTTTCTTTGCTGTTCGAGGGCATGAAGGTGTTTCAGTTTGATTCGTTGATGATTCTATTGCCATTGTAAATGAAGTACACGAAGCACTAATTAGTTTTTATATAGAAATTTGAAATTTGTTAATTTAAAGGAGTGAATGCAATAATAGTATTTGAAAAAACATTGTTTTTCAGAATTTAGTGATTTTAAATTGTCTAATTTTCTACCATTTAAGAAACTACCATCACTAATTACTCTATCACTTACTACATGCATCTAGAAGCATTCGCTTAAACTCAGTATTAATTAAGGCAAACAGTTTTGTACCGTTCAAGTAGCCTACTCGTCTTCATAAAAAGGAGGAATATTGTAAGTTGAGCTTTCTTTTAATGTTATCGATGACTTCACTGAACTGTTGCCAAAAGCACGTTTTAGCTTTCTAGCAAGAATAATCGTTGAACTTTAACACAATAGCTTATCCTTTTGATTTGATTTTTCACTCACTAATTCTGTCATAATTTAAATTGTTCATACCTTCTGCTGTGCTGTCCTAAGAACTGAAAAGAATAATTTGTTCATAACTATGAGGAAAATATAGGTGTGATAATAATTTAACTATATCATATTATGCTTACCATCCATGATCTTTTGGCATCCCGAAGCCAGACAGGCAAGTGTTGCGAGGGCATCCTTCTCTGTCTCGATTGATTGTGCTTTTGCTGTTTTTTGGTGGAGATGTTCCGACGACCGGAGTCTCCAGATCGGGGCCGGCGCATCCCTCAATGGCCTCTTCACCGATGGAATCTCAGAGAACCCTTTCCCAATCCCCCGGGGGGCCACTCAGATATATTGGTGTACACATGCGCGTCCAAGAAAACGCGTAAAAAGGGGTCTTTTTTTCATGCGGAAGTGTAACGCGCTTCTGTGTTAAGGGGTCCTAAAACACTGACTTTCAACAAAAAGGGGTGCTTTTGATTAATGTGGCTGAACGCGGAAAGAGGGTACATTTTCCATATGGGAGACAATATGTGAACGGAACATTTTGGGACATTTTCAGGGATTTTCAGGAAGTGGCGCGCGCGCGCCAGGGCGGGCGGATATGCGGGCGCTCATGATCAATAAAAAATACAGGAGTTTCGCACCTGTTTCCTTGTCCTCACACATTATGTTAGCTAGCTGCTGTTCCATCCTAGGAGGACCAACCCACCCCGCACGCCCCCTTTAGCTAGCTGTCAAAAAGCGGATCAGCATTTGTTTGCTTCTGTTCAGTTTTGCAATTTTGGTCTATTAGGTTAGTTTTGTCTTGTTTAGGGAGCCATATTTTAAAACCTGTTTAGGGGGTAGTATTTCAATCAAACATGTTTAGGGGATTTAGTTTCATGAGAAACCGCGCAAAATCCTTGTTAAGGGGTGTTTTTTCATCGAAGTATAAAACCTGTTAAGGGGGTATTTTTAAAACCCATGGACACGCTTGTGTACACCAATGTATCTGAGTGCCCCCCCCCCCCACCCCCGCCCAATCCACATGAGGAGGAAGCGTCGGCCTTCCTCCTGTCCCTCCTGCCTCTTTCTTTAGCTCTGCAGCCTTCTTCTTCACCTTATGCTAAAAGAGATAACAATGAGGATGATAATAATGAAAACGAGATATTTGAATTCGTCACTGGAGACGAATTAGGTGGTCTGTCAATATGTTCTAGTAAGAGAATGTCTTTTCGGAGGACACGGACACATGACGGAAAAAAAAAAAAAAAAAAAAAAAAAAAAAACCTACACCAATTATAGAAGGTGGGACTGCCCTGTAAAAACCTGTTTAGATTTTTTTCTAAAGCTGTTATCGACCCGAAGACGTCATTTGACGCCCTTGCGCCTGTGTAACTTTTTGTGCAGAATTCTTTGCTCTATCAGATGAGGCCATTTTCAGCTCTGTAGCCCCTTCCAAACTGGAGATTGAGTGAAATTTAGGTATAGACCAGAGCTCTGGACTTAAAAAAAAAAAAAAAAAAAAAAAAAAAAAAAAAAAAAAAAAAAAAAACAAAAAAAAGAAAACAAAAAAAAAATTGGAATAATGTCTGGGATCTGCTCTTGCTTGCCTTGCCTTGGCTGTGCAGGATGTGATGTTTCAGCTAGAACATATAAAAATCCTGGCGAGAATTGACCAACCACAAGCGAGATAGCTATATTAACATAACGTAATAGATTTCAAATCGAATTGTTGACTTGAGATGAGAATATAAGGACTTTTGAGGGTGAAACAGCTGCTTTTTCTTCATGGATTGAAATCTAGAAGTCCTAAGCTTTCAGAAAATGTCAAAAAATTGGGGTGTCTCCAGCCTTTCAAAGGAGCTATGACGGAATACAAAAGGGCTTGCTTTTGTGCATTTTGACATTATTTGCCCAAGAGACGCACGCGTGCATTTTCAAGTTTGCCGTGCGCGCGCGACCTTAGGAAAAGTTGAAATTCATTGCAAATTGTCGGAAAGTGTCAGGAAATCTATCAGGAGTGGAAATCATGCGAAAAAACAGCATTTTTACCTTTGCTCTAGGCTTCGCGCACAAATATGGCGCGCGCGGACGCGGACGCGCGCCAAAGTTTGAAATGCTTAAAATGGCCTGAAACGTGTGCAAAATGAATTTGAAGCGATTCTGAGCAATTTTAATTTTTGCGCGCGCGCACCGACGTGCGGACGTATGCGTACGCGCGCGTCTGGCTATCTGAAATGTATTGGATTAAAATTAACTTTAATCATGCCAAACATGAATGAGAAATGACCATCTGTTATAAAGATATGACCCCAAGGTGATTTTCACAAAATGGCGCCTGGATGATGTCACGATGACCCGGTGAACATGAAAATATATGGAACGGCGAGATCTTATTACGATTGATAACTGAGCGAAATTTCATGAAATTTGAACCAGCCGATTCTGAGATTTCGAGTGCACAAAAAAGTGGGTGGAAGAAATAAAAATAAATAATAAAGAAAGAAAATTCTGACGAAATTAAGAGGTGATCTGTCAAAGATGACAGACCACCTAATAACACAATCAGTTACAACAATAACAACAACATAATAACAATTATAACAATGATTATAATAATAATAATAATAATGATAATAATAGTAATAATATTGATATTAATGATAATAACAGTGATAATCTTCTTCTTCTTCTTCTTCTTGTCATTTAATCATAATCATAATCATGATATCAATCATTATAATAAGGATGATGATACAATTGCAATAATCAAAATACTGTGATTATAAAGCATCATTAATCCAGTACATCTGTGGTAAGACACATCTAGACTAGCACAATAAAACAAAAATTCAATACAATCAACATAATTATGAAATAGATCTATAAGTCATATCAGGTATATTGTCTTGTAACTTATATGAGTGAAACATTAACTAGATAACAGTGAAATACCTTGTTCTTTTTCATGGTGAATTTCCTCCTTACTTCCTTGGCACTCCTCATTTTGCTATTACTACTTGCTGACTACTTCTGCGATTCTGTCCCTCTCTGCATTTTTCATGTTTGCTGTGAGTGATGGGGACATCCTTTCTAGCCGCTTCCTCTGACACTAACACCATCAACTCCTCGATCTGTTGTGAAATTTTTCACTCCGCTTTTGCTCCTGGTTCTGCTTTGAACTTGAATCCATTATTCTTGAGTGCAGAAAGTACTTCTTACCATGAGACTTCAAGTTATTAGTAATATTCTGCACATGGACCCTTTTTTTTTCTTTTTAATTGCAGACGATAGGTCATAAAGCATAAGCGCAATTTAATAAATTACACCTAATATTAATAAATGCGCAAAGCACATCCTTATGTTTCTACTGGCAGTTCTGTTGGTTGACCTACCCAAATAAAACATCTCTTGATTGGTTGATAATGCAAGAATTGGCGTGTCATAGATAAAATATGGATGGTCCTTACAGAGATAAGACAATTTCAGAATACCAGGTTACAATTTTAGCGAGGTGTTATCTTTGTAAGATAAGACAGAAGTTAATAGAAAGGTTAAGACAATTTTCAGAATACCATCCCAGGCCCAAGAATATTTGGAAAATGAGCATTAGGTGGAAATGAGTCCTAGGACTTGGGCCTTTGCTGTGCGTTGATGTGATCTATCAAACAATTATTCTCTTCAGAATCAAAGAGCTGAAGAAAGCAACAGATTCCTTCCTGGTGAACTTGCTGAACTGTTTCTCATCTAGAGACAAATCAGCAGTAGAAGCAAACATCTCCTCAGACATGGTTCATAACATCACAGGTAACTACATTAATAACCCATAGACTACTGGGGAACACTTCATGAAGTGTCTTTGTCAGTGATTTTTACTGACAACTGTTATAAGCTACTGAAATCCTTGTATCTGATTGGCTGAGAGCAAATTTGTCAGTAAAAATCACTGACATGACACTTGATGAAATGCCCCCACTTACTACTTACTACCACTTACTACAGGTGCCATTTGGTTTCAGTAGCCAGTGGGTTAATTTCATATATGTCATGATTGTTTGAGGGAATGGTAACTTGTATTTTGTTTTCTGCCAGACTGTTATGTTACCCTTGAAATTGCATTGAAAAGCCCTATGCAAGGAGTAGTGTTCTATCCAATGCCAATCTTTAACGTTCTTTTTTCCTGCTTTATTTTATTTCCTTGTAAAGCGCTTTGGAACCAGTCATGTGTAAGAGTGCTATATGAATGAACTAATTGTATTGTATTGTATTGTACAAAATCATAGACACTGATACACTGCCAGCTCTGTAGCTAGATTGTAATTTTAGACAATATTCCTGTGCCATAAAAAATGAAAGGTTTTTAGAATAGTATGAAACTATATGAATTAGGATTATTTCCATGTGGAATGGGAGCTTTCTTTATGTTGGTGATATGTGCTATGTAAGCAACCTTCATTATTATTATCACTATCATTCCAATAATACATGTATTTATATCCACGATAATTCTTGCCCTTTATCTAAAGCCCAAATCAGCCTTAGATGTGAACGTGTTACAGGTGTCAGGTGTATACTTTCTATAAGTAACTTGTTGAGTCTTGAGCAAGTGAATACTTGGTCACAAATATGAGTGGCCATCTTACTGAGTTTAATTAAGATAGCATTGCACTTTGCTGTGCTTTTATCAAGGTCCTCCCAGTGAGATATGTCATCTTCTTGAAGATCATGGAGATACTCTTGGGAGACCTACTGGATCATCATCACATGCAGATACTCAGCAGTGTTTATTGGCTTTGCTTTACTATGCTTGGCTGTATGGTGACAGGTATGGGCCATTAACCTTATCAGGTCTTGTTCTTTGAGCATAACAGAGCATAATCAAAATTCCTTACTGGAAGGGGAAATAGAAGTTTAACTCCCGTGTATATTTTTGCTATTAGCAAAAAAAAGACAGTGGTTTTTGTTTTTGTTTTTGTTTTTTTACCATGAGATATAGCTTATGATTTAGAGTCCTTTCGCAAAGTATGAATTTTAATGTAAAATTTTCTCTTCCGCACAATGTATATATTTCAGTCAGAATTTGTTATGATTCCTTCATTCCATCAGGCCTCTATGAAGTAATTATTCAATATACATAAATATGTTTTATTTTACTGTTTCAATATTGAAATTGCATGATTGTTATTCATACACTGATAATATCTCACAGTCCTTTGTACAATCAATACTTATTGTTTTAATTGTGCAGGTGGGTTGCAAGTTGTGACCTTGTGAATTGTCTGACATCTTTTATCACCACACAACCTAACATAGCATCCCTTCCTCCAGCATCAATGAAGCATCTCCTCTTTCTCTTTGCTGATTGCTATGTACGCTCTGGAAGTCAAGCAGGGACCAGTGGTAGGGAAATTTTGTTGTAATGATAATAATAAATGTAACTTCTATAGTGCCAAATCCACTCCTGTGCAGTGCTCAAGGTGCATATATAGAAATAATTAAGAATTGAACAGAAATGTTTTAATATGATTTTTAAAGAAGTCAGAGGTCATACACTTTTTGATGTCTTCCGGGAGGCTATTCCATAATTTGGTTGAATAGAATAGGTTTGTCCTTGGACTTTGAATTTATACTGAGGAATAACTGTTAGATATGTTGCTGCTTGATAGTAACCAATACAAAGGCGATTTGAAAGTTGAATTGGAGTTAAGCCTTGTTTAGTCATTTTACCACAGCAATTCAAATTATTTCAGCAAAATTTGCTAATCCCTTTGTATGAAGTATTTTTAATATATCTGAATTTTGCCCCCTAATTTCTTGAAAAGCTTAAGAGTTATTCCAGTAGATGAGACAGAGCAATTTGATCTTTAGATTTTTTTCCCCCTTTTCAGTGATACCAAAACATTTCATCAGATCTGAGTATTCCAGTTGGAAAGCAGTAACTGGTTATTCTTCATCAGTTGTTAAACTGCCTGTCAAATAATAAAAACATGGTTTTTAATTTTCATTGTACTTTATTTTACTCAAACCAGCTTGTTATATTTTGGCTGATCACATGACAAGACTGGATATTCATGCATTGTATACCAATCATCGAAGCTTGATCCAGTGGGTTTTCACAGCACCTAACATCCCTGAGCAGGTTACACAGAAAATAGTAAGAACAAGTGCTCGCATGTGAGGCTTGGCATGTATAGCTGGCTATGATTATCATTCAAAGTGCATGTTCTTGCAGAGCAAATTTTCAGCAGGATTCATAGTTATTACATCAAGCCTTCGATTTCATCAACTTGATTGGAATTTGAAATTTGTTTGTAAGATACGATAATAATAATAACGATAATAACATATTACATTTATATAGCACATTACGCTCTCAAGGGAGCATTCCCACCACTTTGCACCATTCACATGCGTACATGTAGGGTACTGGCAAATGGCATTGGCTTTCAGCAATCCTCGATCATAGGTACCCATTTGCTCCTGGGTGGAGAGTGGCAAATGTAGATTCATATCTTGCCAAAGAACATAAGCACCATGGCGGGACTTGAACTGGGACCACCAAGATCCACACTCTGGTGACATATCCACTAGACCACAACACCTCTACATATGATATGGGTGCAAGAATTAACTTTGGTAACATTTTCTATACCTTCATGTATAGTAACAGGAGAAGTATTAACTTATGTGTATTTGCTATCTTCTATTATCAACATCAGTTTGGTGAGTGGATTGACCATCTACCAGTGGATACGGAAGAGACAAATCTGGAAGATCTTGAGAGAGATAGTGAGATTGCATTCACTCTTCATCTTATGAGCCAACATCCATCTTGTCTTGATATCATGATGGTTGGTATAGAGTTCACCTGCAGGTAGATGTAACCTGAATAGAGATATCAAATGCCATATTATCTGTTGTGAGCCATATGGCTATTAGTGAGCTTTAGATTGGCGATGCGAGTCTTATGACACGGAATCTTCCTGGGTTGACTTACGTTCTCCTCTTTCCTCCCGTCGTGTTGCAAAAGTGGCTTTAGATTTTGGGAAGACGCAGTTTATCAGACAAAGCATGCGCGATCAAATGTGAACCATTGTTGCGACACAAAAAAGGTCAAAAAAGGTTTCGCGTCACGAAATTGGAGAGGACGGTAAACTGGCCCCAGAACCGTCGTGAAAAAAAGGATGACGCAGGATGAACTGGAAACAGCTGTCTCGCGCATGCGAATAACAACATTTTTGACAAGATTCCGCGTCCCGGGACTCGCGTTGCCAATCTAAAGTTCCCTATTAACCCATTCGTGAAGAGGGTCCACATTAATTTGGCCCAATAACTCTAGATGCAAAGCCTCTAAAAACCATACCAAATACATGAGCAGAAAGAGGAAAATCTTCTGAACACAATGTGCCCATTTGGTTGCATCAGTATAAATTTGTCATTTTGATGCTGAATTTTTTTAGAGGAAACTAAGCAGGAAAAAAAAATGAAATAGGTAATGCGATGGAATGCTCAAAATCACTGTTTTTGTCTCGCCCACCGGAGGTGAAGGCGAGACTAAGGGATCCAAAATGGCGTCCGTCCGTCGTCCGTCCGTCGTCCGTCCGTCGTCCGTCCGTCGTCCGTCCGTCGTCCGTCCGTCCGTCCGTCCGTCCGTCCGTCACAAACGTTATGAAAGATAACTTGGCAACCGTGACTCACTTTTCAACCAAACTTGGGTTGTAGATGCACTAAGGGGACCTGCATGTTATGGTCCAGTCAGAGGTCACATGGTAAGGTCAAAGGTCATTTCAGGTCAAACGTTAAAGTTTACGTGCAAGACTCTCTTATGACACAAAACTCTGCAACCGTGACTCACTTTTCAACCAAACTTGGGTTGTAGATGCCCTAAGCGGACCTGCATGTTATGCTCTAGTCAGAGGTCACATGGTAAGGTCAAAGGTCATTTTAGGTCAAACGTTAAAATTTACGTGCAAGACTCTCTTATCACACATAACTTTGCAACCGTGACTCACTTTTCAACCAAACTTGGGTTGTAGATGCACTGAGGGGACCTGCATGTTATGGTCCAGTCAGAGGTCACATGGTAAGGTCAAAGGTCATTTCAGGTCAAACGTTGAAGTTTACGTGCAAGACTCTCTTATGACTCAAAACTCTGCAACCGTGTGACACTTATCTATCAAACTTGGGTTGTCGATGCACTAAGGGGACCTGCATGTTATGGTCCAGTCATAGGTCACATAGTAAGGTCAAAGGTCATTTCAGGTCAAACATTAAAGTTTACGTGCAAGACTCTCTTATGACACAAAACTCTGCAACCGTGTGACACTTATCTATCAAACTTGGGTTGTAGATGCACTAAGGGGACCTGCATGTTATGGTCCAGTCAGAGGTCACATGGTCAGGTCAAAGGTCATTACAGGTCAAACGTTGAACGGTTAAAGTTTACGTGCAAGACTCTCTTATGACACAAAACTTTGCAACCGTGTCACACTTTTCAACTCCACACATGTAAAATATCAATCATACAATGTTACTCATATCAGAGGGATGAGAGTAGAAGCAGGGAAAGTACATGCACGTGAAAATGCAGTACCATTTCATAAAAAACCCTTCTCATATTTTATCAAATGTTATTCCATCCCAGTTATTTCACAATGAGCTTTCGATACAGTTCTGTTGTGTGCCATCACAGATCGCGATATTTCTAGTTATTTTCACAAGTGGGCGAGACACAACATCGCAAACGCCTTGTTTCATCCAAATTGGCAACTTAATTTCTCAACTTTCTGTCAGTTACTATTTGTTCTAGGTATACGAGCTTTTATAAACAAAAAGTAGAAATATAGGAAAAATACTGGAGTTGCCAATTTTAAGAAGAAAGGCTGATCAAATATAGCCTGCCGCGCACTATACAATCAGACTGCAACCAGATTTTCGAACAAATCGCATTTGCATTATTTATGAAAGGTTAAACAGTAAAATTATCTTATTTGAACTAACTAATAATGACAGTAATACTAAAATCGAAATTTTAGTTTAACTGCAAGCCTTGTTATTATTATTATTATTATTTAGTATTATTTGGTTTGGCGTCACCTGTTCCTGGGAGGCGAAAATTGAACTGAATCACTGTAACCCTCAGGTCTCTCCTCCCGATATCACTGATTGGGGTGTGCAGGTGGACCACATACACCGGGGTTTCCCCCTACTCTTATACGAATAGTGCAGTGGGATCTTTAACGTGCAAAGGTGGTGACTCTCCTTTATGCGGGACCTTCATTTAACGTCCTATCCGAGAGACGGAGTGTTTTCCACTGTAGTATAGCCTGCGTCTATGAAATGGGAGGGGCATGATAACGCACAACGTAGGCTTCAGTCATCCGTCTGGTTTGGACTCAAACCCACGATCTTTGGTTCGACAGGCAGACGCTTTACCGACTGAGCCAACTCGCTCCCTCTCCCTGGTGGTCAGAGTAAAGGTCAAATCAGCTTAAAATTGTAACTGATCGCAAGATTACTATGACTATGATTTGGAATTGAATTCACACTTATTCCAACAGGGAGGCTTGCAATAGCCCGAAATTATTATTTTAGTATTTATACGACTATTGAGAACTTTGATCATTAAGATTGTACATGTTTGAATGTTCGTATCAAATGCTACTAGTATAACATTTTTTTCCAAAATCGGATCGCAGACTGATTGTATAGTGTGCGGTCGGCTTAAGACTTTAAATCATCCTTTTCATGAATAGGTTTACTGTTTATTTACATTAGTGAAATTCTGGCTGTCAGGAGATGATATGTATCATAATGACAAGAACCTTTCCGAAACAGCCGTGTGGCTAAATGTGACCATTGATCTGCCATACAAAATGAGCCAAACTTCTGCATCAAGACTATATTGCAGTCAGAATGCTATGTAAGGATCAACAGTGTGAAGATATTATGGAACCACTGTCTTACATCTAGTGCTATAGTTGAATCTATGATGATCCAACTGAAAGAGAATATAGAAACACTTCACACGTCATTCAGATATTCAGAATTACATCATGATAAAAGTCAATTGCTATCATTATTGTAATACAATAAACATTAGAAAAACGCTTCTGAAAATGTCAAGAGAAAGGGGGAAATAGAGGGGGCAAGGGATGGGGGGAGGAGAGAGTGATATTCTTTGGATGAAATAATGATTATGTTCCTGGGGAGCATTTCACCAGTTGTCTTGCCAATGATTTTCACTGACAACTGTTATAAGCTACTTAAGTCCTTGCATCTGATTGGCTAAGAGCAATTATGTCGGTGAAAATCACAGACAAGGCTCTTCATGAAACGCTCCCCTGAGATCAGGATACTACTTTCTTTCCATTCTATTTTGCCAGGTTTGATTTGTTTGTCCTTGTTTATTATGTTTGTGCTGCAGGATATGCTTCAGCATGCAGCTCTTCCAACAAGGCCTAAGAGTGCAAGCCTCATCAAACTCTTGCTTTCTGCAAATGAAAACGTTGCTGATACCCAAGACATGGACAGGATCAAGAAGAGAATGCCTGATCTACTCCAAGCTTGCATTCTGACTGATCCATCAAAACAAAGTGGTAATGTTGGCCTGAGCCAAAGATTTAGCCTTATTCCATAAGTAATGTGAAATTTCATTGACTAAGAGCGGTGGCATATAATCAGTTCGTTGTTGCTTCATTGTTGCTATCAATATTTTGACAGTTTTAAGCAAAGGTACTCCAGATTTAACAATTGATTTTCATTCTTTGCTAATTTCTTGCATTATTGATACATTCTGCTAATTAAATATTAATACAATTTGATTGCAAGTAAGGCCTAAGAGTGCAAGCATTATCAAACTCTTGCTATCTACGGATGAAAACATTACTGATACCCAAGACTTGGACAGGCTCAAGAAAAGAATGCCTGATCTACTCCAAGCTTGCATCTTGTCAGATTTATCAAGACAGAGTGGTAATGTTGGCCTTATGCAGCCAAAGTTCAAAAGATTTAGCCTTATTCCATAAGTAATGTTTAATTTCATTGACTGTTCACTTGGCATATAATCAGCTCATTGTTAATTCATTGTTATTATCATATAATATTTTTACAGTTTAAAGCAAAGGTACTCCAGATTTAACAATTGATTTTCATTCTTTGCTAATTGCTTGCATAATCGACATTCTGCTTATTGAATATTAATACAATTTGATTGCACTTGTGTTACTTTAAAAAAATTTTCTCTTTATGCTAGTGCATGCTACTGGAAGTTAATTGAAGGTGCCCATATATGAAGAATTTTGTTGGCATGTGGTCTAAGTGTCCTTTACCATCTGTCATGTTTCAGGTACAGAGCTAGGATGTGTTCTAGAGATCCTCTGCACACTGTACCAGAATCATCCATCAACATTCCTGATTGAGACTCTCGATCCCGTATGGTATAATAGTATTTGTCTCATTAGATACTCTTATATTCCAGGTACTGAGCTAGGATATTTTCTAGAGGCCCTACACACATTATATCAAAATCATCCATCAAATTCCTGATTGAGACTCTCCATCCTGTACGTTATGATAGTGTTTTTCTCAGTTAATTACTCTTTTTTATATTTCAGGTACTGAGCTAGGATGTGTTCTAGAGGTCCTACGCACACTGTACCAAAGTCATCCATCAACATTCCTGATTTAGACTCTTGATCCTGTACATTATGATAGTATTTGTCATATAAGATACTCTTATATCCAGGTTCAGAGCTAGGATGTCTTTTAGAATTCCTCTGCACACTATACCAAAATATGCTTCAACATTCCTGATTGAGACACTCCTTTACATTATGATAGTATTTGTACTCTTATTTATTTCAGCTACAGACTTAGGATGTGTTCTGGAAGTCCTCTCCGCAATGTACCAGCATCATCCATCAATCAGCCTTGATGAGATAGATCTCAAGATCATTTACCATGGTAATATGATATATTCTTGCAAATTTGATACTTTATTCTCTACCTTTTTGTTATTATTGATATAAGTTTTTTTTTTCATAAAAATGTTATAGATACAACAGACAAAGTATGTAATTAAAAGTGACCAGTGAATTTTACCTTTTACCTACTATACATTCTTTGTGTCCATATGGACATTTACCAGCTCAATATCTGGCTAGCGGAATTGACAATTGCCAATAAAAAATGTCTGTTATCAGAAATTACAAATAGAAAAGATAGCAGGTTTACTTTTGTAGGTAATGTTTTTATCTGATACTTGTGTTGGAAAAAGACATGACAATAACAATAAGATTAGTACCCACATGCTCCATTTGCAGAAATTTTCCTGTTTTTACCATGTGCAGAGCTTCACCTCTCTTAAACCTAACTTCCATCATTTCATTATGTTTCAGTCATCAGCATCCTGACTAAACAAACAGATAATGATGAAGATGTTGTATTCTCCTCTCTGAATTTCTTGACCAATCTTCTTGTTTACACTGCAAGACATGGTGAAAGTAGAGGTAAGACTTGAACTTATAACCTTATTTTGTTGTTGTTGTGACAACTGGTGGGCATGGGATTGGGTATGCTTGGTGAAAGAAACGGTATACAGGCAGTATTCAAAGTGCGATATATTAAGAAAAAATGTGTCTAATTCAGTCCTTGCTCTGAACTAATGTATATTTCAAATAAACTTTTGATAAAATGTCTTGAAATTTCTTGACCATCCAATAACAATTAGTGCAGAATTTGATCAACATGATGTTTTGTTTCTAGTGGTGTATATTTTTTTCAAACTTGTTGAGTATTGGAATGCTTCTTTTTCCAGTGCTATCCCTGATCATATCAAATGGGGCCATTCTAACGTGTATCCAGCATCACTGTAGCTTGGAACCTACCTCTTCTCTTCTCCGCATGCAGTGCTGTGCTCTCACTCTACTTGCACATCTTACAGTCTATCAGCAGCATTACAAGATGAAGGTAGGAATAAATGCACCACCCCCCCCCCCTTTATTTCCGTTCTTTTCTTGTTTGATTGATGGACCAGAAGCTATGATACATATTTGTTTCAAAACACTTTTAGAAAGCATGATTGTAGGTGGCAAAATCAAACATAAAACAATAGTTGACCTATGATATCATTTGTCAGACAGATTCTGATGAGCAATGCAGATAATATAGAATTTGTCACAGTTAATGGGGTTATTTTTTTCTTTCTTTGTTTTGCATTGGAAACAGATGATATCAAACTCACCATGTTGCTTTACTCATTATTTATGATTACATTTAAATGATGTACAACTTTAAAAATCATCAATCAAACACTGTTATACCCTATATTTTCTGATCTTGCTTTTTACTCTTGGATGAATATTGTTAAGTAACCCTCTTTCTGTTTGTCATCAATTTAACTTTCTTTTTTTGCCAAGTCAATCTGATGTGCTCACCATCCATAAAAGAACACCTTGGATTGATTTGCGTTGATGTTCATAAACTCCTAACCTGTTGACAATTCATTTCTCAGATAACCTAGTGTAGGAATTTGGGTCCTACTTAAAGAAAATAAAACTAACTCACCAGTCCTGAAATCCTTTTTGGTGAAGGTGTAGTCAAACACATTCAACGGGTTCTCCATGAACAAGATAAATGCGACATATATGTATATACAAAAGACAGAGAATAATGATGTCATGATGAAGAACAAGGCCTCAACGAAACGCGTCACGATTAGGGTGCAGCAAGACATTCTCCAATAGACATTGCACAATCCCACATGGATAACACAATCAATGCATGTATTTACAGATGTTGAAATCTACAGGATGAAAATGAAGAACTTGAAATCCGGTTGATGTAACTATAGCTGAAACAAATCCAGAGTATGATGTTCCACACAATGTTGGGAAGCTATTTTCTGTGTTTAAAACTGATTGACTAGTAGAAATTGTACGTGTCTATGAAGACTTTCTACTGAGTACATTGTGAGTTTGCTCTCAGCTTGATTTCTGACTGGCTAGTAGCTGCTACATGAGAAATACATCCACTTAGAATAAACAGCATCTAAGCATTCCTTGGCTGTTTAAATGTACACAAATGAATTCCTGGCTGTTGTGTGAACATCTTGAATAAATGATGACTGAGCCAGAAGGTGCACAAAAGAATCAAGTTAAATAGGCAAACTGAGAAATGCCCTAACAAACAAAATTAATCAAGTAGTCAATCAGCTGTCTTGGCATGATCAAAGTCAACAAAGTAGTGATCAAGATCTGATCACGTTAAAATAGACCTCTTTACTAATGTATTCAGATTTATGCAAGTTTCTCTTTAGAACCCTTGGTTAATTACCAACTATATTCGTTTCACCTGTTATGCATCTGAATAGATTGAATCCAGTTTGCATGCATTAGCTGTTGCTACATCGGGCAAGCCTGTGGCAAACTTCTTAGTTGTCAAGGGAAACTTTTGTTCACCAACTATTCATAAAATTAGTGTTTGATGAACACAACCCCCCCCCCCCCCCCCAACACTACACTAGGTTGTTCCCATAGCAATGGATTGAATTTCAGGAAAAAGTAAGATCCTTCACAGTTCCCCACTGAATCTTTCTAACCTAGGTGAACCACACGGTAACTCTGAAGGAAGGTGTACTCCTTAGGCTGATGTCCTGCTCCTCAAAGGAAATACAGCAGTGTAAGCATTGACTCTGAAAGAAGTATTGTTTGTCATTTCATAATTATTTTTTGTACATCAGTGTAGATCAATTTGTATTAAATTGCTGATGTACATTTCATGAGAATGTTTGTGAGTTCATCTGAAAATATTTTTATACTATTTTATTTTGTGGATGAAGGAAAATTACCTTTTGTTGACTAATTTGATTTATCTAACCATGAATCATATAAAAGAAATAACTCTGAACACAGACATGCACAAGCTTTTCGACATGCACTCATCAGATTAAAATCATGCATGAATGAATAGAAAGCCGAAAATCGAAACAATATATAGACAGTAATGAGGGAACAATAAAAGAAATAAAGCGATCTGCTACATGTCACAATATCAGACTGAGTTCAAATTAATGCACATAATGCATCATGTACTCATCATTGCATCATCTTTTATACAGTGGCTAGCATACAGCTGTGGACAGCTTTATTCCTCTCGTCGACGTCAACGCTGCTGCCACCACCACCATCATCAGCGTCATCGTCATCATCATCATCATCATCATCATCATCATCATCATCATCATCATCTTCCGGTCACAGGGAGCCATCTCTCATCAAGCTGTGTTCTGATAAGAGGAGACGGCTACTGGAAGAGGAAGACCTAGGACTCCCAGTGACCTGCTACACACTGAGGAAGGTGTATGCCATCTTACAGAATGTTATGCTGCAGGTAGGGGTATCCCTTTCTATTGATCAAGTTATTTCTTACCATAATTTTCTCTCTCTTTCCTTCACTTTGTATACTGTTCTATCTCTGTCTCCCCTTCTCTGATGTCTCTCTTTATCACTTCTTGTCCTCGCTAAGACCTAGGACTCCCAGTGACCTGCCACACACTGAGAAGATTGTATTCCATCTTACAGAATGTCATGCTACAGGTAGAGGTATTGATCTTTGTATTGATCAAGTTATTTCTTACAGCATTTTTCTCTCTCCTTCCCTCACTTTGAATACTGTTCTATCTCTATCTCCCCTTTTCTGATGTCTGTCCTCGCTATTTCCATATATTGTGAAGTAACTCTTCATTAGCTACTTATTGCACTCCCAAATTTTTATATTTTGAAGAAGAAAATCTTTTTTTGCTGTCTTTGCTCTAGTAAATTTGGAAGTGCACTCATATGATTGGATAAGTTTTGACCTTACCCTTATGGAGCTACTTTCATATCAACTGAAGATTACTCATTTTTCATCATACTACAAGGAATGACAAGGATTTTTAGTTTTCTTTCAATTGGATGAAAAAGAAGCATTATGTTTTTTGAATTCTCACCAACAGGGCAGTGAGTCATTACTGCATGGATCTGTTGTCTGTATTAAAGCAATGATCAACATGACAGCTGACAAGAACCACACAGCAAGTGAGTTCAGAGTTATGTCTTTATCATGTCATATCATCGAATAAAATCCATTAGGACATGTAGGTTTGGGAGATACATGTATGAGTAATATTTTGTATTACACACTGTTTACGTAATTGTTGCTGGTTATCAACATCTAAGAACACTAATATCAAACTATTATGTTGACCTGTCATACAAAGAGGGAAAAAAATCATTATTTAGCTAGATATGTAGGAAAAACAAATGGCTAACATAGGAACATGTAGATGTTTGTCGAGGAATGTGAATTATTTGATTACATTTGCATAACTAATTTGGCTCTGAAACAAATTTTCAATGTCAAAAGCAGTTCCTATATCCACAGATCAGCATTTGCTAAGTCAGCCATGGAATCAATTGCTTATCAACTGTCTAGTCGAACTATACCAGGAGTCTAATACCAATGACCAAGCCATTCCAGAACTCGTCACTCTTGTAAGTGTCTAAATGTATACATGCCAGTCAGCTGTAATCAGTCGGCTACTTTCTATATCGTATGGGGGGTGTTTTATAAAGCTGTTCGTAAAGTTGTGAATAATTTTCTGAACAACTTGAATATGGCAAGCCAAATGGGATTCTCAGTCATTATAAATCGCATCAGCTAAAAGTGAACTATGTAGACTAACATTAACATTACCATTGCTTACAAACATTTTTATTGTGAAGTACCTTTTTATGCCACAATTTAATTGAGATTATGGGAAATGCAGTCACACTTTGTTTAAATGTAAGGAAAAACTTTGGGCATCCCATTTGGCACTTCAATTACTAGTCTTTCTTAAAGTCATGCGTAACTTTATGAACAGCTTTATGAAACACTCCTCTGAAATGACAAGGAAATCTAGGAATTTTCTCAAGGAATGAAAATAGTTGATAACGAAAAACAATAAGGTATATTTAAATGTATGAATATCTGTATAATTACAATTCCATGCAAACATTCTGCTTTTAAATTTATGTGAATTATATGAAAGAGATACGTGACACACACAAAAAAAAATCATTTGAATGTTTTTCTATATGCATTATATTTTGTTTGTTAGTTCTTGATGCAAGGTAATGTGCAGGGTTACATAAAGCAGCACCATGTGGATAACTTACTGGTATCTGTGTTCAAGACAGAGCCATCTCAGTATAACAGACAGCAAACCTCATCCATCCAGCGGATACTCAATGCAGTAAGTCTAACTTGAAATATTTGGACTTGACAAATGCTAGGGAAGAAGTAACTTGCCGACTTGCTAATCCATTCATTCTTTTCATATATAGTTATATTTTTGTGCTTGAAGTTGATATTATCATTCAGGAAGAAATAGTCAATACAAAGATAAATAGCCTTTTCTGCCGTCATCAAAATAGGGTATAATTGAATCTTAAATTTCCCATGCTAAATTTGAATAGTTTTTAAGATAACAAAAATTGTAACATTATTTTTTCATTATTTTTATCCTATTTCTTCCCTGTTTTGTCAATTTGCTTCTGCTTCATGTATTTGAAAAAGATGAAAAATAGTCTACAAAATTTACAAGTTTGTGAAAAATAGGCCCCAAAACCCAACAAAAAACATAGATAAATCCTTTTGCTAGTTTGTAGAAAATAAGGGGGGAAATAGTTTTCAGATAAAATATTGTTATTCCTTCTATTGGTACCCTTTCTGCAACAGGTGCAGTCAAGACCAGAAATTGTGTTGAGCAAGAAACAGAGTGATCAGCTCGCATCATGGATGGACAAGCTCAAGACTTGCTTGGTGCAACTGCCTGAGGAAGACTCCATCGTTTATCTCCTCTATCCATAAAGTCTGTATCAAAGATACTGTTGAGACAGAGTGATTAGCTCACATCATGGATGGACAAGCTCAAGACTTGCCTGCTGAAACTACCTCAGGATGACCCCACCATTTATCTCCTCTATCCTTGAAGTACACACCAAAGATACTGTCAAGTCAGAGTGATCAGTTAAGCATCATGGACTGACAAACTTCAATTAAAAGAAAAGCATAGAACAGAAAAGAAATCATCATTATTTCACTTTTAAAGCATTAGTCATTTAGTGCCTTATTCAATGGGAGTTGAAGCATAGAGATATGTACATTGAATTCTCCCCATCGTATTCAGCACTCTGAATCCCAGGGCTGGTGGTGCTCTAATTCTTGGGCATATAAATCATTTCATTTGTTGGGAAGGGTACTCCCAGATTGCAAAGCTGTGATATTAATCACCATTGACAGAGTTTAAGCGGTCGCATTCATCCCAGTAAAAAGTCAACTTTTTCTCTCAATCTAGCAAAAAAATGAAGGTGTATTAAAAATCACTGACGATTTGACTTCAACAAAGACAAGTAAAGCAGTAACCGAAAAGTGGTACTGTGAAGTAATTAGATCGGAAGTAAGTGCCCCAATCCCAATATCCCAGATATCAGCATAGACAGCCAATATTGGTCATTATTGGCTATAGGTGATAGGGAGATGTCTGTAAAAGGTAACTCCTCTTCTCAAAGTATTGAATGTTATAATGTGTTTGTTGACGATTCAGTGTGTCATTTTAGCAGAGTTGAACACCTTCAAATCTCTTTCAGATGTTACCAAATGATCGTAGAAAAAGAAAATGTGTATGCATTTTGATATTCATTTGTGGCTAATATTTCACAAGTACTTAGAGAGTACATTTTTTATGTTTAATTCTGACATAAAACAAGTGTACTCGAAGACAGTAACATCCATGAATATTTTGTTTTATTTGCAATGTACCGTATATACATTTCTTTTAAACATAATTTGTTACATACAAGCTTCTTTACAGGTATTTGACTGCACTAGTCAAAATAAAATAACAAATCTTTCATTCTTTACAAGACATATCCAACATACATAAATATTGTCTCCTGGGGATTGACCGATGACATGGATCTGGTAGTACAGCGATCCCGTGAAACACAAAAAATCATACAAATTTTCTTGAAATACTGGAAATGTGTATGAGTTGTTAGATGTAGCTTGAAGTATAATGATGATGACAGTATACAAATAGCGAATAGACATGAGTGCGATGGTACGAGATTTCGCATGAGGTGAATTCGCCTCGTTGAATAGAAGTCGCGATCTTTCACCTTATGCGAAATCTTGTACCATTGCACGAATTAGAATATTTGCTATTTGTATTGTACAACGCCTCGGCAGTCTGAGAAATTGATGCAAATGAAGAAAAACAAGAACATTTTGGTTCGGAAAGTAAGGTTTAAAAAGCAAAGAAAAGAGCTAGCTCCGACTGCAAAATGCCTGGCCAGCCAGTAGTGCGTATCTTGTGTAGCGCGTATCCTTGTGCGTGACTTGCATGCTGCATGCCTGATAACGCGTGCGGTGCAAGTTAATTGTGATGTCACAACCGTGCAATGGTACATTTTGGATGGTACGCATGCCATGGTACGAATGTCGCACGTTTAGCTCACATAGACATGCGTACAACAAGCTGAGTAGGCGTTGCACAATATGGAATAAATGCATGAATTACATTGGGAATAAAAAGCAAGCCGACATTCCCAATTAGATTTCCCGGAAGGATTACTTTGTATCAGTGTTAACCAATTCTTATCAGTTAGCATTTATAAAATAATTGTTTTTATATCATTATTACATTATATTTCATTATTATTACATTCTGACCAAATTTACTTAATCTGAACATTCAGTAAGAATATGTGATTGGATTTTAAATAACTTTTCTGAAGTATTGCAGATTCATTGGTCAATTACCTTGAGAAAATTCAAAATAGAATGGTCCAATATAAAGCCTACTCTAATCTGTGAATGCAGCAATACACATCAATGAAATCAATATCTGTACTTGAAAATTCACTAAAATTAGAACGATCTTACGAATTAAGTTATTGTTATGACTAAGTTTTTCGAGTGCCTCATGTTTTAATTCCAAAACGATAAATCAGGCTATGCTAACAAATTGCTAACTATTAATCCTAAAGTTACTGAACAAATCTCCATCACATTTTCGGTACTTTTGTTAGTACCTTTTTAATTAAATTTTCGACTTTACATTTTTGAAATTACATATAATCATGATATAGAATGATTATATGAGATAATCGACCCATCGCCCAAAATCTTACTGTTCATGGATTCATATTGCAATAAAGACAAAACAAGAACAAATACAAAAACAAAGACAAAAAGAGGAAAAACAGTGAAATCAAGAAGATAGGCATTGAACTAGGGGAACAATTAATCACTTGTCATCCTAAGATGCTGTAACATTCAATGTTTTCTGATGGAGTTAATGTGATACATAAAAATGGAGGATTACTACATGTTAAACATTTAGATGATGCAGAGTGTATGAGCTGTATACATCATGATTTGATATGCTGGTGTTCTTGAAAACCCCTGCAACACTTTTAAAGCTGGTACATATACACCGATTGCATTTTCAGCAACATTACATGTAATTTCAGCAAAACATCTTGCTCAAATATCCCAGCATGGAAACTATCTGAACCCATTAGCAGCCTTAGTTGACTGATGTCATAAGCAGTGGACAGCTGCAGTCATCTCTAGCCACACATACTGCATGGTGTATCATATACTCTATACAATGAGACAGATGGGGGTTTTCATATAGCAAATAAACAGTTACAGCCCCATTCAAAAATGTTGAAAAAGAAAAACTGCCTAAAACAGCCAAAACAAAATGTAGCAAAATAAGACGGTGCGGTGCAGATTTCTGTACTTCACGCATGGGGGGAGTTAGTGTAGGGACTTGGTTGTGCACTGCTTGATTTAGTTTACCCTCGTTCATTTATATGGAAAAAAGGAAAAGATTAGCGTTATCCAATTAGTGTTTTCAGGCTGTTTATTATGGTATCAACAAGCCTGGATAAGCAGGAAAACAGGATTAGGTTATAAATTTCAATAATTTAACTTGTATGATAAAACTACATATTCTAATTTCTTTTTTTTAATTTATGTTTTGGAAAACCATTCTTTAAAAAATGATCATTTCCATCTGCATATTACTATTTTTTTTTTTTTTTTAACTGTAAGATGGGGGAACATACAAAACTAGGGTACATTGTGACTTAGATTTCAAAATCAAGAGCATCATACTGGATATATTCAAGCTTATCATTCACATGCATGGTTTATCATGTTTTTATGTTCAAAGAGACGAGTGACCATCAGTGGACATTCACAAATTACAGATTCTTTGCAGAGGACCTCGGCGAAAAATACTCCTAAAATCTGTTCCTACGGGCAATTCCGATTTTTGTAATTCATTTTTCTTTTGCTCGGCACCATTCAGGTCTAAACAAATAACAAGAGAGCATAATAGTTATGTCCAGTTTTATATCTAGTACTTATTAGGGGAAAAAACCCCTCATATTTTGCATTTTCTTCAAATATTTTCTGGACATCTAAATTCTCCTTTTAACTGCCAAAATGGTATGAGATGACATACAATATATAAACACGCACATAAACAATTCATTTTAAAGGTAATTGCAAGTTTCTATAATAATAAAATGGCATCTTGAGCGATAACATGCAATAGTTTTGCAAGAAATGATTACTCTGTAAATCGAAATCTTGATTTCATTTGGAGATGTTGTTTGGACCTGAAAAGTCTGAAGTCATGGAGACGATTGTTGCACTGGATAGTACCAAAACAAATGTGAACATATGGAACAATTGAACATGTACCAAAGTCTCATCCATATTCTAATTTGTCCTCACATCCTTGTGTTTTCCCCGTCTTTTCTTTCATTGTTTCTGTGCTGATCTCCATGCTGTTACTGTTCACATACATGTATACTGACTGTGACATAACTAATTTTTCAGTTCTTTTGATATTTAGTGCAAATTTTTAATGGATTCTTTCACAATTTTTTATTTTTTAGCTTTCTCCCCAATCTCAAAACTTCATAAAACAGCACAATTCCTAAAGTTACGTATACTCAACTGTGATTGCAACTTGCAGCAACAACAGTTTTAACAACGGTTTTAACAACAGTTTTAACAACAGTTTTAACAACAGTGACCAGCTATTTCACAAGTACTCAAATTTCTGCGATCACAAAAAAAACGGAAGCACATGATTTCTCAAAAAAGATGGCATTAGAACTCTTACAAATCCACACACTGTTTCTCAACAACATACGTTGCACCAAGATTTCAGAATTCTAATTCTCTCTCTCTAGTTACATGTATCTAGCACTCGGTTCTCAATCTTTGGCGTACTGACAAGTATTTGACAAGTGGATTTCTTACAATATGGTCAATGAATAATATATTCACCAGAACACAACGATGATTGGGATAGAAAGATGATTTGCTACACAACAGGAGTCAAAATTCTCACTCTTCCAAATTGATCAAGCATTATGAAACAGTCACCAATTACATCTTGTATTTCACTTATAATCTAAACCTTTTGACAGAAATAGAGACTAAAAATCCACAATGAAGTACTTATACATAAGTGCTTATCTCTCAAAATGAATGGTTTTGATTGTGTAATTAAACTTGCAAAATACACCGAGATGGGGGGGGGGGAAGAGTTTTGCAAGTTTTGCAACTCTTAATATGGACAAAGATCATCACTTTGTACAAAAAGTGTGTATACAATGTATTTAACATGAAATCTTACGGTGAACATCAATGAAGAACCAAAATGAATACAAAAAGAAGTCAGGAATGGGTTATAATTTCTCTTAAATACACCAGACTTGACAGATAATGACCAATATCACATTACATTCCAGCTCGAAAAACATTTGATTTTCATAATGTGAACTTACAACAAAATATAAACTGGAAACTGAAAAGGAATGTCTAATTATTATTCCAATAAACCTATGGTACGTTAACGGTTATATAAAAGTGATGAGTAATTTGTTTAGTTGTCACTTTTGGTTCTATGCCGTTTTTGATAGTTTACATGAAACTACATATCGGAAATAATCTTGTGCTGAAGCGAAAAGAAAGAAAGAAAAAAACAACAACAACCAACCAAAGCCCTGTGAAAAGCATGCAATTTTGGAACTCTGTTTTGTTTTTCTTTATTTTTATCATCTTTTCTGTCTCTTCTTTTTTTTTCTTTCCTTATACAGTTTTCAAAATGATAACCAAACCAAATTTTGTCCATAAATCTTCAAAACCAAATATTATGCTGGAACGCTACAACTGGAATTATCTATGAATGTTTTGAAACCATCTTCATACTCTAAATATCATCAAAGTATACATGATAGAAGAAAGAATATACTGCCAAAATTTGATCCAAACAGAAAGAGAAAATGCTCATAAAACAAGGTGAAACAATATTTATTTTTGTCATACTTCAGGGCTTTTTACTTGGCACCTGTGTGTTCAAAACATAACAAAATATTGTAAATAAAAACACGATAAATTAAAAATTGTGATGAAAATACATTTGATGCACCTCAACACAAGAGTTGAAAACTTAACGAGTTAAAACTCGGTTCCAAGTTGTGTACATGTATATCATGTCATTAAAGTGATGCACATAGCATTAATCAAAATAAATAGTTTTCAAAATTCAAATAAGCACATAATAGGACAATCAGTAGCATTATACATATCACATTAATTCTCTGAAAAAGTCACACATTAATAAACATCAATCATACTTTGTAAGCTGACTGTATTACAAAACATTGGAAGACGATTTTACCTTGCAATAAAAGTGAGCTAAAATTAGAAACAAGGAACAAAAATCATTGTGATGTTCCTGCAGTTGCAAAAGTTCTTTTTGTTGGTTTCTATTTATTTTGGTTGAAGTTATGAACATCCATTCTGGTACACTCAATCAGTGCTATTGCAACTTTCAGAGTACGGTTATAACAAGATTGAGGCGGTAATGTACCTTTGCACATTGATACAAGGGCAGAACAGGCATTGGGTACTATAGGCTTGTTCAGATATGACACAACAAATCCCCGCGACAAACCCCCACGGATATTTGTGTAGCAAGTGAATGGGATATGAGGCAGCCAAAAAAAAAAAATGCAAAGGCAAGAGGCATATTGTTTGCCTGTAGACCCATCCAATTCTTAATAAATTTAGCGCAAAATATGATGTCATGAGTTTGGCTCCGCAACTCTTGACAAATATCTTTTATTTGAGCGTTGGTGCGTTAATGCACATTCATTAACATAAGTGGTGTGGTTTGTCACGCCATATCTGAACACTAAAAAAAATGTGGGGGCTTGTTGCAGGGGTTTGTCACATCACATCTGAACAAGCCTTAAGACATTGTTTTCTGAGAGCCTTAAGCCTGTGTTAACCCTCTGTCGGTGGATAACGGAGGACATTTTCAAGCATTCGGCAGACAATATATATCTCAAGGCCACCGGAGAGAAGGATTAAGTGAATCAATCCCTCACTGTCTCCCTATCCCCTTGCAGAGCCTACGGCTGAATCTTCCCATATGATGTTTGGACGCAGCAGCATTTGAGTCCAGGAAATGTATACCATATCACAGATTGACATGATCTACAAGAAAGTGAACAAAGACCAGATAGTCTCCTCATTCCTTTGCAGAGTAATACTGATGCATTTGTCTTGTCACAGATGAGGAGTATAACCTGAACGATGCACGAAATATTGATCTTGCCGATCCTCACACATGAACATGCCCCACTCTATTCCAAGTACAGCACCGATATCATATTTGAATGGGACAGAGTTTCTTCCACCAATCTCTGTGCCAACAGCTGGTTGCAGTGTCTTTCCCATGTGTGATGTCTTGCCCATGTGTGCATTGGCAAACTTGTCACATCCCAACCATGAGGCCTACAAACCACACCATCAAGTTGTCCTGCAGGAGGTGAAAATTACTGTATCGGTCAAGTTTCATGGATGGCAGAAGGTTCCACATCAAAAACCAGGAATCCTTTGGTTTACATCCACCACAAGAGAAGTCCTGGAAATGTCCATAGTAACTGTAGAATCTCTGGCATTCCTGAAACTCTTTTGCACGTCAGTCAAGTTTTAGGGATGGCACAAGTTTCCACATCAATAACCAGGAATCTCTTGGTTTGCATCCAACGCAAGAGAAGTCCTGGAAGTCCTAGATATGTCCCAAGTAACTGCAGAAACTCTGGCATTCCTGATACTCTTTTGCACGTCGGTCCTAATCTAATCTAAGGTGTTGCCCACCCCTGGGTTTCTCCTTCGTCATAGCTTGACGGAGCCTGCAGGAAGGGCCGAGTTGCACAGTCTGTAGTAACGCAAATCACTCACAAACCGTTGCATGTTCTGACTGAATGATGGCAGGTCCTGTATACACATCGCAAAACAACAAGAGTACATGAAGTAAAATACCTATATGGTAATAATTTTAGCAATCAAGGACATTTGGCTTGCCTCTTCAAAATTGTTTATTTATTCTTCATTTTTATTTTATTTCATTTTATTCTATTTCTTTATTTCTTTACATTTTTACTTTTCAAAACTAAACTTAACTTAATCTAATTCAACTTTGTTTATTTATTCACCTTTTTTTTTTGGGGGGGGGGGGAGGAGGGGGGAACATTTTAAAGAAAATTAATCCAGATCAGCACCTTTGGTAAGTAGGAGTACATGCCCACACACAAGGCAAGGGATTTTTTTACAAAAGACGAGCTGCAGGATGAAGGCAATTCTATTTCCATAGGATAATTCTTAGGAGAGGCTGAGAGACATTAGTTTTTGTTTGAAAAAGTGTGATATAAGTACTTTTAACAGCCCAAAGATCTCTAGCCAGATCAACTGCCCATCCCCCCCCCCCCCCCCCCCGGAAAATTTAACCCAAAATATACATCATGTCTGACAAGAGAAAAGAGAACAGGTTGTTGAAAGACACTGATATAAATGTGTTTCCATGACCGATTACATGTACAATAGAAACCGCATGGTGACCCACTAAGACGGATCAAATGAACCCACCTCTGCAAAGCTGAAGTTGGTCTTGAGGATAGTCTTCTGGTTGGGGTCCAGACCCTCCGCACTCGTTAGGAACTCTGGCAAGAACACTCTGAAGAAGTTGTCAAAGTCAACTGATGCCATGTTGTAGATGGTTACTAATGTCTCCTCCTGCAGCAAGTCATGTGATTTGTGGATCAGGGCTTGGAGAAGAACGTTCATGAAGGGTGATAACATCATCGACTTGAAGATCTTCTGCAGATGAGAGGGAAAAGAAAGCAAAACAAAAACAATTAGTGCTTGAAACTAAAAATAACTTGGTACCTTCAGGAACTAAAAGTAGTTGGTTGAAGCCTGTGTCTTATTCAAAATCGAGGGTTATTCAATATTCATTCCAGTGCATGATACAGATATATCATTTTGTTGATTATGCTCATATGCCTTTTTTCAGGGTCAAAACTTTTCCATTTTTAACAATTCAGAATTACATGAGAAGGCTAATTTCTCTCAAAATGCAATTACACTACCGGAACTCAAGATAAGCTTAGTGAACTGTCTTGCCGATCCACTGCCTCATTCACAGAGATATGAATGATGTGAATAAATAGAGACTGCGTAGTATGATACAACCACTCACTTTTTGGTAGAGTTTGAGTTTGGCATTGAGGATCTCCAGGGCTTCCAGGTTTTGCCTGAAGACAGAGATGTCTGGCTGGAGGAAAGACTGACCGAACGCCTGCAGGAAAGAGAATGTATACCACAGTGCAGGAAAACAAATCGGCATGAAAGAGCAAGCAGGATATAGACATGTGGAATGCAAGGTAACTTAAAGTCTAATTCAAGAAATTCTAAATATTGGAGAATCAGATAAAAGCAAAGGTTGAAAGGAATAATTGCACAACTACTAGAAAAACCAATTAAAAATGTGAATGGCTTCTTCATGATACAATACAGGATGCTTTCTTCACCCAAATTTCCAATATTTGTTGTTGTTTCATGGTCTAGATAAGGGCAATTCCATGGTTACTCATGTTACATTTGGGAGAGATGTTGAGTTGCCTCTTAATCTCCTGTTCTATGACTACAGGTGTTTAAAGGTAAATGAGTTTTATTCACAACACTGCACATACATGTATACATTAGAGTAGTAAATGCAGCATCAAAACTTCAGCAGCTGGTTACTCAAGTAACACTATTTCGGACCAAACTCTGGAATTGCCAATAACAGTATGTGTGTGAGTGTGGGTGTGGAGGGGGGATTGAATAGCCCCATAAGATCACCCAAAGTAACTCTGATGTATGATTCTTGACCATTCTCGAGGTCTCTAGTGCATGCGTATTTTATTGTAAAGCGCATTGAAATGTTTATGTAATGCCCTATATCAATGTAACTTTTATTTATTTTATTATGTGTTTCAAGGTAAATGCAAAACTACTGCACTATGCTCACCTGCATGATGGTGACAAACTGTTGTTCATGCTCCACATTTTCCTGCTGTGGAGCCCCAAGCATGCTGGCCAGGATAGAGGTATTAAAGAAATACCGCCACTTGCTCTGTAACATCTCAAAGAGTAGCCTGTAGAGGGCAGGCTTGATGTCCGGTGATGCTCTCTGGATGGGTAGAAAATTAAGTCCATCATATATAAGTTAATTTTCTCCACTGATTGCAAATGAAACCAATTACAAAAGAATTGCAATGTGGAGATGATCCTGACAGTGATAATGATGGTTGCAGTAGAGATGTCAATCTGAAGTCCCCAGTTCTCCATTTTCTAAAATGCAAGTTCAGTGTTCTTCCATGTTCTAAACTTCAAATTCCGTGTTCTTCGGTGACATGTACATAACATATGACAAAGCAACTGTAGATCTAAAAATCTACAAGAAAACCCTGTAACTTATGCTATTTCCTCTTCCCTTCAATAACTCCATTAAATTACATCACCAAGCAATCAAACTCAGCACGCGTACACTGATACTAGTAAATGAAACTGTTCAGGGCAGTGTACATGTTTTACAATACCCACTGTACTGTGTTGCTATATGGCTATAATATGCACTGCAGTATACACGCTGATGCCACTGAAGCTTCGTAAACACATGCTAAACACTGCCAACAGGTTTGATCCAGATTTTCTGCTGATACATGATTTTGGTTTACTGGATTTTGCTTTTTTTTTTTTATTGCTGTATTAATTCAAATATTTTGGCCTAAAAAATTGTGTTTTCTGTGAAATTCAGTGAATTCCGTGTTCTTCCCGAATTTTGTGAAATTTTTCCGTTTTCTGTATCGCGGAAAACTGGGGACTTTATGTTAACCCATTCCTGACAGAATCCACATCGTGTTATTTGGCCAAATAACTTGTGGCAATTTTGTAGCGTGATGATGATTTTTTTTTTAAAGGATATAAGCACTAAAATCCTTAAATTGGCAATGCAAAAGAAAATTAAAAATCACTGTTTTTCCATGCAAATTGGCAACTTTTAAACTTCTCAACTTACTTTCTGTCAATATACATTTATTTCAGATACATGAATTGTTATATGAAAATGCATCAGCTATGAATACTGGTGTTGCCAATTTGAAGAAGAAAAGCTGATCAAATAAGGCTTCCAATAATTCCTGTCATGAATGTGAGAATTGTTATGACGGTTGAAATGGTGGTGTCGGCAACGATGGTGGTGAAGAAGATGATGATGATGATTAGGATGAAGACAATGATGATTACGATGATAATCATAATGGTGATGATATTGACATTGATGACAGAAATTAAATCAATTATGAGGAAGGTAACACATTACAAAGGTTGTTCTTACCTCAGCAATGATGGGATATATGTGCTCCATACAGATCGAGATGATGCTTGGTAGAAATGTCTTGAAAGCCGAACCAGGCTCCTGTACTATGATCTCAAGGATCTGTAGAAATCTGAAATGCAATTCAAAATGTCAACTTTTCATAAGAAATTCTAGCTTTCAGCTTATATCTTTTACAGTAAACACTAGTGTTTTCTCACCTGAAAACACATCACTGATATCAAATTCCATACCCTGAGCCAAGCGAGATTCATCGTTTAATTATTGCAACCTAATCATATTCATAACAATACAAAATATAAAATCTCTCCATGTCTAGCACATTGGGGGGGGGGGGGAGATCCACAGTTTGATAATGAATCACAGAAATCTAAACTGTGATTGGCTATGGTAGAAAACAACTGAATGACAATCAAACTTTTGTACACTTGATGAAACTATGGTGGCCCTTGGCAAATCGAGTTCATTTTTTTTTTCACCTCCGCCTCTCCCGACTGCTGATGCATGATTGTGTTACAAATCATCAACACAAATAAGGGCATGCAAGCTTAGTGAGAGAGATCTGGGTAACATTTCATCAAGTGTCTTGCCAGTGAATTTTACCGATAAATGTTATAAGCTACTGAAATCCCTGCATCTGATTGGGTGAGAGCAAATTTTGTCAGTAAAAATCACTGACAAGACACTTGATGAAACGCTCCCCAGACCATAAAGGCTTGTTCTTATATGAAGCGGCAACCCCCGCTGTAAACCCCTTTTTTTGCATGTAAAGAACTGGTATGATATCATGAGGTGGCAAAAAATAAACCGACAAGGCAAACAGCATCTTTTGGCCTGGCAGCAAAAAGAATTTGGACCAATTAAATTCTTATAAAGTTTAATTGTGCAAAATATGATGCCACATGTTTGTTGGCGCAAATTTTGGCAAAACTCTCTTTTATTTGAGCATGAACTATTATTGATGCGATAATGCACATCTCATCATAAATGGTACGGTAAAAAAAAACGTGGGGGGTTGCCGCTGGATGTCTTAATGAGCCTTAATACTGCAAAATGTAGAATAAAGATACTTACTTTTCTACTACACTGATTCCTGATGAGCTCTCATGCTTGATGGTCTCTGCTAGCTGTTCTCTGTCAAAGGACAACCAAAAGTGGTTTTTGTAAGTGAAGTCATTCTAGCAAGGGATTACGACTGAAATTTACAGATGATGTTTAGGGCATTTCACATCAAAAACACAAATACAGACCGTTATAATAATAAAATGTTCTACAACTAAGCATTTGAATGAATTGCCTCCACAAATCCATGCCGATGTTAAAAAGATATATGTAACCTCATCCTTCACCCATCACAAGAGTGTCAATACATCTATGAATCGGGACAACAATCAATGGCTCCTTGCCTTGCATTATGGGTCATGTATCATTTACCCCATGCATTACTAAATGACCTTATTCGCATAGGCATAATACAGAGGCTACCTGGTTCCAGCAGCAAATGGGTTAAGTGAGTACAGGATGGAAGAGGAACTACTTTTGCATATTAATGTAACATACAGTGTTAATCACTTATTTGTGAATTACCTTGTGAATAAGTTGATGAACATTGACATTGTGTGTTGTATTGTTGGAATTCCCATCTGAACTCTCAGGCCTTGGAAGAGAGCTAGGAAGAAACTCATCATCTCATCCACAACGTCTGAGGACAAACAAACAACAACAAAACGTACATAATGAATTATACTAAAATATTTTTTCCCTCCAATTATGAGCCTCACTGATCATCATCACTACTACGATAAAAAAGAACCTGTTAAGAAAACTCTTTTTAACTTTTCTCTTACATCAATATCACCAAAATAATAACCATCACCACTACAACCACAACCATCATCATCATCATCACCACCATCACCACTACCACCACCAATATTTCAACAATTATCACTCACCACCTCCATCACTATCATCACTATCACTATCATCATCACCGATATACACAGTAAGCAACATCAATAATACCATAACCTAAAATCCTACCATCTCATTTATGAACATCACCATCGGGTCTGTCACCACCACGACTGCAATCACCACCATCATAACAGTTTCCAACAACACTACAATTGTTAGCCCTGCCAAAATCACTCTCAAAACATGTATACGCAATCCATCATGCCTCACCCATAACAAACCCACCATTATCTCTACCAACCCACCAACATTGCTATCTTCAGCATGTCATCGCTATACAAACTCATCATCAATGAACAGCTCTTCTCACTTACCTGGTTGATGGATGTACAGAGGGAATAGATAAAGAGTGACCTCTATCGAATCCCTGACTGAGTGGTAGCAGAGTTGCTTGGTCTTGGAGACTTCACCAGCGATGGATTCCACTTGATCTGATAAGATCTGTAGAGTTTTCCTGATCACGGGTTTCGCTAGAAAATTTGTAAAAAAAGAGAACAGTAACACTGTTTGTCACCTAACCTGCTCATTTTGGGACTCTGTGCCAGTATCTTCCATGTTTTGAGCATGCGCAGATCCTTAAAAATATGTAGGTCTCTTTGTTAGACACGGGCCTGGACGGAGAGGTCCATTCATCATGGGCCCTCGCTCATGACAAGCATAGCTTTTTAGGGGTCCCATACCCAATTTGCTACACGTTTGTTCATCATTACTGATATGTCTGAGTTTTGGAATAAAATTTAATTCAATTCAACCTATGGATTCATCTTAAAATGCAACATTCCCAGTTCAAGCATAAAGTAATCTACACTTGCACAAGATATTATCAAAATCAAAGCTAAATACCTACATAAAATGTACCCAAATATTATATTTTTCAAACATTGGTTCACATTTCTGATATTTAATAATACTTCCTGTGGATGTTATACTTTGAAACTTTCAGACTGGTATTTTAACACTATAACCTTTATGTCTGTCCCATTTTCAAGTAGCAGAATGAGGTTTTAAAAAAATTATAACAATGTTAACCAATGCCTTTAATCCATTGCTTATACTTCCCATTAACAGACTACTTTTACAGATTAATGTAACATACAGCTGATCATTTAATTGTGAAAAACTATAGCATCGCACATATATTGTAGAAAGCACACATTTCCACTTCAATACTTGACTTTCATATACATGTACCTTTTGGGCCTAAACCTATTAATCCCCTATCACTGTTTAATGCAAAAGCACAAGGAGGGTGGTCAACATTAACAAAAGGCCAGACACACACAAAACAGTACTTCCTGCCTATTCAAAATTAAAGAACGGAAGGATTGTACTATTCATGAGAACCTGACCAAGGCATGACTCATGTTTTCTATTTCCATTCTTTTCTTTAATAAAACATAGTGTTCAGAAAGGATTAGTTCCAATCATGGATGTACACATACACCGTATACATTTTCCCAAGAAAGGACAACTTGTGTATCCTCCTACTTCTGTCACACCAACAAGCCAAATAACATATCAAACCAAATCCCCAACCATCATTGGATTCAAGTCTGTTTGAGAGTGGGACAGGGGCTTAAAAAACATTGCATTCATTACTCCTTTACATAATGAAATACAAGTAGTTGGCAGAGGCTCCATATTATTGGGATCGAATTTGCATTCATAGGTTATATATTATTTTTTTAAATTTTGGAGTGCAGAGAATTTGTGGACCTCTGTACTGCCACATACTAAAGTCAGGCTCTGGTATAGTTGATATGACACCCTGACTGGACACAGAAACTGACCCCTAAACTGATTACACAATAGACCCGGTGGGTAAGACCACATGTGTTCCAGTCACAGCTGCCCCAGCATATTATAACATCACAAAGTAAAAGGTTCAGGATCATTCAGACATCCAGTAGCAAACCCTAAAGGAAAAGTCCATGTCCTTTTTTACTACACCACTCATTACAATGAGATGCACATTAACCCATAGAGGTACAGTGTCACCTTTAGGAGATGTTTTTGCAGTATCTGTTGGTCCAGAATGTTGGGCAGTACATATCATATGTGAGCAGAAAGAGAAAAATGCACTAAATTTGAGCCCATTCTCATCACTGTATGATGGGGCGTTCTCGAATTAGAGCAGTTTAAGTGTATCTAATCATTAAACTCTTTAAATTGGCAATGCAGTAAATAATATATAATCACTATTTCTGTGTTCAAATTGGCAATTTCTGATTCAATTTTACAATTATATTTCATTTGGGTTTATGTTATATCAATATTTATTTTTTTCAAGCTATGTAAATGTGGAGAAATATAATTTGTATTGCCAATTTGAGGATTGAAGATGATTAATTTAGACCTCAAGAAAGCTCTGTACTGCCATGGGTTAATGTGTCAATAATAGTTCATGCTCAAATAAAAGAGAGAGGTGTGCCAAAAGTTTCACACATCAACATGTGAATTTTGCGCTAACTTTATAAGAATTTGATCGGTCCACATCTTTGGCCAACAGGAGGCAAAAAATATGCCTTTTGCCCTGGCATTTTTTTCCCCATTCATTAATACCCCCCATCCCCTGCCCCCTCCCCCCCCCAATAGGGGGTTTTCTGAGGGGCTTACAGTATCATATTGAACAAGCCTTAAGGGTTCAAGTTGCAATGGGTTTTAGATAAGAGCTAGATTTGGGTTACATGTAGGTTAAGAGTTGGGTCCAAGGCTGAAGAATGGCATTTTGTAAGTGAATGAAGTTAACTTCAAAGCAATTGTCGCAGGAGCGTGTGTCTAGAACTGCCTGGGGATGATGCGAAACTCAACTCACCTCTCTCCTGTAGAGCCTTGTCTGTACGTAGAGCCTGGACATTCTTGAGTTCTCTGTACTCCTTGGTAAGTCTACCAATGAACTCCGAGTGATGCTCCGATCTGACCGGCCATTGCTGTTCGTTGTCTGGAATGTTCGCCCACGGTAGGGTCAGGATGTTGGATAGTCCTCTGCAAACAAGGAGCTGGACCTGACAGGAGAATAATAATGATAACAAATATAACTTATATCATGCCAAATCTACTATTTGTATTGCTCAAGGTGCATGTAGAATAATTAAGAATTAAACAGAAACATTTTTTTTCATGATTTTTCACAGAATCAGAGGTTACCGGTAGATATCCAGGGCAATCAAATTTTAACGAATTTCAGCTCCTCCAGTGATGCCCTTCATGGTGAAACTTGAAATAGCTCAACAAATTTCACTTCTTTCTTTATACGGGCCTTCAAACTTTCAAAATTTGTCAACTGTCTGTCCACGACAAACTGATCAGGCCATTTTCCAAACGGCTATAGCACAGAGTGTCACAGAAATAGCTGAATGTGCAGAACTTACCTCTGTCTGTAGACCTGATAACGATCCTCCGCTCACATCGTTGAAGAGTTTCTGTATTGCAGGCATCTCGATGAGGAATGTGGGACGTACTGTACTGGCAACGGAGAGGAACAGGTGGGCTGATGAAAGGATTATCTTACAAGGGATCTAGAAAGAAACAGAAAATCGTAAATGGCTATTAATCTCCACAATCTATAAATCTCCAATTAAGAACCATGAATAATATCAACTTCAGTTCTTTATTCAGTAATTGTTAACATTTTAGAAAATATCAATACGATGCCATAACTATATGGATCTTGCCAAATGAATAATTAATCAATGAATATTTCACCATTTCAGTACTGCAGAGTATTCATAAAGAGGTGTTAGTGATAAAGTATGGAAAGATAACAACAATAATAATAGACAAATTTATATAGCGCAGTACTATATCAATATACTCTACTGCACTGTGCTGTAACAGAGCTCCCAACAATGCTACTGCATAGACATACATCAAAAGCTATGAGTAATGAAAAACTTCTCAAAAAAGGTGAGTTTTCAACAACACTATGAAGACAGCAACAGACAGGCCTTTTTAAAAAAATTTCCAGTGGCAGTTTTGTTCCAAAGTTTTGGAGCAGCACAACTGAAGGCACAATCCCCAAGACCAGGTATTATGGCTTCTACTAAGATCAAAACTCATTAAAAGAAGCATTAAACTATCACACTCCTAAACATGTAGTAAATAGTTGTATACTATGAATGACAACCTGGGCCCTGTTTCATAAAACTTGTTATCAGTAACAACAGCCACATTTCTAAGACAAATTTGCTCTCATCTAATCAGATGCAAGGATTTCAGTAGCTTATAACAGTTACTGCAACTTGTTATTGATAACAAGTTTTATGAAATGGGGCCCAGAAGGTAATACTACTTACCTGTTTGGCAAGACAACTAAGCTGGTTGTAAAGGGTAGCAACTTATCGTCAAACAGTTTTACAATCACACTCGTCAAGATTGAATAGTTGTATACAATGCACAGCAAATCAAAGATGATAACTACTAACCTGTTTGGCAAGTTCAGGAACTATGGCTTCTATCAAGCTCGTCATCAGAGGCAGCATCTTTTCATGATATCTGCTTCCTGGTTTACTCGTCTCGTTGTAGAACTGAGCCAACCAATGGCTGTATGCCTTCAGAGCTGCTAAGGCTTGAGCGTGTCTGCATCAAAACAAGAGTAAAGATTTTTTTTAACACTTCAGAGTGCATGTAACACTGATTTTCTTCTATTTCATCAAGACAATATTTTTTCTTTTTCAAAGACAGGGAAAAATTAATGGTGTCACACCTAGAAAAATAACACTGTCTTTCCTAAGGGAAACGAATGTGATTCTCTAACAGTGTATCCTTATCTTGATATTCAGAGAAATAAAAATTTGAAGGTTCTACAGGCAAGCAGTTTTACGAAAGATCTCCTCTAGTCATAGCTCAACTGATTAATTTTTCATGTTTTCAGTAGAAGTCAGATGATTTTCAAAATAACTCTTTTGAATGATTTTTTTGGGGGATCCATTTTTGTATCACTTCATTCAATTCTCACGTTTCACAATGCATGCGCCACCAACGTCCATAGCCTATTTTCCCACTCGCGAGAGCAGACGCCACGAGTGAGAGTTGACCAAATGAAGAAATAGCTAACTGACTGAGGGATCTCAAGCACAGGGAGAAAGAAGGATGAGTTAGTAAAACTAGCAGTGAGAGCCCAGGGAAAACATGAAGTATAGAAGTCTGTATGAGAGCTAAAGGCATTGGCTAACTTTGTGAGTAGCTGATTTAAAAAATTCTCAAACTAAGATGAAACATGTGTATGAGTACTTGTATTTGTACTAAAAACCCTGAAACCAACCATAATTTGGAATGAAAAAGTGTAAGTTAGACACAAACGGCGATTTTATTATCCTTCGTCCCACGCGACAAGCACTAAGAGGACCAATTTGCTTGAATTTGAAAATGCCATTATGTGCCTCCCGCTGCGTGATACGCCAATACACACAGTACGATAAGGTGAGTCATACGCGCATGCACACTCCTTATGTCTATTCTGTGCAACCGACCCTCGTATATTTTTCAAACATAGGTTCACATTTTTGATATTTAAAAATACTTCCTGTGGATATTATACTTTGAAACTTTCAGACTAGTATTTTCACACTATAACCCTTATGTTTATCCTATTTTCAAGTAATAAAACAAGATTTTTTAAAATCATAACAATGTTAACCAATGTCTTTAAAGGCGACTAGTGCAAGGTGTTGATGGTACTGCTGTCGACCCATCTCCCAGAATAAACGCGCTAGACTGACTGTCGCAAGTGAACCAAATGAGAGCGCAAGGATTGTGAAATGCAAGAATTATCCAAGGCCGAGTGACTACTCACGTTTCTACAAAGTCTGGTTTGAGTACTGTGGGTGCAACCGTCTTCATCCTGTAGATCTTCATCTTAGTCCCATACACTGCTGCTTGACAAAACCTACAGAGAGATACAAGACAAGATTAGAATTTGTGTTGTAGTAGTCAGTACTTCCTTGAAATGACAAAAGGAAGCAACTCAGTAGAATGAGTTTCATAGTTCATGAAGAAGATATGTCACTTGTTTCTGTGGAAAGCTATGGAATTGCTTCCGCTTTATATGGCTGTATTTTGGAAATTGGGGGTCATGTGACTATAATTTCCTTAGACAAAAAATACCCCAAATTCCCAAATTAAGAAAAAGTCAATTTGGAAGAAAAGAAATCAGAGTTGCTTCCTTTTGTCAATGGACGGCAGTGCAGTAATCTCCTACTCACTGATTTTCATGGACCGTTCCATAGACATATAATAAATTTACTAGACGAAAAGCAGCACGAGCTTATATCATTACTCGAATGGCATTAGGCCCCGCCTTTTTGGGATCATTTGAAGGTCGACCTAAGCACCCGTTTTTGTTGCATCTACTGTGCGTATGGCGCGTATCACTATTATTATGATACTTTGATTTAATGCGCATCTGTTGCACATTGATTGTGCATCATTGGGCATGTTTTAGCTGATGGGCGTAATGTTTTAAAACATGCACAAACGCACGTGATTCCTTGGAATCATCTCACAAAATGAATTATTCATTTTTGCTCATAAATATTGATGGATGCTTAGGTCAGCCTTCTAATGGATCTGGACAAAATGGCGGAGCTTTAGGGGCCTGACCGTTCCCAAGAGAAAAATGCCTTTCAGATTTTTTCTTTCTTTTCATCCTCTTTCGAATGTCTTTCAGATGACGATGTGAAATAACAGAAGTCAATAAGCACATGTGATTGACACATACACCTGTAAAACAAAATTATGAAGAATCACTCTGAAGCTAGCATCAAGCACAGACAGTAAGTTGAGTTATAGCTATCTGAATCCAACAACAGTCTTGAAACAAAAATATCCCTGCCAAAAAGCTGAAAGTTGAATACAAATTGTTACAGTGCATTATCAGTACTTCAGCATTGACAGCAATCACATGCCCCCTCTCATCGATTCGGACAAAAAAGGTATACACCAGCTTATTCTTACCTTTCTATTAATGAGAGAGCATTGTCAAATCTCTCATTAAACTTGTCTCCTATGAAATGTTCTGCTAGCCTGCCTAACGCTTGGAACATCGAACAAAGGTCTCGCAGAGTACAGTGTAACCTCCTGCACTCGTTCTCCTGGTTCACGTTCAACTTCTGACCTGGAAGTGACAGAAAGAAATGAAATGCATATAAATTTTAAAAAATATCAATTTCACCAAGGTCATATTTCTAAATCTACAGCTCCCATGACCTCATCACTGCATTTCAGGTCTTCTACAGAAAGCATTTATCTTCTTATTTATTGCTCAGCTGCGGCAAGTGTATGTGAAGATCTTAACATCTTCAGATGTCTTGGGACTTAACTTCCCAAAAAGCCCAAATCGCTCTGCCAAAGAAGATAGAGCAGGACCTCTAGTCTAGACCTCCATAGTGAAGTTTCTGGAGCCTCTAATTATGATATGAACAAACATCTTTTTTTTTCAAGAAGCGCAGAGAGACGATAGATAATAAAGTGACATGCGCTATACGAGAACAGAATATTATTATTAAGATTCTTTTCATTGACATTTAATGACTACAAACTCCCAACCTGGCGGAATTCAGTGATAGATATCTTGATAATAACATCTTATAATTCAAAATCTTTATATTCCTGGCTGTTTATTTATCCTCCTGAACATCTTAATACAACACAGACATAAAAATTCAACAATTTGTTAAATAAGCTTTCGATAAGTTACCAGATCCCTTTAATATGCAACAGGTTAAATTCACTGATCTATACGAAAAGAATCTGGATATCTCATTGGCTGAGATTTGTGAAGCCGCCCGACCGTCACATTACCACTCCAAAGTACCACTCCACAAATGCATTCTCCATTTGTTTGTGTACAAATCCACCCCTACAAAATTGGTTAAATTTGATGTAGAATGCTGGAATTTTCAGCTCTTAACTGCATAAATCGTCAGATAGAAGGCTTTGGACCAAGATTTCGGCCATAATCACGATTAAAATGAATAAGTATAATTTTCATACAAAGTCAATGAGGTTTTGCGTGGTAAGATGGCCGTTTTCACCTGTGCACGTCTGCTTCGAGCGTTTGTACGGTGCGTAATAGACAATGGGATATCCAGATTCTTTTCATACAGATCAGTGGGTTAAATTAAGTGCCTTCAAAAGCTACTTACCCTCTGGGATATCTACCACATACTGACCGAGACCAAGGTAGATGGTCAGATATTCTTGGAATGGTGGGTACTAGAAAACAAGAGATATCAAATCACAGATAATATATGACAGGAAGTATATGGAGCCTTATTTGATCAGCTTTTCTTCTTCAAATTGGCAATACTAGTACTATTTTTACTGCTACATTTTTCAAAATAAAAATGTTGTGTATCTGCAATGAATATAAATTGAATGGAAAATCAGTGATTTCAAGCTTTCCACATCCTTGACAATTTATAAAGTTTAGTGCATAATTTCTTTAAAAGTTTTCAGCATCTGACAAATACTGAGGCAACCAAAACGGGCACAGTGTAAATATGTAGAATTTTTGCCCTTTCTGCTCATGTATTTGGTATGTTAGGCCTTTGCATCATATTTTAAAGTTATTGGGCCGAACTCTAAAATGTGGAATTTTGTCATTAATGGATTAATGGGCTTTTCAGAAACAAATGAGGAAAAGTGACCCTGTACATGATTTCAGGCTGCTTTATCAGTTAGTAACAATTCTCAATTCTTATATAAAAAAGATGTCATACACAGGAACTATGACGGATGCTAGATAGAAATACAAATCATCAGGCTATCAATGTGAATAAAACCAACTTACATTCAGAAAGTAAAAATATAATAGTTTAATCCTAATCCTAACCCACAGTATAACAAAAATTTATGGTTTGGAACTTCATCTTTTCAAATATTCAAATAAAATCATACCTGACAGAAATATTGATATTCAATATCAGAATACTGTTACTTAAACAGGCTAGTATACTGTGGTGAACATCAACATAATTTGAGAGTAAACTTATTGAAAACATCACTGTTGTCAGTAAGTGAATGATTTATGATTAGCCTACATTCTTCTTCAACAAGATCTTCGTTTTCTTACCAATAAACTGAATGCCTCTGTTGGTAAGAGTTCAGCAATCTTTGCAATGACCTCCAGGCCTTGCCTAAGGTAGCACTGCCACTCTGTCTCACACTTCAAAACAAGGTAAACAACAGAGACAATAGGCATTACGGCAAGGATAACAACATGAATATTAACAGAATCACATCAAATTTCAATTCAATAAAGACATACATAAAACTAATTTCCGGCAGATACATCTGATGGAAAATATGCTTGCTTAATTATCATGGAGGTTACGATCAGTAAAACCTTTACTCTGCAATCAACAATACACAGTCTTGTTCTCTGTTCTGAGATTCCAAATGAAGCATGGTCTTCAGCAAGCTTTTACATTCTTCTTTTCATCTTACTGGTCTAAATGACTCTACAATACGTTGGATCTCCTTGCCCTGCACAGTCAGTTATTCCAAGTAATATTTACCTAAATCCCCTCAAAATCATATTGCAGAGAGAAGTATGTTAAAAAAGAATTTATATTTTTGACGCACCACCACAAAACGACATATAAGTCGGAAATTTGACATTTTTACACTTTAACACACCTTGAAAGTTTAGACTCTAAGCTTTTGAATGATGTATAGCTTGCCTTGTCGAGACCATGCAAAAAGGCTAACCTACTATGAGAACGAGAGCTTGTCAAACAGGCTAATCACCAGAATAACAGAGAAAACAGGGTGTAAAGTGATCATTCAGGTGTGCCATACTGGTGTCCTACCGTTTGTCTCACTAAAAGGTTGAATGAATATTCCTTAGTACTTCGACTATGAAGAGATTATCAGACTGGGCTCAAACTTGGAGTAGTTTCAAAGGAGATATACTTCTCTCCTTGTTTAGATTTTCAAAGCCACAGAATGAATAACTAATGAGATATGTACGCATGTAAATGTGAAGGTTTTTCCCAGCACGCTGGCATACTTTTATTTCAAAATTGCCCCTAAATGTTAATTTTAAATCAAAGAAAGAACACATTTTTACATTGCAGATGGCTTCCAAATTTAGTCAGATGGCAGATCAATAAACGAACTATCAGAAAACTTAAAAAACCTAAAATCAAGTTTTCAATCTCAAGCTATCTATTCTAGCTACTTACTCTAGAACTTCCAATTCGATTGATTGGTCGTTTCGTGGTGGAGGGTCACATTTATTGTATGAGCTGAAATTTTCACGGTGGTTTTATTCTTGCAAATTTCGCGAATGATTCACATATCGCGAATTTAACAACAAGCGAAAATATCCGCACGTAAATTTGCTTTACCTCTCGTCATCATCGGCACATTGTTGCCATTACCTTGCAAGTGTAGCATATAAAAACACACAGAGAAATTGCCACTCACACAAGTTAGCTCCGTACAGGGTCACCTTCAAAACCCTTGTAAGAAGCCCAATTCTGCTACCAAAAATGCGGAATCAGTGTCATTTTTCCAAAGCTTGTGGGCTTAAGTGGGGTGGTAAGAAAGAGAGTCGCCGAAAACGCGTTATAAATTAAGAAATCAGGGGATTTATGACAGCTTTTTTTGTCTATCGCAAGCTACAAGTGTGATGGTATTGGCAAAAATAATCAAAAAACAAATCCTCCCGATCTGCCGATATAATGGCTCTTTCATATACAGATAAGTTTACTGCAAGTCCTACTCTTGAGCCCGCGAAATCAACAACTCGCGAAAATGTCTATGAGCCTGTGATTCGCGAAAATATTGGCGTATACAGTATTATAAAAGAATTTATGAGAGAGAACCCTTATTTTTATGTCATCTATTTTCCAATGAAACTCACATCATCATCCAGCATTTCGTCATCCAGTTCTTCCAGTTGAACCTGGTTGAACCTGAACTGCATCTTGCGTAGAATCTCAGACATCACTGACAGCAAGGCATCTTTGTATCTGATGTCAAGATGGAGAGGAACATTTGTTAAATGTGGGACGAAATGATATCAATTTAGAATATCTTCAACAAGAAACCTATCTGACACCTTTACAAACAGGTATCTAAACTGAAATCTCGTTTCCGTCTGAAATAAAATACATCTGTGTATAGAGCAAATAGCATATGTCCAATGCACACAATGAAATGGTCAGATTAATATGTTGGTTGGTTGGGTTGGTTTGGTTTGGTTTGTTCCGCCTGCCTGCCAAGAAAACATGAATGCTTGAAAGTAAGCAGCCAAATGACCGGATGGCTTTTAAAGGGGGTACCCACTGCTGAAACAATGTGACCTCATTTAAAAGAGCATGATTTCATTAGCAGAAAATCATCTGCCTGAAGTTTTTTCAAAAGTCGTGTTGCCAAGGAAACCCCCAAATGTGGTAAGATTTTATTTTTGACCCCTCAGCTGTGACCCAGTTTCAACTGGGTACCCACTTTTACGTCAAAATGACGTCAAAGTGGGTACCTTGTCGCGCACTTCTAGCAAAATGCGCGCAAGGTATAATACACATTGTACAGTCTAGCGCGCAGCACAATTGCGATGCGCGAAGCTGGGTACCCACTTTTACGTCATACCTCATACTAAAATTTTTTGGTCAACTCTTGACTTTTTATTAGAAAATTATTCAAAATGCATTGATTTCAATTGAAAATCATCAAATTTTTAATGTTATTCTTCTTAGAATTCTATTCTCGATCATATATCAAAAAAAAATTTACCATTGTGTAATCACTTTAAGTCTTCTTGAGGGACCTGGTAATGAGGATTAAAGCCTTACCAAAAGGCAATTTTTAGCAAATCAACTTGGTTTTGAACCCGGGTCACCGGATTACAAGACCACTACTCAGTGCATGATTCACACTATCAATTGTGATTTTCTCTCTCTCCTAGAAAAATCTTTCAAATTATGTCACATTCATGTGGAACACAAAGATAAAATGATTCAGACTGCCTTGCATCACATCAGTGCAAAAACACCCCAAAATATAGGGTGCGCAGAAAAGCCCTTCACAGATACTACACATTTTATAGCTCTTCAAATGAAAATCCAGTTGCGACATTCCATTGTTCCTTCTGGATATAGTACAAAGGTTTCGAAGACGTAATGAAGCATCTTAGGGCATCATTTTTCTTCCTTCGATTCACGGGAGAATCCTTTTTGTGCAATCGCATCACATAAAGGCTTTTCTGTGCTGATGCCAAGATTGTGTAGATACCTAGGTTGCTGTCAATAATAGAACACCTACAAGCAGGAATCCACATTCTCTCCTACACAATTAGATAAATTACAAACCATAAATATCTTTATATCTTTACACACTGCATCAAATTGATTCTTTTTTTTTCTGTCAGTATTGAAGTCATATCCCTTTCCTCAGGTTTCCTGAATAATTGACTACCTGAAATTTGAGTTGAAAACAGTGAATATAAAAATTCCAAGTACCAGATGGTAGAACTGACCTGTCTACAAAGTGGTTCATTTCCGGATTTCTTGACGAGTTGGTCTTGTCGATGAGATAGTCCAGGAATATTGTCCAGATATCCAAGCAGGAGAAGTACCCTTCAGGTTCCGGCTGGTATCAAAATAATGATGAATCAAAAGAAAACGTTTTTTGCCATCAGCAAAATTTATGATAGTCGCATGGGGAGTAAAAGAAATTGTAGAAGTGCACTGCAGATGCTCCCTAATGTTTGTATAATTGTGTTTCAAGGGTTTTATAAGAATGCTATTTGCTTCTACAGATACTCTGAATGTATGTTATTTAATCTGCTACGAATATCTCATCAGCATCACCTTGACCCTTTGCCTACGGGAATAGGGCAATCCATGTCTTAAGCCTAATGGAATAACAGAATTCAACTGTCAGCAAGTTCATAGTCGATGCAGTTTTCAAACTATACTCACTCTTCCTTGACATGTGAGATTCATTAAATCCACTTGCATAAGAGTTTGATTTGCATTTTCTGCTAATATTGTTTCACAATACGGTAAACACCTGAAGTTCAGTAGATTTACCAAGTGTATCTAAGTACTTCTACCCTCTTATGAGTCCCCCTCCTCCTAAAAACAAAAATTCTTTCTAACAATGGTGATGTGTACAATATTGTATTTTTCCCCTGAGGTATCATGTAAAGATTACGAGATAAAGGTTGAAACCACTTCTTACCTGTTTGAATGTGTACTTGAAGAGAAGCGAAAGAAACTCCAGAACTGGAAAATGTGAGTTGCTCTCAAACCGTCGAAGGTGTACACTGACAAATAAACCTAAAAACTCTGTGAATTTCTCTACATAACTGTACATTGGGGAAGAGTGGTGGAGAAAACGCAACTTTGCATTAATATACTTTCGGGGAACAATATGTCAAACATAGAATGACACATGAACATTTCCTTTTTCACATCAATCAATAATCATGTGCCATTTAAATACAAGTTAAAGACAAAAAATACACAAACTGTGATTAGATTAAAATATCAACTTAAAGATACAATTCTGAAGGAAAAACTACATTTACCAAATTCATAATCTGTATTACTCTCTAAAAAAAAACAATTGTCTTCATGGTTCTGCTCCCCAATACAATATTTCTTTAGTCCAAAATTACATCCCTTTACGCTCATCCACTTGCGGTTCGCTTGTGATTCCTCAAGTTGGAAAGACTTGGGGAGGAAAGATCCTTTACTCACACGTGTCCTACTTTGTGGAAAAGCCTTGCTAAAGACATCAAAAGGCATATAACCTCTAATTCCTTTAAACTTTACTTATTTATCTTGAATTCTTAACTTTTTCCACATGCACCTTGAGCAGTCATCAGAGTGGATTTGATACAATATAAGTTACAATTATTCTTATCATCATGATCATAACTACACCCTACTGGTCTGATTCAATGACACAACACAAACACATTGGAAAGGTGAGTACATGGTACATATGAGATGTTCATACAGCACACTCTTTATAGTTCTCCCTCTTTGTGAAGAACATCTTCTTCACTCACCTTTCATCTAACTCTTCTAACCTATTCCCTACTGATTGGTTTGTATTGTCTTTGGTTAATTTTTGCAGCAGCTGGAAAGTCTGTTGGAACATCCTCAGGAGGTAATCCTCAAAGTCTGAGGGCACACAGTTCTTGGACATGATCTCATTGATACAAGACATGGCTAGGACGCCCAGTGAGGAGCTCCCGCTCGAGCTGAAGCTGTCGTTGGCCCTAACGGGCGACGTGCCACGGCTGACGGACTGGATGTCGCAACCAAAGTTGGCAAAGTGGAAGATGACGGTGATGAGGTTCGGGGTGATGTTGCCCGAGAGAGGCATCCAGGAGAAGAAGTGCAGGAGACAGTTGAGACATAGGGTGCTGAGGTGCTCACTCTCTTGGTCTAGAGGAGGCAGGGGTTGGACGTTGTGCTTGTTGGGAGGTGATGACTTGAACATGCTCCGGATTATGTGGCTTCCTGAAACAGAAAACAAGCGGAACAGTTGTTAAAATCCCTATACACAGTAGCACTACAAAACCCTTCAAAATATATACAAAGAAAGTGGTTGGACTGTTTACTAATTTGCTTAGAATATAAAAAACATTTCTTATAATTCAAGGAATGATCAACTTTGCATAAAACTAACAGTCAAATGATACATGAAAATTTTTGAAATGTAAATGATAATTTTTCAAGTCGAACAGCAATGCCAAAGAATTCATTGCCCCCATCTGCAGAATCCTATGCTCTGTAACAATTTAGGACAAGTTAAATAGCACCTTTAATCTTGAAAAGTGATTCAGGAAGTGATTCATACTCTGGTAACAAGAGTGATGCCGATGGGAGAGGAGATGCGGATAGGGTAGCTGTGACTTACCTGACTGTAAGGGTGATGAGCCGAAAGCCATGTGGGTGGGGCTACTATCATTGGAATCATCATGCATAGGAGATGGGGGTGGGGTAGCTGTGACTTACCTGACTGTAAGGGTGATGAGCCGTAAGCCATGTGGGTGGGGCTACTATCATTGGAATCATCATGCGTAGGAGATGGGGGTGGGGTAGCCGTTGTCACCAGTGACCGATGTTTGTCCAGTATTGTCTCCAGTATATCTTTAAAAAAAAGTTACACATGGCAATTATCTTCCAGACGAGTCTTTCATTCATCAAAGAAAACTAAGAAAATTTTGAATGATGATAAAATGTATATAGTACTTTCCTCTTATACCAATTGTGTATTAAAATGAATGACTATTCAAAAGAGCTGTGAATGTGTTATTACAGTGTTAACTCCATATGCACATAGCAATGCGCTGCACCTGTTTTTACTAAAAAACCTATAAGAGGGAACAAGTACATGATTCACAATTCTGAACTGTTCAACACCATGTGAAACCTGCAGATAATTTCAGGTAATTAGAAAATATGTAAAGACCCTACATTCAATAAAACAGAGAATGGTTTGAAATTACTTTTTCTGATTAGTACTTTTTAAAAAATGAATAGCACACAAATGCACATACCCCCCCTAAAAAAATGCTAGGAAATGAAAGTATTACTTCTATTTTTCTACATGTTTATCATTTTTTATATTTGAAAATTATGATGAAAGCTTAAGTGCCATGTAATACATCTTCAAGCACAGCATATGAATATATTCATCTAGTCAAACAACCAGATCCTAAACATACAAAAATCACTCCTACAACTGGAAAAAATAAATTTTCCCTAAGCCCACCACTCACTATACGATTGGTCTGCGATCTGATTTTGGAAAAATTTGTACATGTAGCACTTGACATGAAATTCGAACATAAATCTTAATAATCAAAGTACTGAATATTCATATGAATACTAAAGTCGAAATTCCCGGCTACTGTGAGCCTCCTCGTAGAAGAAAAAGCAAATTCAATTGTGAATAGCAGTGAAGTCATAGAAGTCTTGTGATTGCCTACAATTTGAAGCTGATATGGCCTTTAATACTAACACTAAAAGGCTTGCAGAAAACCAAGATTTCAGTTTTAATATTCCTGTCATTATTTCGAACCTCAATTATAATAATATTTTTGCTTGTTTGATGTTTCATATTTAATGCAAAGAGCAGTTTCATCCAAAATCGGATCACAGACTGATCGGATAGTGTGCCGTGGCCTATAAGGTAAAAACAGCTCAGAGCATTACGTGTAATGAGACTGAAGACTGTAGGAACCTGATCCAGAAGAAGCTTCTGAACCTCCTCCTTCCTGGCAGCGCTCAAGTCCTCTCTAGGTGAGGCGAGTTCTTCAGATGTCGTCTGGAGCATTATCAGGCCAAGACTGCATGTCTGTGGTTGCTGAATGAGCTATGGGAACAAAAGCAATTCAAATTGTATGGTAAACCTTTCTCTTTTTTCACTTCAGTTTGTTTTGCTCATTAATTGCTAGTGCAGTTAGTACCACACAAACATGGTGGACTATGGCTTGCTTCCTTTGAAACAAAGAATTCCCCAAAACCATATTTCTGACTCACTCTAGAAATTAGCACTAATAAGATTCCCCTAAATGACCTTTTGAATGGAAAATAGAAATATCACTTAAGGTGATTAATACCCGTGCCACAATGTGTGTGCTAAATTTCCTGAGCATTGTTCGAAAAACGAGGAAGTACAGTGTCATTTGAGATACGCAATATTTCCCCCAAATTCAATGCAATAACATGCCGTTACCATGGCAACACAATTTCTGACACATTAAAATGAACATATCTTGCACATCTTCACAAGACTAATGGGTGTGCAAAATTTCATGAGCATTCCTCAAAAACTGTGGAAGTAGTTTGATCCGCAATATTTCCAAAGGATGGACCGACCAACTACCCGACCGCCTGTACGCAGATACCTACACCCCCTTCAAACTTCATTTGGTGGGGGTACAAAAAGGGAAGGAGCTTCCTGAAAGAGCTTTGTATTTCAAGAGTAAATTTATTATTCTCCAAGATTCATTTTGTTAGAGGAGTAGGAAATGGCTCAGAAGGTAAAGTAATCTAAATAGGTAACCAAGAACAATGACTTGGGCACTGTTTCATAAAACTTGTTATCAATAACAAGTTGCAATAACTGTTATAGGCTAGTGAAATCCTTGCATCTGATTGGCTGAGAGCAAATTTGTCATAGAAATGTGGCAGTTGTTACTGATAACAAGTTTTATGAAACGGGGACCAAGTCCAAATGCTATTACCCTTTGGTAAGGTATTCATTTTCATAATTATGCAGCATCTAGACTTCCTGAAGTAGGTTCCCTGAACCCTGACATAACAGAAAACAAAACAAAGAACAATTCTCACTATTGCATATAGCCAACATAACCAATATCAGCTCCTGATAATGATGTTTTCTGCAGAACTTTACGAAGATGTGTTTCTCTGAACACTGATTTCAATTTCTTCCTCAGGGCCGTTTCTCGCAAGTGTCAGAAGTTTGTGGGCAACCAATAGAGAAATGTGAGATAGAATTAGCGTAAGTTTCAACATAAGTTTCACTGGGATGTTCACAAACTAAAGCACAGTTTTCACTGGCACACGAACATTTTGCGAAGGATGCAAATCAAAAAAATGGCAAAGTCCAACATTTGCATTTTATGCTCCAAAAGTTCGGCAAACTAGCGCTGGGGTTCCGAAGCATCGGTAAAACTTTTTGTTTTTAGTTCGGCAGCATTTCAAAAAAGTTTGAAATTTCCTGCAAGTTTCCTACATACCGAGAATTGACATCGCTTCTGAACCTCCACGCAAGTTTGGCGAAATTTTGGCACATAAAATGTAAAATTTGGGTTTTGCCATTTTTTGACATTCGCATCCTTTGCAGACCGTTTGCGTGCCCATGAAAATTATGCTTTAGACTTATATTCATTTTTTTTTAGCTTTGCAGTTCTGTCTCAGTAGTGATCGTTTCCTACCTGTAGGATGGATGTGAAGAAGTCTGGGTAGAAGTGAGGCCAGTCAAGTCTGGCGATGCAAACGATCACCTTGATCAGCTTGTTCCTGATGTAGTTTGGAACAACCTTGTGCTGGCCCAGGAGAAACTTGGTCAGGCCTGTCCGGATCTCCATGCGATCCTGGGGAGGGAGCCCTATCCATTGTCTGTTGATCACATTCTAGAAGAAGGAAAGAAATAGAGTGAATGAAAGTTTCAATAAAAAACTGGTGTAAAATCAAAATTTTAGAATGAAAAGATAAGATATGATAAAAAAACAGGAAGTGTGAAAGACAGCCAGGAATGAGAGAGAGGGAGAGAGGGAGAGAGGGGGGAGGGCAGAAAGAACTTTACACATAACCAAGCTGTTTTCACCAGAACATACACATGGAGTGAGGGATGGAGGAAAAGAACAGCCAGAGAAAAGTGAAGATACGGTGAAAAAAGGTGAGAGTGAAAGAAAGAGGATAGAAAGAGTAGAATATACAAAGTGAGAGATGGAGAGAAAAGAAAATACAAAGTGAACTGAAGACTGGGTGAAAACAGACAAAGCGAGCAGGAGAGAGAAAGAGAGAAAATTAAAGAAATGTTAATTTAATTTTACCAGGAAAACTTCTTATCAGAGAGAGAGATCAAATTAAGGTTGAAGATTCAGAAGGACACATGGACAAAAGAAGAAAAGAATAAGAAGATAAAAAGGGAGCAATTAAAAAAAGAAAGGGAAAGTTAATAGGAGAGATAGGAGAATGCCCTAGGCTTGATACTTTACCTCAAAGACACTCAGGGCATACATCATGACATACTCATTACGTGTATGCATGAGGAAGTAGAAGCAATGTCTCCATGATCCACTCTGAGCACTGAAGTTATTCAGAAGTTCCTCTGAAAGCAGAAGGAAAGGGATATCCATGTAAACATTCTCTGTGGAATTAATGCCTATACCCACACTGCACACACCATTGCTATGTTTAACAGTTCAATGAAAGGTTAAATCTCTATTGATAGATATCATCATATGGTAAAATATGCATGTTCTCATACTCTTTTGTCATCAGTTTTAAACAATGGAGTTCTGTTTATACAATTACAATTCAAAAGAAAGTGATGAAAAATAGATTAATTGCACATCAACACACTGTCTATTGCAAGATTTGGAAATTACTGAATTGATAAGACATTCATCCACTTTACCACTAAGGCATGCACTGCACAAAGAAATGAGTATATGGGACCACACACAAATCTAGCATGAATTTCCAACACTTCAGCTACTTCTTGTCATATTTTGAACGTAGTGACATTTAAAGAGCAATCATTTTCTGGGAACCTTTTAATTATGATATTCTTGCTATTCCTGATGAGAAAAGAATGGGAAATCTCCCCTTTCCCAGAACTCCAGTTTCTCTACACTGAAGTTTCTAACTAAAGAAATACAAGCACTTTGTTTTACTTCCTTCCACTCACATAATTTCTCACATACTTTTAAAATTTAGTGATATCATAAGCAGTGACAGGAAAGATAATACATTACAGGACCAATTAACATTTGAATGATACCGGTACCTCGTCTGAAAGTCTTTCTTCTCTCTCTCTCTCTCGCACATGTACATGTGTACATGTACAGTTATGCCCAAAAGAAAGGCTTACAGCATACACAATCATTGTGCAGGCCTCACAAAATTTCATATTGGCTGTAAGCTTTATGGAGGGGGGCTTAGCTGTAATACACAAACATTCAAATCAATGAATGAATTATAAGAAATAAACTTTCAAAAATCAAATAATACTCCCATTCGTAGAATAACACCCCCCCCCCCCCAAAAAAAAAAAAAAAAAAAAAAAAAATTCTTCAATTAACCTTCATCTTTTTATTTGAAAATCTATCATTTGTGTCCAACAAAAAACACCCTCTTGTAGACAATACAACTAACCCTGCTTTAGCGACCACCTGTATAGAAACTTAGAAAGACAACCAGTCTATAAAGAAGGCCTGTTTCGAGTAAACGGTTAACCGTTTAAACGTCCAAAAATGTCACTACACGAATAATAAAATTTCCATCCACTACTCGGAAACATAGCTTGAACTTCAGAAGGATCCCCCAAAATGCGCAATCATTAATGAAATCAAGAATGTTTCACTCCATTTCCATGTTTTAAGGTGCGGTGATGTCATTTAAACGCCTTAAATTCACATGAGAATATCGTTTTTGATCACCAAACTCTTTTATGGCTCGCGCAGCAATAACAAGTGTTTCAATAATATTCAGAAGCTGTAAGCCCTAATGCGTGTGTGTGTGTGTGTGTGTGTGAGAGCTCATTAATCACGCATTGCACCATTGTTCACCACAAGCAAGTGAGCTCACTAACGTACATGTAATCAAAGATACGCTATCACAACAGTGTGACAAAATATTTTTGGAACATAGCAATGAACTAAGTCAAAAGGATATTACAAAGAAAGAGACATTTATCCTTGCAAGTAAGCACTTGTTCATTAGTAATATGCCCTTGCTGGTGATTTGTGATGGGGATTGAAATGATTGGAGTTCGATTTCAAATGACTGCTAAGCGCTTGCATCGTAATGTATACATAGTTTCAACACGGCTGAATGGGATTTTGTGCACTGTACTAATATGCTCCACTTCCGGGTTGGCGCAACCTCCTGACAGCTGACGAATAGCTGAAACATGATCTTCACAAATTATCAATGAAATATCAAGCAAATGGCGATCTATTTGGCTTTATTTGACCTGGATGTTCTATTCGGTCCTCACAAAAAGAGGTTGGAGGGTATGATTTGAATTTTTATGAAATGGACAAGCAATATAGTTCTTTTCAAAGCTGCTTTTTTGCCAAGTTTCTTTATGAAAATCGGGCATTACCGTTAGGGATATTGCACATGCTGTTATATGGTTATGGGACTGGCCTCACTCCGGTGCTGCAGGTGCAGCTCCAGCGCGGCGCTGAACGGTGACAGGCTACGAATGGCTGGATCTGGAGTGGTCAGCCGATTGGCGAAATGGAAGTACTGTACAATAGTCGATTAATTGTCAGTCAATTGTAAAAAAAAAAAAAAGTCTGTTTAAACGACTATTAAAAATGGGCTTTCAAAACAGCCCTAATACAAAGACCAAAATTTGTGTTTCCCTGTGTTTCCCTTGAATAGTTTTTTCCAAAATATTCAAACATGTATTAAAGGCACCTGTCCCACCTGCTCATAGAGACTGCTTTTATTGTCTCCTTTGGGTGTTCTTTATATACAGGTTTCAATGTAGTAGGTTTATCTTACCGATGTCTCTCTTGCGTTGGTTTGTTGTGGACATAGCAAAGAACTCTGACATGAGCCCTTCAAGGGCTCGGAGAGAGGATTCCTCGGTAGTCTGTAAGAAAAACAATCAAGTAATCAGTTAGTCTCCTTTGAATGAATACATGTCTGCATGATATACCTTCATAATATACCTTCATAATATACCTTCATAATATACCTTCATAATTTATATGCAAACAAATTCTACCACTGAAACTCTAGCAATTCAGGCAAGTGGATCACATCGCCTACCTCCCTACCCCCTTCCGACTTACATATTCAAACAAATTCTACCACTGAAACTCAAGCAATTAGGCAAGTGCATAACATTGCCTACCCCCATACCCCCCTTCTGACTAATATATATTCAAACAAAATTTACCACTGAAACTCTATCAATTACAGGCAAGTGCATCACATCACCTAGCCCCCCCCCCCCCTTGTCTGTCTTTCTGTCTGTCTGTCTATCTCTCTCTCTCTCTCTCTCTCTAAATATCTATAAATTTTGGGGATCATGTTGTTCCACAACCTTCCATTCCTAGCCTTCTCTACATGTATGAGCTCCACTCTCGTCTTTCACTCCTTTCTCCTCTAACCATTTCTGCAGATTGTCCATCCAAACTATCTTCTCCTTCCCCTATTTCTCTTCCTCTTGATCTTCCCTGCCAAAGAACCCTAAATCTCACATCTGACCAAAATCAAAACTCACATATGAAGCACAGGAAAATGAATTCAAGAACAAACTAAGCGACGTTTACTCTGGCAACATAAAAGTCAAGCAGATACACTTAGACTTGGAAGTACATGTTTGGAATTGAGATTGGAAAGAAAAAAATAATCCAGTTCAAATGTGTAACAGAGTGGAGCTGATATTTGGAAAAATTATTGAATATTTTGGACTTAAAATTTCAATCTCCAAATAGTATTTTTCAATTCAAACAATGCTCACAATGCCAACTACACTAGAATACAATACAATTACAAACTACCTCAAGGGCCTCATAGCTCTTACTACTTCAATTTACATTGAATACCATGGTAACTGTCAGATCAACCAGCACTATTCACTGATTTTTTTGCCAAATTGAAGATGACAGGAAGGGTCGTGTTCCATCAAAGAATACAAAACTTAGTAATAAGCAAAAACAACAAAACAACAAACAACAAAACAACAACCAACAAAATATTGTGTTTACAGCCACTGCTACAGTAACAGTGATTCGGGGGTGGGGGAATTTGCCTCAATATTCACAAATGTATAGCTGTTGTTGAATTAGGACTGAGGCAATAACCTATATTTCAGTTTGATACTATTTCACACATTCTAAAAAATGAAAGAAGGAAGAACATCACATTTTGAACAATCCTTCTAATCAAAATGACTCATCAAACATGTTAACATTTTTCTTTCACTAATAATTATTTGATGTAACCGTTTTTCTGATAATTCACATATACGGAGAAAATTCATACAAAACTTCTCCTGAAGAAAACCACATATCTTTTTCTAACATGACTAGGAATAAAGGATTGTTTCTACATTTCTGTCAAGATTTTCTAAAGATAACCTTAACTAATTATTGGGAGACAATATACTTGCATCATATAGCTTTCAGTACACAGCAATTGATGCTCCAGTCTAAATTACAAAGATTTGACTAATTTACAAAATGAGATAAAATTAATCAATGAATCATACTACCAACTTTATGGCAAGGATAAAAGGAAAATGTGGTTGGATTCTGATGAAAATCTCACCCATAACCAGCTGCAATGGATAAAGCAATACTGAGGTACATGTACTCAAACAATGCTAGGCATTAAAGGGAAAGTCCACCCCAAAAGTTTCACTGTTTCAATAAAAGGAGATAAATTTGAACAGCATTTTAAAAAAGAAATGAGCATAATCGGTCAAAGAATAAGGAAATGACACTCATTTACATTTTCTAGTAAATTACCCTCGGCTCTGCAATTTGGCAACACTGATGACATCATATGTGAGTAGCTCTCCATTCACTTTGTACATGAAATTTTACATTTTCTCAATTTTCTTGGAAGTTACAAATTTTCTCACCCCATAGTCAAAGTATGTTATGTAAAAAGCAATTCTTCTGAACATACATTGACTATGGGGGTTAGAAAATGTGTAACTTCCAAGAAAATTGAGAAAAAGTGAAATTTCATGTACAAAGTGAATGGAGAGCTGCTCGCATATGATGTCATTAGTCTTGCCAATTTGCAGAGCCGAGAATAATTTACTAGAAAATGTAAATGAGTGTAATCCTCTTATTCTTTACTTGATTTTGCTCATTTCTCTTTTATAATGCTGTTCAAATTTAACTCCTTTTAATGAAATAGAGAAACTTCTGGGGTGGACTTTGCCTTTAAGATGAATAGTAATAGTCACATGACTGACCTATCAAACTGAAATATAGGTCACTGCCTCATGATTCCCAATGAAACAGTGGCTATGGATACTGAGGCAATGCACCTTATCACTGTTAGCACTGTCTGGTTGTGAGCATGTATTGCATATTCTGCAGCGATAAAATGCCCTCATATTGCACATCATCTAGAGTGATTGGTAAAGCATGCTAGAGTCTTTGTTACAAAATCATTTGGTAATATGCCTTGTTTCCCTTTATTCCCTGACAGACAATAACAGACATTGATTTTTTTCACACCTTTCTTTCCCTTAGTTTCTTTTATATTGTTTAATTTTGGCTTTCCGTTCTTTCTCGTAATTTAAGGGGGTATCTCACCGACCTGGAGACTAGTTCGCGATTTGAGTCTCCATGACATCTCCTTGAGACTAACTGGGTCTCTGGGGAGTCGTAGGAAATTTAAACCAGTTCGATTTTTAAGAAAACTTTTTCCAGTCTCCAGCAGGTCCTGGAGACATCCTGCGAGGTCTCGGAGATGTCTCCATCAGTTCTGGAGATTGTTTTTAGTCTCTGAGAAGACGTCTCGGAGACATCCTGCACTGCCCCTGCGATTTAAATTGATTGTCACCCCGCCTGGAGACGTCTCCTAAAGTCACGCCTTGGTGAGAGAGAGCAAGCCATTTTTTGGTCGTAGACGTCGCCGCGACTGCCGCAACTTATCAGTCAGAGATGTCGTCGCGACATCTGTGACGTCTCTGCCGGTGAGATACAGCCTTCTCGGATGAGTACAAGTTGAAAAGCTTTAGTAGATGTCCTTTTAAAGTTTATTTGCCCTTCGGTGCTCCCATTTAGGTCGAATTATGGCAAGTCAAGACTTGCATTAAGCTTTGTACATGAGTGATCTGGACTTTTATCAAGTTACGTTCAAGCTTCTCGCGAGGATTTTCAATGCGTGTGGCGGTAACGTAATTTTCAGCAAGGAGAAAAAAACTAGTGCATGGTACAAAAAACGGAATGCGTGGCCTTGATTTGGTCGGGTAACTATTGTAGTGTTGTAAGTTAGAGGAAATATCGGACCAGAAATTGACACTAAACTTTTTATAGTACGGTAATACGTTAGAGTAAGCTGCCCATGATTCGACCGCCTAAGTTTTCTGCAATATTTATGCTGCTTAACTTACTTTTCACAAAATCATATCTGCATAAATTCATGTCAAATATATCAAACTATTTTTATCACAAGGTTATTTTTTTCAAATACATCAGAGTTTTAGAAAATATGAATATATATCGTTATGTTTCATGCCCATAATTCGATATCCCCGGCAATCATTCGACCGGGTGCACCGCGCATTCAATGTCAACGCGTACGAGGGCCGCTGAAATGCGCCGCACCATACATGGTTGTCTATCTCGGAAGTTCCGGTGCCCGTCGGTGCTCACATTGCAGTGGAATGAAGGCCAGCGGGGACTTGCATTCAACTTTCATTCAACTTTGTACATGAAGTCACTGCATCGGCAGATACAGGGGGTTTGGTTTTTCGGGTTTTTTTCGTCGATACCATCACATTCAGAGCTTGCAATAAACGAAAAAACTTGCCACAAAACCGCCTATTTCTTTATTTTCAGTGCTTTTTCTGTGACCGTGCTTCTTAGCAGTGGACCTGCTGTAAGCCTTCATATGCTTTTTGGAAATATGGTGCCGATGTTGCATTTTTGACACTGGAATATGGCTTTTTAGATGGATTTTTGGAGGTGACAAAGGGACTTAGGAAAGAGTTCCATATGTACCCCCCACTAAAAAAAAAAATGAAGTTCAGAAACACCATATTTTCCACTGTTTTCTTGTCAGCTCTTAGTTTTTTCTTGACTTGCCATGCCTGCCGACGTGACTCGATCCCGTGACATCTACCTCTCAAGACCGACGCCTTACCTATCCAGCTAGCGAGAGATCACTGGAAGTGAAGGGTCTCATAATGATTATAAGCCGGAAGTTGCGATTAGTTTCACTCCCAAGATGCATCGCTCTTATTTTTTTTGACTAAATAAATCGATGTCTATGTAAAATGCAGTTTTTATGGTAAGCTCTTCATTCTGACGGAATAAACCCATATTTCTTAATTTATAGCATTTTTCCATGTTCAGTATATGATTAACTAAGTTAGACCTATTATTCCAAGTCATATCCTTATATTTTTTTTCAATTTTAGCTGGGGGGGGGGGGGGGGGACATATGGAACTCTTGCCGGGACATACTTGTGGTGAGTAACAATGTCTCTGTGTAATAAAGTGATTTGTGTGTGTTGTGGTAATAGAATGTGCTGACTTGTAATATAGTGAAAATCGGCCGAATCATGGCACAGGTCGAATCATGGGCGCTCTACTCTACCCTACAGTTTCTTGACATGCATTATGCAAGGCAACGCGATATTGACCAAGCTGCTGCAGATCACTAATAGACCTACTACTAGAGTACCGGCTCTGGTGTGCGGCCGCTTAAAGGGAATTTGCTGATTATATTTATTAATCAAAGACTCACACAAAGTTCAATTCCATCAATGCAGAGTCCAAATACCTGCTAATCGAATAGAGGGCAAACTTAAAATTATTGACCAATTCCGTGGTCAGTAATGTCCATTTTTCAAAATGATGTTAGGGGTCCTGTGTGCGGCCGCCCCTACCCCTGTGGGCGGCCGCCTATCATTTGGCGAGCATTTAGCGCCATATTTGTGACGAAGTAAACAAAATTAATATTGAATTTCATGCTTTACACACCAATACTTTATGAAAAGTAATAATACTGTGTAGAAACCCATAAAATCTGTCAAAAGTGATGATCTACCAAATGCCGTGACAAAAAAATGAAGGCAGAGTGTAATCTCCTACAAAAACCTGCAGTTTGTACACGTTTTACATAGGGTGGCCGCTCACAGGACACATCTTGGAAAATGGCTCTGGTGAGCTGCCACCCCCATGCAACTTTTTCTCTGGTGGTATAAATGAGAATTTCTGCAGCAAAATATGGACCATGAAGTTCATTCTCTTAAATAAAAATCAAATCAATTATCAAACTGAACAAATAAAGCTTAAGTATTGGCTTAAGTATGTCAAAGTTTCTTAACTTAAAAGTTAAGAAACTGCCATTTTTCAGTCAGTGACTGGAGGTGTCGACTTCTAATGATATTCCGTGAGACTCATTATGCTTACTTCTTTTGCTGAGTATGTTTTTTTTGGTGCACTAGAACCTACCTGAGACTGTCCAATGTAATTTTTGAAGGGATATCAAAAATATTTTTTTAATTTTTAGTTTTTATTCACCACCGGCCGCTCACAGGGGACGGCCGCCCACAGGAGCACATACTCTAGTTTGATTATCTAGATCTATAATCCAGTTACTTGTTCCTGCTGCAAGCTACACATTTCAGTTCTCCAGTAAACAGAGAAATTCAACAAAGAAGAAGACTGCATTTGTGGGAAGGGGGGGGGGTAGAATATGACAAAGAATCAATCTGCACAGCTTTCAAATCAAGTCCAACAAATTTCTAATTCCAATGTTACATGTTCTAACTGCAATATCTGGTGAAAATGCATTCTCTTTGACAAAAAATCAACATCGCAACTGTGCATGGTTTTCTACTTAATATTATTACAAATTTATAAGTTACGCCAGGCAAAATGGTCTCTGAGATTACAACTCGCATCACTTCAACTTCAAGCTAGCCAACTGACAAGACAGCCATACACACCCACCCTCACAATTCATGCATGCATCAGCACACGCAATTTCTATTCACAGCAGCAGCACAAGACGAGACACGTAGTAACTACGCCGCAGAACCTCCGCTGCTATCAATGTAAAACCCCCATAAAGCGAAAGTAGGCGCGGTGTTTCTACCAATCTTACCATGTTTTCTTCGATTTTCACATCTGCTTCAAAGCATGACTACCTCCACTTGAATAGAGATTATCTAAACTCTTCCCTCGCGTGGAATCAGTAGTTTCAGCAGCACGGTTTCCTGCCAAACGTCAAATTTAGGGTCGGATGTCGTTGAATTTCTGCTTTGCACGATGCTATCGACTTCCTATTGCGCATGCTTAGCATACCTCAACGGTTTGTTCGCACATTCAGTTTACTCCAATGAGTAGGTCGAACGCGGAAATTAAAAAAAAGACAAAAAGAAAAGATAGAAGTCACAAGGGCTTTAAAAAAAAAAAAAAAAACACGAAGAGGAAATGCTAAATTAATAAAGGTACCTGGGGAAATAAAGGGGAAGCACAAATTTTTCTTCGGAATAACAAAATGATAAATACCGTGAGTTTGAGGTTTGAAGGGATTGAATGACTCTCTTCATTACAAATCCCCCCCCCCCGGATTCCCCCGTATTTTACCATGCAGTTTTAAAGTTAAACATGGTGAATAATAATCTCCCCTGTTTTTATACAAAGTTGAATTGATTTGATCGCCTGAATCAATGGCAGTCCTCCAAACAGACGCAAACTTACAATATTCTTATTGATATCAACGTCAGTATATCAGCATATCAATATCAGTGCGATCAATAATATTCGAATGAATCCATTTAACGGGGTCAGATTTGTGCGAGAGGCAGAGAAGTCAGAAGTGGAGCGCTGGGAGTATTAACTATCTCGCATGTTACTGTTATCCTGTTTTTATTGTGTGTTGGGGTGGGTCTGCGTGTGTGTGAGGGTGTGTGTGTTTTCTTTTTCTTTTAAATCAGTTAGTCTCTTTGCTTTATCACCAATGGCCATTCAATAAAGGTTTCTTCTATACAACTTTCAGTCTGTTTCTTGACTTCCTTCTTAATTCATATCTCATATCCTGCTATGCAGGCTTTGCAAAATCCTTTGAATATTTGTTATAGCATTTCAAACAGTTTCGTCAAGTTTTGACTTCAAAGTTTTTGTCCAGCTTTTTATCAAGAACGTTCTACTTAGGGACCTGCTAGTAAAATACTCATTTTAGAATTTAAGTCATTCTGGAAGGGGACAGGTTTAAAGTTTTGCTCTGATTATTGACACCTTCACATTACAGCTAGGGAGTCAAGATAGGCTCGCAAAACCATAAGAAAAACAAAAAAACAAAAAACAAAGGGATTCGCCCCTGCACCTCGCCTGTTTGGGTGTCAGTCCCCACTGAAATGCACCTATAAACAAAAAAAAACAAACAAACAAACAAACAAACAAACAAAAAAAAAACCTTCAAAAACGTTTCGCGGCCAATGTGTAATGTGTAAAAAATAACAACTGAAGTCAATTAAAACAGATAAATATCGCTAGCCTGAATGGGATAGTTAGATCAGTTGCCCTCAGAGGCGTCGATCCTGGGGGGGGGGGGGGGGCAGTTGCCCCCCCAAAGAAAATTTCGGGGGGGCAAAGATATCATTTTGCCCCCCCAATAATTTCCCAACCAAAAAAAAAAAAGAAAAAAGGAAAAAGAAAAAAGAAAGAGAAAAGAAAGGAAAAGGAAGGGAGGAAGTGAAATGAAAGCGTAAAACAAGAAAAAAGAAAGAAAATGGGACACTGGGAAGCGCTCGCTCGCTTCGCTCGCTCTCATTTATTGTATCTTAACCTTTGCCGATGATAATTACTATTCTTATGAAAGGAAATCGGTTTGCGTCTTGTGTTTCTATCTAATGTTATACTATTCTTCTACTCATAGGAAGTAATATAACCAAACAAGATATCACTCCTAGAAATCGAGCGGCCAGTTGACCTAAAAATAGATAAAATTTCAGGAGATAACGGCCTGGATAAAAAAACACCGCAAAACAAAAACATATTTTTCATTAACTCGCTCGCTACTCTCGCTGGTAAGAGCTAGATACAAGATGATTTCGGGCAGCAAGTAGCTTATTATCGCAGCGAGCTTCCAAAGTATCATTATATTTGGGCAGCAAGGTGGTTGACAAAGATTTTGGGACGAATCCATATAATTTTGCCAGGATCGGTTGTTGACTTTGCTCGCTATAGTAGAAACAGAATGGATTCGGACTGCAAGCGAGGTAGCTAAAACAGTGTCATATTTGGCTGATCGGATGTATTATTTAGGTATCATACAGGCATGACAGGTTTATAGTGAATTCTGATGATCATGATACTAATAATATTCCGTTCTTGTATAGCGCATATCACATTTTTATCACATTTTTATGATGACGAAATAACACTTATATCATATGGAAAAGGGTATATTTTTCCTCGCTCGCTGCGCTCGCTCGTTTCGTATTAATGGTTTTGAAAAGCAAACGAATTCGGTGAGATGAGACCGAATAGATAATGTAGATGTTTCATTGGCTCACAGCGTAATTTGCCGAAGGGTTTACTACATCTACCATGAAACACAGTGTGTGCTTCCTCGCTCGCTTCGCTCGCTCGTAATATTAAAAACCAGAATGGTTTGGGGGGCAGGAACAATGGACCAGCGATGTGACAAAATAGAGTTCACATTTGGCAGCGAGGTAACCATATACACATATATCAGGTATCATTTATGCCTATATGATAACTAAACCCTTCTCTCATAACAAGAAATTTGTTATTTTTTGCGAGCGAGCGAAGCGAGCGACGAAAAATTAAAAAAAAAAAAAAAGCAGGACGGTTCACATAGCAAGTTGCTTAATTTCCCCAATTTGAAAATGTTTCACGTTGATATAGGCCTATGGTTATTATATATATATATATATATATATATATATATATATATATATTTATATATACATACATATATGTGAGTGTGTGTGTGTGCGTGTGTGTGTGTGTACAAATAGTAGCCGTGGGTTCATCTCCACTTGGTCGTCTTGCCCCCCCCCCCAATCCGAAAAATGGATCGACGCCTCTGGTTGCCCTCAGTTGGATCATTATGCCATATAGGCCTACATGCAATGTCAATGTGAATGTTAAAGCGATAAAAAGATCGATTTCCAATTCTATTCAATTTAATTCAATAAATAAAGTTCAAATCTAAAGCCGGGGTAATGATATGCAGCGCTTAGAAACATTTGTATTAAGCGCTATATAAATGTTGCATATTATTATTATTATTATTCAAATTCATTAATCATGCGCAAAAATAAAGATACATATAACATTGGCATAAAACTCATATGCCGATGTAATCATGATGCGTCATCAAACCACGTAATAATGAGGCATCGTGGTTACAATACAGCCAATTCATTTCTCTATAGTCCCCAGTTTTCTGCGATATGGAAAACGGAAAAATTTCACGGAATTCGGGAAGAACAAGGAATTCATGGAATTTCAAAGAAAACGCGATATTTAGGCAAAAAGAATATGAATTACAGAAAATACAGCGAAAATCGTTAAAAAACAAAGCAAAATCCAATAAAACAAGTTCAGTTCAGTTCAGTTCAAACACATTTATTTCCAATTATTCAAATAAACAGCGAAAATAGTGAAACAACATATTGACATTCATGGTATTGGTAACAAAATATGACATAATATACAATCATCGTAATAATTGGAGGACACACCTCTAAAAGCAAAAGCTAGGGTCGAGGGTGCCCTAGGACATAATAAATATGTATAATTATGAAAAAGTATTTTTTAGAAATAAAAAAAGAAGTGACTACAAAAAAGCATTCACAAAAACACACACGCACACTTTTGTTTTTCCAAATATTTTTATTAGTGATTTCCTCCAAAATATATCGTTACGCACACACCCTCACACACCCGCGCACCCACACCCACACAGAAAAAAAAATCCTAAACCGCTGAACTTGAGAAAGAGAGAAAGAGAAAAAAAAGGTGAAATCGAATAGAGAAAGAGTAGGAGGTGCAAAAGGAAAGGTCTAACAGACAAGAAAAATACACACACAAAAAAAAAAACAACAAAAAACGGATAGATGAAATCCCAAGGAAGGTGGGGGAATGTGTAATGAAATTAAATGTATGTTTCTTCATCCTTCTTGAGAAACTGGCAAGAGATGCAGAGTATTTTATAGTCAGCGGAAAAAATTGGATCAAACCTGTTCCCATTGTTTAGCTTGTGTTCGCGAAGCTTCAGTTGCGTCTGCATGTATACTGCAGTGCGTATATTAAGGCAACTTACGTTTTTTGTTTTTTAAACAGATTTTTACTATTTACAATTGCTTTGTCATGTGTTTCGTAAATGTCACCGAAGAACCCGGAATTTGAAATTTAGAACACCGAAGATCATGGAATTTGCATTTTAGAAAACGGAAAACTGGGGACTTTGTATTCATCGCACTCAATCTTATTCCTGACTCAAATCATACACCCCCTCTATAGACCAATTTCACGGCCGGTTTATGTATTTGGCCCTCTATCGGCGACGCCATTGCTGCTGTGGGCAAGCGCGCTGACCGTGATTGGCTCTGTGTACAAAATGAATGTAAGATATGAGATATGCCCCGATATTGTTCCATTTACTTTATTCTAGATCAATAAAATAAAGCATGGATACATGGGAAGATGAGGTAAGACAATGGTCATATCTGACGGATGAAGGTATGACGTATTTTTGTAATTTCGATGGTTTTTCAACTTAGTTTTGTCAGTAAAAGTTCGATTTGCAGCATAGAAGCCGTAGTAAACGGGAGCCCTAAATCTTACCCTGTTTACAAAGTCAAGTTTTCACTCATTAAATTTTACGCCAAAGTACATAATGATAATGTTTCTTAACTTAAAAGTCCCTTCTGTTGATGTTTTTACCCACTGGCGACGAATTCCTTCACATTGCTTACGGAAACCTGTGTAGGGAGTACGGCTTCTCACACAAACAGGCTTCATGAGTCAAAAGCGAGTGAATTTCGCACTCAGTTAGCTTCCAATTTTTAAACTTTCTCTGATCCTTGTGGCATTTGAGCACCGCACAGCTGCGACCTGAACTTCCCTGATAATTTCTCATTGCAAATATTAAAATAAATCTGCATATACTGGTCAAAATAGACAAAAAATCGAACGAATGTACATAACGCGCTATTGACTTGTGTACTATAAAAGTTGGAGCGCCCACCCCAGTATGTCGAACTGTGTCGAACAGTCTGCTGCCCTCTTGCGTTGTGAAATTGGTCTATAGCAAGAAGTGATTATGGCTCGCTCGCTTCACTCGCTCGCAAAATGAAGAAAAAAAAGTACTCCGGGTGTATGTGTGCAGGCGGGCGAGGGGGTGTGTATACTCGAGTGTGAGTAACAAATTTGGGCAAACAATTTTCGATCATTTGTACCCTTCAGGACCGCCCCCCCCCCCCCCTGAAATTACCACCACTGCTTGCAGCCACTTTCTACTATAAAGTCAGCTATGACTTGTGTAAGATAATTTTCTTCAAAAAACGATAATTTTGACTGTCTGGTACGATAATATAGCATTTTGAACCTGACAACGCTGCTAAGGGGGACCGCTACCAGTAACCAGTAAAGATAATTGAAGGTGCTACCACAGCAGTAACAAGTTGCTATACCAGTAAGGAGAGTTGAAGGTTCCAGATAGAACATACACCTTTGTTATGGTGGTATATTTGACGGTCATTTAAATTCAGATGAGTTTGTCTTGCTCAAAGGATTGTACTTATTTCCAGAGACTTGCAAATTATTAGAACACTCAGAGACTCATACTTTTTGTATTCATGCATCGGATCTTCTTTGAAACAAAGGATTGTAATAACAGATGCTTATCTGATGCACGAGGAAAGCTGGAATTCTTTTTTTCATTTATTGTTGTCTTAATAACTTATATCTATACATCTTTTTCACTTGTAAAACTGAAGCATTAAAAAAGGAAGCTGTTAGTGCATGAACTCAAAGAAAATTTTCATTCTTTGTGTTATATTTTTTATCAGATAAGTCTACCCAGTAAGTGTTGTGAGATTTTTGTGACAGTCGGTTCATATATTAATCAACTCAATGATTATTAACCAACCTTTTCACGCATGCTCTCTTTACATTTCAAACTACCACTTAAGAAATCAACCAACTTTCATCTCAAAATGTGGGTCATTAATCCATTCCCGCGTGATTCGGCTCATGAAATTGATATTGGTATCAATACAGAGGGTGACGGGCACCTTTTAAGTGTGACCAGCACTGATCTGTATGAAAAGAATCTGGATATCTCATTGGCTGAGATTTGTGAAGCCGCCCAACTACCACATTACCACTCCAAAGTACCACTCCACGAACGCATTCTCCATTTGTTTGTGTACAAATCCACCCCTACAAAATGGGCTAAATTCGACGTACAGTGCTGGAATTTTCAGCTCTTAACTGCATAAATTGTCAAATAGAGGGCTTTGGACCAAGATTTCGCCCATAATCATGATTAAAATGAATAAGTCTAATTTTCATACAAAGTCATTGAGGTTTTGAGTGGTAAGATGGCCGTTTTCACCTTCGCGTCTGCTTCGAGTGTTTGTACGGTGCGTAATAGACAATGGGATATCCAGATTCTTTTCATACAGATCAGTGGTGACCAGTCGTGCCCTTTACGAACAAAGTATATAGGTGGACATCAGCCGGAAAGAAAACAAATATCAGAAGACGACGTTGCCATGGTAATATCATGACTATCGTTCTTTCGGCTAAATTGGATCCAATGCACTACAAATAAGCATGCTACAAGATCACCTCTCGCCTATTAATATGGTAGGTGTACATAATTTAAAAAAATAGTCTAAAACCGTAACTGATACGTGCACGACGTGCAATCGCGACCAAACTGTATTTCGACTTTTGCTTCTGAGCAGTCGTATATGCAGTCCTCAGTGTTCTCGAGAGGGGCAAACATATCAGCTTATGATAATCCAAAGCAAAGAAACAACCTTTTTTTTTTTTGCATGAGTGCCCTTGTGTAAAGTACATGTTTCTTGCGTTGAGCATTCTTATTTTCGACTTATAAAATGATCACCCGAAGTTGTGGCTGCACTTTTATTCGTGATGGATAGAAAATCTGTCTGAAGGGAAAAAAAAAAAGAAAAAGAAGAAACACTTTGCCTCCTTCAATACACTTTGCATTTGTGGGTGATTTAGAAGACGTGCTTGGAAAGTTGACGCCGGTATCACTCTGTCTCCTTCCGCAGATCGACTGAATTAGCCAAACTGAATAGCATATGGCGCTCTGTTAGTCGTCTAATTGCTGGAATATTTGGAGTAAATTTAACCCATCCGTTGCTGTAAACATTAATGTTCCAACTCCCAAAGTGACGCAATTAATTATTGCGATGGGCGGTGGAACTCGAGGAAACTAAACAGAGATACCACAATGTTGCCGTAGCGTACTAACTTCATCCAAAATCAAGACGTTTAGGTCTGCATGAGTTCACCCTGTGGAAAATTTGGGTACTTGATAGACAAAAGTTGATGGATGATTAGAAAAAAGTAACAAAATATCTGTCACAAAGGATATTCTAACAACATGGCGGATTTCTCAAACGACTTCCAGGTATCCCCAAACAACAGCACAGTGACAATGGTGAACTTTCATCTGGGCCTTGCTGCCCGTATTGCATTGGCAGTTTACGTCTGTTTCTTGATGTTCTTAGGTGTCGTCGCGAACTCGGTTTTTCTGTTGGTGATCAAACGACATCCTCGTATTCGACGAGCTGCAGCATCAGTCTCTCTTATCTACATCACAGTCATAAACCTCGTCAACTGCTGCATTCTTAACTCCTTCAGCCTTGCCGCCATCCTCAGTGATAAAACCAGACAGAATGTCCTCTACTGCAAGCTCTATTTGGTGTTTTCAAGCATCTTCATGAAGATGTTCGCTCTGGCTCTCATAACGACTTCAGTTGTTTCAAACATAGAGGTTTTGAAGTGGTCAGTTGACAAGAAACGCCTTAAACTTGGATGTAAGTTGGCGCTTGTTGCCTCTTCTTTATTGGTGATCGGTGATTCTTCACCTCTGTTCTATCGAGTCGAGATTATGACCGATCCAACGTGTTTCATAATCCGTGATGATGATCCCATTCGCATGGTATGGATTGTCGAGACTTTAATCATTATGATTCTGCCCCTCATTTGTTGCATCGTTTCCCTTATCATGTCCATCAAGAAAATACGAGAGACAAAGTCAAAAGTGGCTGCACATCTACCGAAAGCAGACTCTAGTGCACACAAGAATGTTTCATCAAGGAAACAAAATGTTGAGGGGACAGGTTTGAAAAGCTTTACTTCAGTCGATGCATCACAATCGGATCTCGCTGAAGGCCAGACATCTCCTCCTTTTATCCCCTCGTCTTCGAAGTCAATTGCCATGATGAAAGAACAGTATGTTAACACCACAGGGGACGCCGGCAGAGGTACTTCGTCAGCATGGGCCAAACCAGCCCTCCAGGACAATGCCCCTGCTGTAGGTGACCCGGAAACAAGGAATCGCCTGATAAATCTCTGCTGCTGTCGACAGTTCATCCTTGGAGAAGGGATCCGCTTGATGCGTCTTGTCTTCTTTCTTTGCTTGACCCTGATCGTTTCATGGACACCATCAGCAGTGATGATCGGAGGCTCTCTGTCGAATACTCCGACCTTCCTTGATTATATTCTGATTCGAGTCTCCTATCTGACGACTATTCATCCTTCTGTGATTCCGCTAGCGTTCCTGTACACCAATAAACATTTCAAAGGGGGCTTTGTGGCGTTTTTTCGGAGCTTGCGAAATCAAAAAGCCTAAAAGAACTTGAAAGTCTGCTTGGAATCTCCGTATCTAAGAAAATGTTACTTGATATACATTTTTTTTTTCTCGTTATTGTTGTTTTTGCCTTGGTATTTGTTACCATATTATCATGAATGTATTTATTTCCCTCGGGGATTCATTTATTGTACATGCTTTTTAAGAGTTGTGAAATATAATGAAGTGAAGTGAACTGAATGTTTTTTTTAACCCTGCATCTAATCGTTTGACACGTTTGAGGAAGAAATATTTCTCTTCTTTTGAGGGAGAACTTTTTATTTCAATATCTTGTCATTTTTTGAAATACTGAAATTGATACCAATTCTATGATTCAAAGGAAATTAAAAGATATTCTCCATTTACAAGCCATAAACTTAACCCTATATAGAACCGTGTCGGCACGATTATAAGAACAGCTCTGCTTGTCATTGTTCGTGTATTCTTATCCTTTGAGGACACTTTCAATTAATTTTACTTGACCTAACTTCTGATTTGATATACAGAGATTAATCTGTACTTGTAGTAGTATTAGTAAGCAATCTGTAAATATGTTAAACTATAAAACATAGTACATTATCCTAATTATGTGTATTTCATGCTACAATGTACCCTTTTATGCTGTACTGCATCTGAAATCAAAGAAATTATGAATCATTTATTGTCAAAACATTTTCTACAAGTTAGTGATCTATTTATTGATACAAATGGACTTTCTTTCTGTATATATGTATTTTTGTTCCTTGTAATTATTATCCGAATTTGATTCATTTTTGTGAACCACAGAAAACCCAAATGTACACTTCATAAGAAGTTAGGACAAGGACAAATGAATAGAGGATAACTATCAAGATATCAAGCTACAGGGCCCTCATCAGGAAGAACAGCATGGGGCTTCCCTGGGTAAACAAAATTAACATTACCCCGTAAAAGCTATAAAGCAAGTCAGTATGATAGTAATAGTTGGCACGCAGGCACGCATCAAGTTACATTTTAAAGTCTGTCTTGCATGCAGAGCTATACAAAACTATGACAAAATTATTGCAATTAAATGATCCATTAATCATTGTAGTTTGACAACCTTCACTAAGAAAAAAGGTTCAATTTTGACTCTAAATTAATGCAACACTGGCAACACCTTTTAGGGTGCAATCTTGCACCCTAAAGGAAAAACGGTGCAAAGATGCACCTTTTGTACTTGTTTGCACCCGGAAATGCCCGTCTGCACCCTTAAAGGTGCAACTTTGCACCTTTAAGGGTGCAAAAATATTTGCATTCAAAAAGGTGCAAACTTGCACCTTCCCTACAAAATGTAGCGCATTGCACCCTTAAAGGTGCAAAATACTTCTTAGGGTGCAAAGTTGTACCCATAAAGGAGCTCCCAGTGTTGCATTTGAAGGGTGCAAAATAAAACCTTTTTTCGTAGTGTGTGGGTATACAAAATTTATATTACCCCGTTAAAGCTGCGAACCAAGTCAGTATAATAACGGTTGGCACCCAGGGCACAAAGTAATATAGCAATCACTGTAGTTTGACAACCTTCACGACCTTCGACAAGGAATATACCCATTATGTTGTCTATTTCTACAGCGTTCTCTCTTTGTGTAATTTTCCATCACCCCATTACCACGTCACTTCAGAATAATGCGGAGTAGGCATCTAAAAGAATAATAATAATAATCCAGAATACTGTCAGAAAATAACCATTGTTACCATGAAGACATCAAATATCCCTTCATCGATTAACTTGATTAACTGCCAATCACACATAAAAGTTTAATCCGTATAGAAGCAGGCCTGAATCGTCAACCGCACGGTTTGTTTGTCAAGAGAGTTTTGACGTGACACCAGATACTCTTTATAAAGAAAATACTTGTCTCAGCTTCAACGTGAAAGCTAATATCCCATTGCCCTAAATTGACAATGTTTGATTAATGCCAACCTTTTACAATGGCTCCGTATTATTATTTTGCAAGCCTAGTCGATATTGTGTAGGTAAGGTTCAAGAAAATAAACTTAACTACTCTTATGTTATCGTGAAATTTAATGTTTGTATTTATAAACATAAAAAGAACACTGGGAGCTCCTTTATGGGTACAACGTTGCACCCTAAGAACCACATTTAAGGGTGCAGTGAGCTACTATTTGCACCCTTAAGGGTGCAGAGTTGTACCCTTTAGGGAAGGTGCAAATTGCACCCTTTTGAATGCAAATTTTTGTGCACCCTTAAAGGTGCAAAGTTGCACCTTCAAGGGTGCAGGCGGGCATTTCCGATCCAAACAAGTACAAAAGGATGCGAGATTGCACCCCAAAACATGAAAAAGGGTGCTGCCAGTGTTGCATTTTTGTTTGTTTTTGTTTGTTTTTGTTGTTTTAAATGGTATTTTGATTTTTTTTTTAAATTTGTAATTTTATTTTTAAGGACCCCAAGGAAGAGCAGTGATGTTATATAAACATCGCTGAAATTGGGCTTTCCGCAGATTGGTTATCTTTTGTTTTATATATTTTATTTTAATAATCTTTTTTATATAATTTCTTCTTTGTATATGTTCTTTTTATTGATTCTGAAATAAAAACAAACAAACAAACAAGGGTGCAAAATGGAACGTTTTTTCTTTGTGTGCAGGGGCATTGTATTCTATTTATAATAAGCTTTTTCATGGAATAGAGTAGATCGTGTACATCTTCTTCGGACATATGCATGGGCTGAAGTCTGTCTTGAAAGGTGACGGGGACACATTAGAAATGTTTCAAGGGTGTCACCTTTTTTACCCCATGCAAACATGCCAAATGATAGGTAAGCAAAAAAGAAAAGGAAGAAGAAGGAAATGTCCTTGCCCTTTTCAGTGTCCTTTTTTTACCTGAAAAAAGATCCGTCTTTTGGAGACGATGATTGTTCACAAATGGACAATTCCAGGGTAAGGGTAATTTCTTACCAACATTTTGAAACTTTCTGTGCCTCTTTTGTACTCTGCCTCCTTTCTCACCATTTAATACGCTATAAATATACACATTCTTTCGTGTGAGCTCTTTCATTCCAACAATTTTATTCTAACATTCATGATATTGTGGTATAACACCTCGGTAACGGAATTACCAGAAAAAGTGCCAATTTTAAACTTCAAACATGTCTTTTCAAATCAAACATGCATTATACCAGCACAGACTAAGATTGTGGAATTCTTTACAGTTTCAGCTTTTTTAAAGCAAAGATTTGGTTATTCAGGGCCATCAAAGTGATTGTTTTTACTATAAATGTGAAGTAAGGTGACTGATATTCCGACGCGGAATTGCCCATATATCTTGCTTGTTCAGGAATAAATGAGCCTTGATCTGCAGCATATCATGAACAAGCATGACGATATACTAGTATACGTGTATAATGCATTATAGTCATGTACTGTATATGGCGGCCCTGAAGTACGCTCGACAACAGGTTATGTGCGACGTGAATTCTGTGGCCAACTTTGCGTCCCAGTCGCGAAATTCATGACCCGGGATGCGAAATTCATGCCCCGGGATGCGAAATTTATGACCCGGGATGCGAAATTCATGACCGGAGACGCGAAATTCGTGACCTGGGATGCGCAATTCGCGACTGGGACGCAAATTTGGCCGCGAAATTCACGTCGCACATGACCTGCTGTCGAGCGTACTTCAAGGCCACCATTAAAGGGGGTACCCAATGCTGAAACAATGTTAGTTCATTTAAAAGAGCATGATTTCATCAGCAGAAAATCACCTGCCTAAAGTTTTTTAAAAAGTCGTGTTGCCAAGGAAACCCCCAAATGTGGTAAGATTTCAGGATATTTTTGACCCCTCAGCTGTGACCCAGTTTCAACTGGGTACCCACTGTTACGTCTTATACTGCTTTCACATCAAGGTACGGTCGCTGCGACCGTACCCAGCGACCGATCGGACGTGCTTTCACACCTCCGTCAAAATTTGGTCAGGCCCAGAGCGATCGGTCGCTGTATAGCTGACCTAGCCGGAAGCGGAAGAAGAGATAGTGCGTAGGCATGTATGGGGGTCATTGCATTTCGATCGGTCGCTGAGTACGATGTGCTTTCACATCTAGCTTGCATCGGTCGCGATCGATCGCTGAAGTACCTCACCGACCGATCGTTTTTGACCAAAACGATCGGTCGCAGCGACCGATGAAATGCTTTCACATTATGATTTCATCGGTCGCAGCGACCGCTCGCAGCGACCTACCTTGGTGTGAAAGCAGTAAAAATGACGTCAAAGTGGGTACCTTGTCGCGCAATTCTAGCAAAATGCGCGCAAGGTATAATACATATTGTACAGTCTAGCGCGCAGCACAAATGCAATACGCGAAGGTGGGTACCCACTTTTACGTCATACCTTATACTCAAATTTTTTGGTCAGCTCATAACTTTTTATGAGAAAATTAGCCAAACTGCACCGATTTCGATTGAAAATCATCATATTTTTCTTCTCAGAATTCTATTCTCGGTCATATATCAAAATTTTGTTTACCATTGTGTAATCACTTTAAGGGGGAGTGAAGAGTTTTGAAATAAAGGTGATTGTGCATTACCTTTAGCTGAATGTCTTTAATTTTACGATTTAGTGGTCTTCTTTAGCAATCGTAATGTTACTTGTCATCCATGTCATCGGTAATTAGTTCACTTTTAATAAATGCATGGAGGAGGATGTGGAGTAGGAGAGTGATGTGTAATTTATCTACTCATAATTGCCCTTTGGCCGTTCCAGATCTCTTGACACCGTTAAAACAAAAGATAAATATCAAACTGACCGCTGTTAATCTATAATTAGGGAAATGACAAGGTGAAATCTTCCTTCTGGTTCTAGTACCAGCCGAGAGAGGAAATGAAATGAGAAATGCATTTGGCCTTTTTCAAGTTTTCAAGTGACATCTATATTATCCGCCTATGATGGATACAAAGCCCAAGACACACTGATCATTAGATTCCAGTAAACTATGATCTGGTACTTGTTGTGTGGCCGGGGCTTTAATAGTGCCACAAACATGGTATCTTTTTATAGAACCCATACATACTTAGCGGAGTTTACGTTTCACTTAGATTATTTTGTAGATGATGTAGGCCTACAAATACAAATATAACGTAAGCATCCATTAAAGTATTTGCATATTTGCTGGACAATATAATTAATCTTTCGTCAGACACTGACACATCAAAATCAAGGTAATAGTATACCAAAACTAGACCTAATTCATTCCCACTGCAATGAAAATAAAGAAAATTGGGCTTTTAAAAAAAAGCAACAAATTTTAACTTAATTATTTGGCGCCACTCGTGCATGGGGGTGATGTTCGTAATTCCGAAGGTTCGTTAGTCCGAAAATAGAATAAGCTTCGTTATTCCGAAAGTTCGTTAATCCGAAAATGAAATAAGGTTCGTTATTCCGAAGGGTCGATAGTCCGAAAATGGAATGACTAACGAACTAACGAACCTTATTTCATTTTCGGACTTAACCGAACCTCCGGAATAACGAACCTTTTTTTCTTAGTTTTCATTTTCGGAATATCGAACCTTCGGAATAACGAACCTTCGGAAAAACGAATTGTAACCTGCATGGGAGTAGAACACAAACTCCATCAACCAAATATAATACCTTGGTCTCCCATCGTGAGGATGAGAGTGATTTACTACAATTATGTCCTCCATTCAAAACTTGTACACAGTTTTGCATGTTTTAAAGTTGCTCTCTTTTGAGAACTAAACATTAGCGTAGACAAGTCCTAATACCGGGGGGGGGGGGGATGATTAACCCATTCGTAAATATATTTTCGTAAACACATATATGAGTCCACCTCAAAATGTGGGGGGTGCATCCCCCCCATCCCCACCGCAACCCCCATCCCCACCCCCACCTCCCAATCCTCACCCCCACCCCCACCCCCCCCCCCCCCCCCCCGCTTTCTACGCCGTTGTAACTAAACCTCCGGATTTAAAATAGCAGCATGTTACGGCATACAAAGAAATATGACGGTGATAAATCAGGATTACATCCAATAATAGCAAGCAATATCAGGCATGGAATAATACTGACAGTGTGGTGACTGACAGATTTTAATAAGTAATCACAGTGAATTGAACAATCACTGTTCATTTTGCTATCAGTCATTTCACACAAAGGCAGACAATTAGGCAAACACGAAATTCTTTATGGTTAGTTCATATCAGTCCTGCTAGGAAAAAAGGTCCCTCATAAAATTTAACAGTTTTTAATTCGTTAGAGGGTTCTTATTACAGCTGCATTTTTTTTTCTTTATGGCTTACAACAAAAAGCAGTAATTGAAATCCTGAAAAATCCTAAAAAATCGACGTTTGTTGTTATCATTTAAGTAAAGTTCTATTTTTATTTTGTGCTATTCACTGTAATTTATTCATTTATTAAAATATCTATTCATCATTACATATTACATAGTGATACATAATAAAAGAAAAAAATACCAATAACAAACTCCCACCCAAAATGATGAATCAATTAATATGAAAATATTTAGTGCTAACGCTGTTTTAAAAAGGAAATTACTAGTGCTTCCTTGAAACCAAATTAGAAACTAAGGTGAAAAATTAAGTATAGTTGGAGTAATAACTTGGTTTGGGAGCTTGGCTACCTTCTTCCCTTCGACTTAGTGACAATCACCTTCATCCTCCAAACAATGGTCTTTTAACTCCTCCTGAAACGCAACTATGATAGCGTATAGTATCATTTTCTTTCTCTTAAGAAAATCACATGTAAAACCATTCATTTTCATAAAAATACAAAAACAATAACGAAATAAAAAAACCCACCACCGCAATCGCCACTGCATCACTGAGAAGTGTTTCTTTCTCTTAAGCATTCTAATTTGCTTATTATTTTATTCTCCATATTGCTCTCTCCCTCCTAATCTGGTCTTCCACCAACCTTATCTCTCTTACTTGTTCTTACTTTCTCCCTCCCTTTCGCTCTTTACTTTCGCGTTCTCTCTGCTTAGTCCATAAAACAGATTATAACCTGATATAATTTGGTCTTGATGGTTTTAATCAAATTTCATGGTATATGTTCAAATTATATGTGTACCAGTAAATTACCATGGTTGTACCGTGCTTACCGCGGTACTATGTTACAGGGGGGTGATTCCAACCTCTTTGCTTCTTCTTTCAAAGGATATAAACTGGATCAAATCCCTCTACATGAAATTTTGGCTCAAGGCGAATGTTCTTCGCCACATCAAAGATTTATCTTTGGTATAGTTACTTCACACTAAGAAAAAGGTTCAATTTTGCACCCTTCAAGTTAATGCAACACTGGGAGCTCCTTTATGGGAACAACTTTGCACCCTAAGAAGCACCCTTAAGGGTGCAAAGTTGTACCCTTTAGGAAATGCGCAAATTTGCACCCTTTTGAATGCAAAAATTTCTGCACCCTTAAAGGTGCAAAGCTGCATCTTTAAAGGTGCAAACGGGCATTTCCGAAAGAAGTACCAAAGGGTGCAGCTTTGCACCTTTTTCATTTAGGGTGCAAAATTGCACTAAAAAGGTGCTGCCATTTAGGGTGGAAAATTGAACATTTTTTCTTGGTTTGTAGCATGAGCTAACTCCATTTCTCTCAATTTCAATTGGTACTACCTTTCCTCTCTTTCTTTTTCCATTTCCATTTCTCTTTGCTTTTGTTTTTCCTCCATTTCTCTTTGTTTCAGCGTTTTTTCTCTCTCAAATTTTAATCTCATTTTCTCTCTCCCCAGTTTGCTAGTTGGATCTGAACATCGCTTACACACTAAGAAAAAAGGGTGCAATCTTGCATCCTTCAAATGCAACACTGGGAGCACCATTTAGGGTGCAAATTTGCACCTTTTACAAGCGGCATTTTGCACCAAGAGAAGGTGCAAATTTGCACCTTTTTGTACGCAAAAATCTCTGCACCCTAAAAGGTGCATTTTTGCACCTTTTTCGTACGGGGTGCAAGATTGCTCCCAAAAAGGTCCAGCCAGTGTTGCATTTAGGATGCAATTTTTTCTTAGTGTGTGGAACGTATACATGTAGTGGAAACATTGGCAGGAGTTTGAATCTCTTCACTGAGCTTCGTGTGACTAGCTAACGAATCAATTATCTCTGCCTTCCTTAAACCTCACACTAAGAAAAAGAGGTTCAATTTTGCACCCTCCAAATGCAACACTGAGAGCTCCTTTATGGGTACAACTTTGCACTCAAGAAGCATTCTGCACCTTTAAGGGTGCAGTGAGCTACATTTTGCACCCTTAAGGGTGCAGAGCTGTACCCTTTAGGGAAGGTGCAAATTTGCACCCTTTTGAACGTAAAAATTGCTGCACCTTTAATGGTGCAGATGCATAGTTGCACCTTTAACGGTGCTGATACGGGCATTTCCGGGTGCAGACAAGTACAAAATGGTGCATCTTTGCACCTTTTTCATGTAGGGGGCAAGATTGCCCCCCCCCCCCAAGGTGCTGCCAGTGTTGCATTTAGGGTGCAAAATTGAACCTTTATTTCTAAGTTTGTACACTGCAAAAATGGGGGTGTTAAATTAGTGTTAAATCAACACCAGTGGTGTTTATATAGGACAACACCACCATCAGAGTTGTCCTACATAAACACCAGTGGTGTTGATTTAACACCCTCGTTTTTGCAGTGTAGGGATGGTTCTATAGCCTCTCTCTCTTTATTCCCAAATGATCACAATGATCAGTGTCTTCAAGTGACCAAGGGACAAATCTGTCCTCTTAACAAACACTTCGACATCTAATGCAGACATGATGCACAGTTACAACATAGAAGCACTTAAATAGCACAATTATTATTGTTTTTATTTAGGGGCATGGTCTTAAATGAATGGTAGATAAACAAAGCGGCCGCTTAAAATAGAAAGAGGGAGAGAGAGAGAGAGAGAGAGAGAGAGAGAGAGAGATTTATTATGCAATTTCTTTTCCTTCTAGGCAGTATTCTGAAAAGGGGACGGGCTCATAATCAATCAGTCGCAAATCTAGCATTGAGAGCGTCGGATGATCCATTTCTTAAAGCCCCCTCCCAAATATAGATAAAATTAAAATATAATTTTCTACGGATAAAAGGGTAAATTGATTCTCTGTCTACTCACCAGGATTCCTTACCAAATTGCTGTCATGTAGGCCTACATTTTCTATGAATAAAGTGCTATAAATTCTCCTCTGTCATGCATTCTCTCATCACGATAAAACGTTTTGTTTTGTTCCTTCATTTTCCTCTCACCATTTCTTTTCCCGTAGCAGTTACTATTCATTTTCTACCTTTACCATTTCCCTTCACTAAGGGCGGCGCCAGGGTATTTTGATAGGGGGGGGGGGGGCGCGGGCAAGATGACGCATAGGTGGATTGATTGATGTTTTAAATGAACAAATAGGGGTATTATATAGTTGCAATCCCTAGGCCTCTCTCTTCCAGTAGCATATTCTTCACTTCGTTATCTTTTCTTTTAATTTCATGAAGAAATGCATTTACGCAGAGAATGTGAAAATATGATTCTTCAGAAGTATGCCCACTGCGTAATCAAATCTAAAGTTAAACTTATAATAGTCAGTACGCTACATTCATAAAGTGTTGATACAACAACGGATAAATACATTCAAAAGAAGTAATCATACTAGACAGCATAAAGCAAAGGAAAGGAACGATAATTAAGCGGGTGCACTAATGGATCTATAATTAGCTAAGTAATTTGGAAGTAAATACTGATACTATTTAGAAACCGCCCAGGCTATTGTCTTCTAACTTGTTACATAATTGCGGAATCACCCTTTTCTTCTAAAAGTAGCGTCGCTCTGCATTTAATTGAAATAGATACATTAATATTGTCCATTTTGAAGGCCGAAGTTAATGGAGCTTACCATTTCGAACCATTTTGTTTCTGAACCAAACACCAAAGAAAGAAACAAGAAGCTAATGTATACTTAGGGCAGGTTATATAGTCTTTATATACCATTTCATTTTCTAGACCATCGTGTAAGTGCATACAGGCACACTCAAGTACTTTTACATCAGCAGCCATGAACACTGTCACTATTCATGGTTAGCGGATGCTTCATCCGAGGCAAAAATACCATCGCCTTGGTACCTTAACTAGCCTCCAGAGATTCTTGAATCTGTTAAACAGCCAGGATGAGACAAAGTGGCAAGATTGGAGTGCGCTGTGCCATAGTTACAGATCTGATGAAGGAAGGTCCTGTGATTCTATCCTGCCAGTATACTACGAGTGATTTGTCATGTCTGTGGTGAAATGCAACCACATTTGCTAGTCTCACTGCAGACGATTTCTTGCTTTCATAGTGTCATTTCCGAAATCTTTTGAAAGTCGTCTTTTAGCAAATAATAATCATGGTAAATGCAGCTGCGAGCTTGTCTTCTCACCGGGATAAGGGAGAAACGAGCTGGTCATCATCAAAAAGCAAGGGATACAGCACCAACGCTTAACTGCTTTTTAAAATAATGAGAACCGATCGAGGCAAAAAACATAACTTGAGGAAACTACAGAGAATTCAAGAACAGTATTTTACCCATAACTAATTAGTTTCGTCGTTAACTGCATTGACGAAGATTCCAGACACCCCCCGTAAATACTTATGAACTAAGCTGTCCACCTCTATCATATTCTGAAAGATTGATCGCTTTCACGGATTTCTTCGCCCCTGCAGAGACTGCTGATCCTCATTAAAAATTAGTATTAGATAAATGTGAGAGGATAGTTATTTGACTATTTGAAGAAAAAAAATGAAGGGTATGCAGCATACATGAGCTAATACGCCAACATGGGGCCACCTATTAAGAATCAAGAAAAACCTGAAGTCCTAAACTTCAGCAGTTTGTGGAATGGAGGAACCCTCCTCGGTAATTCCTCAGAGATCTGGATCGAAGGGTACAACGATGTCGGAAAGGATTACGAAAAACCGACTATGACGCTTCATATATGTACTGTCGCATTCTACGTGATAATGATTCCTCTAGGTTTGGTTAGCAACCTGCTGATCATCATCCCCTACATGAAGAACGCTTCCTTGAGACGGGTCACTTCAAACTTCTTTATTGTGCATATGGCCGTAATAAACATGGTCAACATTTGTATCTTCTACCCACTTCTTTTAAAGATAGTATTCGGAGGGAAAAACGAGAATGGGAATCCTAAAGCATGCTTGGTCACCTATGTGGCCTTTGACATGATCTTCATAGAGCCAAGCTTGTTTTCTGTGCTTTGTGTGTCCGTCAACCAGTTATTACTGATAGTGTCTCCTCAGAAAATGTACAGGCGATGCTGTACGCATAAAGCAATCGGTGCGGCCCTCGTACTCTTCTGGTCCTGCCTGTGTATGAAAGCTGGTATGCAGATGGCATATCGCAAAGTCGATTTTGAACCATTTTGCGTGCTTAAGCATTTCACGAACGAATGGATGTATGGTGTTTTTTTCTTCTTCAGCATTTTCCTACTTGTCGTTCCCACTTTGATCATTCCAGTATGTCACATAACCGTACTTTGCTACATTCGGTCAAGTCGGAAACGAGCGAAAGGGGGAGCAACAAGCCGAAGTAACGTGATCAGAGTCGAAGTAGACGAATGCAGCAACAGGTGCACTGAAAAGACAAGCTCAACTATTGGTAAATCGACTGGGAAGTTATGCATCGTGTCTGAAGTGTCTATGGTAACAAGTATCTCAATGGCACCAGTTTCCGAAGTAGATTCTCATCGTGACCCCATTTTTCCAAGCTGCAGCCATCAAACCGATAGCGGCCATTTCGATGCAAGGTTAATAACAGGAACTACGAAGAAGCCTCGGGACATACAGAATACCACTGACGGACCAATACCGCATGGCACAGTTCCAAACAAGAATGCAGTCAATGAGGACGAACTTCCAATGAAAACATTTCCAAAGAAGCGTGCCCTTTCAAGAGGTTTGTCACGTCGCTTTTCTAGCCTGAAATTGACCAAGCGCACGAGCTGCCGGATTCCTTCGCGTGCCCTTCATGTACCTGGTAAGGCCGAGGTTCGTCTCATCAAGATGATGATAGCTATGTATACTATTCTTGTTGTTGGATGGGTAGCTACCTTGGTGCAAGAACTTCTCATCAAGGATCGGTTTGTGTATTTCATCATTTATACACTCGGGCGTCTCATTCCTTTGTTTCACACCCTGGTGCCCTACATCTATCTGTGGGGCAACCGGCACTACCATGAAGCCATAAAGACTTTGTTCGGTTTTTCAAGAATCTGCAGAACCAAGGTACGGCCAAATTAGCTGGATGCTCCAGGAGCATGTTATTTTGGTATACATGTCTTTCATCTATTCTCTGTAAGTTATGAAACTATAGAGTCTAAATATACATACAGGGTTCTCACTAGAAAATAATCCAGACACGGTTCCCCCTCTGCGCAAAGCGTGGAAGTTTAGGAAGTGTTAAGGGATAACACATAAAGTTAGATATGGCGGCAGTACATGCTATAGCAAAAGGATGAAAAATACTTCTTGGTGAGCAGAAGTTGTCTACTAATGGCATAATAGCACAAATACATTGCCAAAAACAAACAATTTGCGGCATTTATCATTAATGCTATGAATATATACTCCAATATTTGATTACCCTAGTCGCCACGCATGGTGCAGCAATTTCACACATGGTTCTTCCTTGTCTGAAATCCTGTACGTATGGCACTGGAACCATTGGTCTTACACTGCAGAGAACCATGAATACATATACTTTGATAATAAGTCGTTTCGATTTATGTTAGATGTTGGGAGCCAGCGCTTTTAAGACTGTTCTTTGTCTTCTTGTTGGCTTAATCCACAATGATGTTATGCATTTATTCGTATTGTGTCCTATTTTGATGTTCTTCATACAATTTTTTTCTTTGTACTTTATGTTTACCTTTATATTGTGGAAATAAATGAATTGAATTGAAGCTTAACAAGGTTTTCCAAAATTTTCAAGGAGATTATGCTATGAACGAATTTTGCTGCTGGGTGATGAAATAATATTTTGTCGGATTTCCTTTTAAAAATGATTTGCTTTGGCAGTAATTTGTTCGTATAATTGATCAATCATGGATGGTTATATCGAAACTCTGGAGATACAACATTTGAGTAAAGGTCATTACATGACGATGCTGTGTTTATTCTTTTGTTTTGTTGTTCATGATACTTAAATCTCATTTTCCTCACCTTATTTTTAAACTATTGTATTCTACTCTATTGTTACCATATTTGAATAATGGAATTTTAGCATGGGGAAAAGCTTCTAAGACAAAACTTGAATCCACAGTTAAAATTCAAAAGAGAGCTGTGAGGATAATTTCTTCTTCTGACTTTCTAGCTCATACACATCCACTCTTTTATTCAAACAAACTATTGAAAGTAACCGATTTATATTATTACTTTGTTGGCATTTTTATGTATCAACTCAATAGAAATGAATTACCAAGTGTATTTTCTAACTCGTTTGTTCATAATCAAGAAATACATTCCTACCCAACTCGACAAGTACACAGTTTTCACATTTCCCCCGTGCGTACTGTTCTTGCCCTCAAAACCCTTACTTACACAGGACCTTCCTTTTGGAATGGTTTAGACACCAGTATAATTCAATCGCCCTCATTATATTCTTTTAAACGTAGGCTGAAAAAGTTCCTTCTACGATCGTATGCTTGTATGTAGGTTAGCGCTTCGCTCGAGTCAGGGGCGGCGCCAGGGTATTTTGATAGGGAGGCAAGATGACCCATAGGTCAATGTATTGACGTTTTAGATGAAGAAATAGGGGTATTATATAGTTGCAAGCCAGAGGCCTCTCTTTTCCCATCCTCTTCTGTCTTCTTCCTCCTCTTTTTCTTTTTTTCTTCTTCTTTTCCCCCGCTCTTTTTTTTTTTAATCACTTGAAAAATCATAGGGGGCATTCACCCCCTGCCCCCCCCCTGTAGCAACGCCCCTGGCTCGAGTGACTATCACCATGGTCATGTATAGACCTCTTTGTATACGGTTTTTTTCTTCTTCTTCCTCTGATTCATTTCTCTTCATTGCGTTAGGAGTTTAATCAATAATTTTTTTTTTCTTGGAACCTATGTTTTACAAGCTATGCTTTTTAATAGGTTCCTCATATTTCAGGTATTTGCATTTCTTTGTCAAACAATAATTGTTTTGTCATTGTTTTTATAATGTTCAAGACGAATGTTATGTATATTTTGTGGAATGTGAAACATTAAATCAAATCTCAATAAAAAGGGCTTGACTTACAAAAAGTCCTGTAGTCGTGAAATCAATATATTCTTACTTATTTCGCGTATTCATTGTATATATAAAATCAATCTGCATGATATGATAAATGCCAATCCAGTTCAATGAAATAAATACTTTTAATTGATGTTATTACCCGTATCTGAGTGGCAACAGTGTAGTAACATGAAAATGAAGTTCGACTACATTATCATGGGCAAAGACGAAAAATACTATTTCTGCACATACAGGTGACGTGAGGTTCATCTGATCTTTATTGTGCCAATTTAGCACAGTAAAGATCAGATGAACCTCACGTCATCTGTGTAATGTGAAATTATATATTTCTTTAAACACATTGCTATGGGGACATTCTTTTGTTCTATGACATCAAAATGTCCCCATAACCCTAACCCTATGCCCCCTTACCAATAGTTTTTTTTTTTTTTTTTACGGGGACGCAATGAAGCCTAATAGTTAACACGTCCCCATACCACTAGTTTTATCAAACTATATATATATATATATATATATATATATATATATATATATAAGACAAAAATATAAATGAAGACTCCGTTAACAAAATTTAATATTGATATTTCGCCCATAGGGCTTCTTCAGGATATATATTATGTAGGCCAACCAACGAATCGTGTTTGTGTAATGCATTGCACAGCTATCATGAAAGCTTTCAACTCCTAATCCAGTAGCTGGAAAAGGAGAAGTGGTGTAGGCTTTGGGTGTCAAGAGACACGTGCCCTTTTGCATTTCACTTTCCCCACGAATTCACCTTCTCAGGCTGTGTGTCCGTATGTACACACATATTTTCTGTACATACATGTATATTATGGTCATGGTGTTGCTGATGTGGGAGCTCACGGATCATATAGAGAACAGTCCAGGCAGTGGACTAGCCAAACAAAGCAGTAGGCCCCATGCTGCGCCCTACTGGAGCCGAGTTGGCCAAACTCTGTAATAAAGGGCTCTGGCCCCTCGATCCCCGGCCCCCATCTCGCTTTCTTCCTGAAACGTATTTTATCGATGCATTTGAGGGATTCACTGAAAATGATTAGGAAGATTATTTTGAACGTGCACAACAGAACTTCGTTTGGTCGGTACATTTTGCAATTACATAAATCATGAATCACAGGAGGATTGAAAAGCTGGCTATACGGATCGTCATAATCCTAATGGATGCTTCTTTCCTTGCTCCATTTTAACATCTGTTTGCTGATAAGTGATAAATGAAGAGACGCATTAAGAGTTCACACGCCCCATCACCATAATGTAAAAAATCACTTTTAAAATTTCGATTGTGTGCTGCCACGTCAAAGGTTTTAATACATTACTTTACACCGTTGCTGTAAGCCAGTATATCTAATAACTTTTCCTGTCCATAAAAGTATTTTGTTCATTATAATTTATGCATTTACGGTCGAGACATTTCATCCGTCGAGCAAAAACCGGCTCCCCCTCCCCCTAATGATCAGTGTGGTAATGTATAAAAATCCACCCTGCTCATGATACATGTATAAAGTATACCCCTCAATGGCCGAGTCCGCAGTACGCCACTAGAGGGGGGGGGGGGGGGGGGGAACATTCTGGCATATGCCCTTCGATCCCGGGCCCCCATCTCGCTTTCTTCTTGAAACATTTTATCGACGCATTTGAGGGATTCACTGGAAATAATTAGGAAGATTATTTTGAACGTGCACAACAAAATTCCATGTGGTCAGTACATTTTGCAATTACATGAATCGTGCATCACACGAGTATTGAAAAGCTGGCTATACGGATCGCATAATCTTAATGGATGCTTCTTTCCATGCTCCATTTTAAAAGCAATTTGCTGATTAGTGATAACTGAACCCCGAACTGGACAGACGCATTAAGAGCTCACAAGCCCATGTATCTAATTTATGTTGCCGTCTATCAAAGTATTTGTTCATTGATATATGCTTTTAGTTAAGGACGAGGCAGATTCAGCTAGATTTATCTGCTTCAACCTTCGGCGTTAAAGCGAACAGTTTGATCAAACAAAGATTTTATCAGGAGGCCAAAACAACTCGCTGACAGTTTTCAGAAATTTCTGATGACTGTGGTTGGTGTTTTGTTAAACAGTCGCTGCAACGCAGTTATCATTTGTAAATGTAAGGGTAATAAAACCTACAGCGAGCATTAAAAGTTATCTGCTATACAACGATTCAGCAACGTTAACATTATCTTCATTTAAGGTTTGCATAGCTTTTGAGATCATGGACGAAGGTGTCACAAGAGAGTTCCCGAACAACACTAGCGCGAACTCTTCGATTTTTGATTACCGTCAAGATAACTTGACTGTCTTTCAGAAATGGATCCGGGGGGATGACTTCCATGTCATCCAAGTCTGCGTGACTCTCTTCCTCGTCATCATGATCGTACTCGGGCTCATTGGTAATCTCCTCATTGTCATTCCTTTCAAGTCCAAGAATATTCGACGGGTGACTTCCAATGCCTTCATCGTTCACCTCGCCGTTGTCAACATTGTCAACATAATTGCCGTATACCCAATCCTGCTGGCTATTCTTTGGTTAAAAATTGGGTTCACATTGCATACTTGTGTGACTGTATACGTAATTTTCGACACCATTTTCTTATCTCCAGCGTTCTTCAGCATTTTATGCGTGGCTGTGAACAGGTGCCTCTTGATTAAATCTCCAAAGAAGATGTTTCCTGTATACTGTCACAAGAAAGCTATCATTATTATTTTCATCATGATGTATTCGCTCCTATTGTTTAAGGCAGCTCTGAAAGTCGTTTACCTGGACGTAAAAATTTATCCTCACTGTATGATTTACGGAGTAACAGAAACATGGGTGAAATATTTTGATTATCTCATAAAATTCCTCTTCACCTTTATCCCTATTTTAGTCATACCTATATGCCATGCCATCATTCTTTGTACAATTAGGGAAAGTCGAAAACGTATCACAAGTGTCAAGGAAAACGAGTTGCAGACTTCAAGGCATATAATGCTTTCGACAGAAGCAGACAGAAGAGTTCCAAGTTTATCGACGAATTGCTCACTGCCATTAAATGGAACGTTTCCAGTATGTGATGCTGGAGATCGCAAGGTGTCAGGAGTCATGAGGAGCCATGAGGATCAAGAGGCCCCTTGCTGCAACAAAGAATGTGCTACTGATAAAAGCTTGAAAACGATTTCAGCTCCCACAGTAACACTTTTTGAACGTAGGAATACCACCGATATGCAGAAATATGAATTCCAAGCCTCACAGGGGAGTTTGCAGGCAAGAGAAAGGTGCAGGCCTACATCTTCCGAGCTAAAATCTCAGGATATGAAAACTGTGTTAAGCAGAGATCAGAGGAATCAAAGGACATTGAAGACACAGCCAAATCTAAAACATGGAAACAAAGCAGAGATTCGACTAATGAAAATGATGATTGTGATGTACATTATTATGCTCCTCGCGTGGGTTGGAGACTTTGTTGTAAATTCTAATACCACACACATTTATACTCATTTTCTTTTTTCCGTTATGGGCGACCTCATACCCTTATGTCATGCTATTGTGCCGTTCGTATACCTTTGGGGTAACCGCAATTATCATGAAGTCATTAAATCTGTGCCAATTCTTCGACTCTGTTGCCGAAAGTAAATGCAAAGGAATGATTATTTTAAGAATAATTTCAGGCACAGACATAACCTTGGCAGATACCCCCTGGTAGGCCCGAGTACCTGGCTGAGTAATTGAGGTAACAATGAACACTAAATGAAACATTTATAGTCATCTTTCAACGGACACTGGGAACTATTTAAACTAGAATAACCCAACCAAAATTAAAATATCACATGCACAAAATACCGTTGCATTTTCTACTTAGTAGATTTTAATAATGGTCCCCATGATAATGTGCTGTTTTCTCTTTTGACACTCAGCATTCTGAAACAACCAGAAAAATAGAAGTAGCAAACACGATGTAATTCATATTGGTGTAATTTGTTATTACAAACATTTATTCTTCTTACATACGACGAAAGTGTCGGGGTACAATTCTAGTCTTTTCTTACAATTTTATACAGTACAAGCGATAATACACAGCTGACCCACAATAAAATACATACAATGAACTGTCAGCATGCTCATGTTGTTTTTCTGCTACATAAATAGTTACATAAAACATATATCATTGTCCACTCACCTCTTACTCGGGAGTGCAACAGTTAGTAAAATATTTCTAGGAGCTGTAATAATACTACATATTGATCTGCACTGAAGCATCTTAAATTGTCACAAAGCACAGCTTTCTTTCACACAGTGACAGTTTGATGTAGTAGAATAGAAGTGATAATCTCACAACAGAACATGAGAGCATGGATAATAAGAACAATCTACATTTAGTTCAGTATATTTGATAGTAATCATCAAACAACTTGGAGCTTCTATCCTTCCCAAATACTTTTTAGCCTCTTGGTGGCTTGTAGACAGTGTGTATGTGTTCACAAGCAAGTGAGGCTTCAAAAATGTTCCCCTTAAGCATCCTAAATAATTCTTTTAATGATACTTACATGCAAACTTTCTGTTGATATGGGTGCCGTGTATGTGTGCATACATTCAAATAAATCGTCTATTGAGAGGTAGAAGGGCATTAACCTCTGTATTAAACTACAGGAGATAATGCCTTTCTCGCTCTCAAATGAGGATACACAGATCATGTATATGTACGTATATACTGCATATATTCTTGACATGGCTTTGGTGACCTATAGCATCCACAATAAGCAGCATTCAGTATTGGTGAACTGCAATTTGACAAGGATTTGAACGACTTAGAACAAGATAAACATCAAGAATTCATAAGTATGCTATTGATCTCATGTCGCATCAACAAACATAAGATGTGATTTTCCACAATATTGAGGTACCTGCCTATGTGGTCATAATCTCATATTTGGAACAGATGAGCATACAAAAAAGTGTTTATATGACTTAAATGCACAAGTGGAACATTAACATTAATATCTCAAAAGCAAAGTGTTTACGGAGAGTCAGAAGTGACACTACTTTTGATATATTTTTCACATAAAGTTACGGTAACCAAACTTTTGGCTCTGGGATGAAATGCTGTAGGCTGCCTGTCATCTCTAAATAACAATTCGAAATATATTTTGTCTCACACGTTACTCTACGGGTTTGTGTATACTTTGAGTCTGTTTCGCGAAGGTCATATATCTAAGTTCTTGACAACCCAAAGGGACATGTGTTGTAGAAATATCACGTTTCAATTGGATGTCCACAATTTTAGAATTATGACGGTTTAAAAAAAAAAAGCAGGCCCTATATTGTATTAAGCTGAAAGCCCAACTAGACCTTGGATCTGAAAAAAATTCACAGAAAACAATATTGTTAAGTCGATTCAATTTCACAGTTCCATTGATACCACTTTTTGAAGTGTGGACTTGCCCTTAAACAAATCATTACCACATGCCAAATAGGCACATAGTAAATTAAAATCTCCAAACTGTAAAGCTTGCTCACCATAAAATCTTCACATCAAAACAATGCAATGGTTTGGATCTATCAAAACCATTTGAATTCTTCAAATAATTGAGAAATATAAACAGATTACAATGAGAAATATAAAATAAGTAATTTCCTAGGCTTTCAAGAATAAGTCAGATTACACATCTGTCAACGGCTCATATTAGAAATAGTGGAAAAGAAAATTTTGTGAAGTCCCCTATCAAGAAGTCTATTCTTTTCACTTCAATTTGCTTTCTATAAATACTCATTCTTTTTTAAATACAAACCCTAGGAAATGCTACTTCTACTCTACTTTGGAATGGTTACAAGTTTTGGGTGAGAAATAGTAAAATTGTAAGCGATTTTCAATGTTCATATATACACAGATATATCATGTTTCAAATGTCTCATTGTGTAATTGTTTAAACTTCCCACCTACCAACTCTCAATCATATTTTGAGTCCTTTAGAAGAGATATACATCATGGAATAAAGGAGCTGGTTCAAAGCTGAAGCTATTGATGTCAATGCAACAGGTGTTTATTGTTAAAATCATATTTCTTACCATATTCATGGAATTATGGATAAATCATGTTTTGTTTTATCTATGGACAATTAAGTTCCAAGAGTAATACTGGACTGTGTTCTAGAAGTTGAATGAATAAATAAATAAGAATGTTTCAATATACTGAAAACATTTGACAATATCAATTTATGCTATTTCTAGAAAATGAGAATTTCTGTAGCCTTCCATTATTAACTACTCATTTAAATTACATTTCCTCTCTCCTTTTTCTCTATTGTATGGGGAGATAAAATGTTCGAAGTGATAAAGTCATGAACTTTTTATTGGTCACCAATCAAATCCCAGGATTGCTGCATTGTTTGGATTGTATGTTTGGTTTGTAGCCAATGGTCAACATTGGCCTCCAAGCGCTGGTACTATTACTCACTGGACTAATTGCTTAAAAGGAACCTAGCTGGAAAAAAAGGCTAAATTAATGAAAGCCCTTTTCATCCAATAATGAATTGTCAAATGTGATGTGTACATAAAAAGTATATAGGAAAATTTGTTTGAAAGATGTAAGAATCTTTATTTTCAATGTACGTACATGTATTGTGAAATATATGTTATGGGGCACAACATAAATCATGTCTTATACGATCCCAGCAATACAAATGTATAAAAATGATAAAGACCAATTTGTGATAGATTTTTATGTCTAGCCCAAAATATAATCTGCTCAACAATGGGAAATGTGTATATGTGGAAGAAAAGGATAAAGGATAAATCTGGCAAGCTTTGAAGAATTTGTTTGTTCAAATAATGAAGTTAACTACATATTTTCTGATTAAATAAACAAAACAGTAGATATAATGTTTCAGAATTGTGAACAGTGAGTCAAAACAAATTTTTAATTTAATTATTGATTGATTTGCATGGAGGACTTTGTTTGCTTCAAGAAAAATTAAGTAGTTTATGATGGACAATTGTTTTTTTCTTTTGTTATACTAAGTGGAATGGTCAGAGAAGTATGAAGATTTACGATTACATAAAATGATCTCATTTCGTATTTATTTGATCATTCATAAAATTTATATATATATATATATATATATATATATATATATATATATATATATTGGTCAGAAATACTTGATATCCACATTAAGGTTAAAATCATGAAATAACTTCATGTATATAAACTAAGGGTTTCAATAAAGGAAAATCATTCTGAATTAAACTTTACAATAATAGTAATAAGTTTGATTCACTACAGGACTTTTCGTTTTGTCAGTATCAGAAGTAAAAAAAAAAGAATAAACTTAATACAGAATTAAAACGTGGCTATTTTTTTTTCTTAATCAACTTCATGAATATTCTAAAGTGAATATCTCACATGTTTGTGAAATTCAGGAAGAGAAACCCACCATGACGAATATGGCCTAGATTTCACAGTTGAAATGATTTCAATCACCACAGCAGGGTAAGTCACCTCACATAATATCTACCAGGGCAAAAAATATGCAGGGGCAGCTCAAGTAGCCCCCTAAAATGCTTAAAACCCCATTCTTTGGGGCGACCATTTTCATCTGAGTCGCCCTTGCCTCAGCTCCAAAAATAAGCAATTAATTTGCTAATCGTGATCTAGGAGCAGCAGAATTATCATTTCTTGAAACGACATAAAGATTAACGCATCATACTGATACTCAATTACGCATACTCTCAAGGAGAAAATTGTGCTATCAGCAATTCAAAGTCAACATAGCTCACTTGGGCCTAGAAATAGCTCCTTGTAAAGTTGTCCACAGGAGCCATTTTTTTCAGTGAATAGCTCTTGTGGGGAAAAAAAAAATTTCCCCTGATATCTACCCTCCTTTACAACTTTGATTTGCAAAATCTTATTTGTAGAAATGATGGAAGAGGAATGGGAAAACTTTAGCACCTAAAACTTGTTTGCCCGGTTGCTTCAATACATCTACCGTAAGGTAAAATAATGATATTTTGATGACTTGGCAAGGGCCATGGAGAAGCTAGTTTGTGGACAGGCAAGAAGTTCTATTCTGATATAGAATTTTACAATGTTTAAAACAAGCAAGTGGCACAATACAAGGTAATTCTGAGGCTTGATAGTGAGAGGTTAGGAATTTCCACAGAATTAAAAGAGACTTTAATACACTGAAAACTCCAGGATACAACATAAATGACATCTACCAAAGATCATGTGAATAATAAATAACCAACAAAAAAAAAAAGTTAAGGAAATCAACAAAGTTGTCCCTAACATATCCATTATACTCAGGCCCTATTATGGCATATGTCAATGAGGATTAACTGTGATTCTGTGAAATTAGGAAATCAGGAACAGTAATGGAATTTTTGTTTTCACAGAAAACAGGAAAAATGCATGGTACCAGCCAGCTTTCTGCTATAAATGATCATTTCTAAACATACCATACATACCAAGCAGTCATTGGAAAGACCCACAAGCACAAACAAAATTTTACATAGCATACGTAACTTTAAGAAAATCAAAACTTGTTTCTACAGCGTGCAAAGTAAACTTTACAAAAGCTACAAGAAATTATTTTGTTCACATCAGCTCCATATGATACACTGCCTCCTCCTCATTATAAAATGGAATGCGCCCAGATTGGCCATTGGTTAGTATTCCACTGGGAATGTGCTTTTCTTGTGGCTGAGATGATACCAACAAAGCAATGTCTTTTTCTCTGGTGACCGCGAGTTCTGGTAATAAAGGAAAGTAGATTCTAAAGGCTTGTTCAGATATGGCATGATAAACCACCACGACAAATCCCCGCAACATTTTTAGTGTTCAGATATGGTGTGACAAACCATGCCACTCACTGTTAATGAATGCGCAATAACGCGTCGACTCTCGAGTGAAAGGGAGTTTTGTCAAAAGTTGTCCAGACAAACTCATGACAACATATTCTGCACTACCAGTAACTTTTTAAGAATATGATTGGTCCAAAGTTTATTGCAGCCCGGTGACACAAAAAAAGACGTTTCCTGTCTCAGCGACATTTTTTTTTTTGCCCCTTCATATCCCATAGACTTGTTCATTAAAAGTGTCGCAGGGATTTGTCACGGGGGTTTGTTGCGCCATATCTGAAAAAGCCTTTACTGAATCCAACAAGATTGGATGGTCAAAACTACAAATACATTACGCCTGTTACAGTCAAACCTGTCTATAAAGGCCAACCAAGGAAAACAGAAAAAACAAATGGCCAGTGGCAGGTTCTACCACATATATTTCTTCTTCAAGGAAAGCAATGAAGGTGGCCACTGTAAAAAAGTGACCACTACGACAGGTTGACTGTACATGATTTCAGTACAAATTATTTGCTTGCTTAGGAATGAGCTTAGAAACTTGAAAATGCACTTGGTAGTCCTGATACATTTGCAAATTCATATGAGTTGTGCTATCAGTGAACATGATTATCAGAAAGTGCTTTTTTCAGTCTCCTCATATTTTGCTGGTCTGAACAATCTGTATAAAGTCTGACAAACAGTTCAGAATGGTTTTAGCCAATTTCTGAGATGGCATTCCCTAAGTGAAACTCAAGATTTGGAATAATTTACACTACCAGAGTGTCCAAATCTATACCACAACCATGGTTGATCTACCATTTCATTTGATGAGTAAAACCATGCTCCATTATCACAATTCCAAATATCATAATCTTTTTTAAAATGCTACATTTTCATGGAGAAAAATGATACATGAAAATGTACAGGGTCTTTCACATAAAGTCAGTCTGCAACAAGAACTTCAAATTGGCCTTCTCCTAAAATAAAGGATAATACAAAATTATGCAAGGGGAAATTATACGTCTTTGTGATTGCTTCTAACAAAAGAAAAAGCACTTCAAAATTTGTGTAAGGACACATTTTAAATCTGTCAATCTTTTTTCCAGATCATGAAAATCTTGAGTATGATAAAATAAGATCAAGCATTAAGAAAAAAATGAAAAAGCAGTCTAGGGCCATGCTGCATAGTATTTTTAGATGGTAAAGACAGCCCTTTGGCCTATGAAATGATATAATTCACAGAATCATACATATATGTATAAGCTTTGGTTTCAAAACTTAACAGATCTTCTATAAATTGACAGCACGTACACCTTGCATGTTGGACATACTTTCAATGTTTGAAAGTGAGCAATGTTTGAAATTACCATTCTTGTTTGGGTGATCTTTTCTCTTTAAGAAACATGATACAATTTTTAAAAAAGCAGCAATTATTTTTGTTATCTAGCAGATTGTCATAGATTGCAGGGGTCGGCAATGAAGTGCACAGCTACCACACCCGCACACAGACACCTTTGTGTAATTGAAATACCCTGATAATATAATAATGTACAAATCTATACTGTCGAATCTGATGAAACTGACTGATGTGTGTCAAGAAAAATGATACAAAAAATAACAATATTCATAAATTCACATGCAGCATGACCCCAATCTATTATCAATAAATATCTCACAAATCAAGACCACTATTATTTGATCTCAAAATATAGAATTTCATTTCTCTGTACACATAGTATATTCATGAACTATATATCTGCATGACATAATCCAATGTGTTCATGGGCAGCACAATGATTACCCAACGAGACTGAAGTGTTCAGAGTGATTTGCACAAACTGCCGTAACATTACCGTGTTACTGGATTATAAAAACATACTACATACTACTTGTGAAAAATGGTACACATATAATTACTGCAGATAAAACAATAACTTCTTCGATGGAAGTATAGCAGTATCCCAGCATTGTGATGGCTGGACCTCCTGCAACTAGACAATCCCAAAAAAGCGAAGTGGAGCCAGTCCATTCTTGCACTTCTCAGCAGTCTCTGATATCTCTGAACTGGAACTGGACTTGTTCTTCACCAAATTTGACATCTATAAAAAGCGATGCTGAAGTAAATGAGTGTGGCAACTTGAAAGAATCTATAAATCACTACATTTTGGCTTGGCCATGTCAGAAGTCTGTATCGCAATTATTTTGGTTTTTAGCACTGTCCTTTGTATCAGTTGTCTTTGCACCGGGAGGAGGGGGCGGGGGTAACATGGTAGGTCTCTGTATCGATGCTGATTTGGGTTTACTGTTTGGTGATGGAGGGTTGGGAGACAGACAGGTGCCATCGATGCTGTCCCGTCCTGACCCAGGACGCTCCTTGGTTGGACTAGGTACAGCAGGTATTACAGGTACTACAGGTCTATCAGGCTTGGTGGGCTTCTCAGTAATAGGAGGCTTCTCAGCTACAACAGGTGGCTTTTCAGCCATGATGGGTGGTTTATCAGTGACGACGGGCTTCCCCGCGATGGCCGGTTTTTCACTTTTGGGAGGCTTTCCCGCTATGGGAGGCTTGTCAGGCGGGCGCTCGGGTTTGGTTATAGTGCCGTTTGTGGTTAGCGAGCTTGACTCGCTCTGTTTTCTTGATATCTCCGGACTACTGTGATTGTTTTGAGTATTCTGATTTGATGGCTGGGTTGTTGGAGGGATGGAATTCCTCGTCAGGCTGTTCGTTGGGGATGGGCTTTGTGAGACTGGTGGGGGAGGGGCGTGTGATCTCTTCACTGACTTCCTAGGGATTGTAGAATTTTTGATTGGTCTGGTGGAAAAATGATCACACAAAACTGAATTAATCTACTTCATAGAAACATATTTCAGCATGTAACAAGATTAACTCGTCAACTTTGCACCAAAACAACATTCATTGGTTATTCAAACAGCACGATGCATAGTTCAGCAAGAAAACACTGAAAATTCTACGTGTATTTCTACAAAGCATGGAAAGAAACCTCCGAGTGAATAATGAATAGCATTGGTAACAAAGAACCAAAATCCAGACTTGAGGCACAACACTTTTTACTAAAAATTAAATCAAAACAAACAGGCAAACAAACAAACAAACAAACAAAAAATCAATTACACTGACAGAGGTAATAAAATTCCACCCAATGCACACAAAATTAAAAAATGGGAAAATTTTGAAATTTCAAGGTGAAACTGAATCATGAGATAAAAAATAGATTATGTATAAATTTTTACTAATGCAATCTTTCTCCATGTAATATATATGAATAAATATTCAATAAATACATCTAATATACTTTCGAGGATGGACATAAAAATTCATTTTGGAAAATATGACATGGAAAAGAAAACAAATCACCAACTGCAACCCATTTCTAATATGAAGCACCTGATAAACAATTTCAAAGATACATGTAAACCACCTATCTACCTCCACTGAAAATCCATCATAGCAAAATCACAGCACCATTATTAGATCATTTTCTATGGACTTTTAGAAAGTGAAGCATTTTTGTTTTTTGTGAATTTTGAATGGCCAATTTGCAAGAAATTAAAGAAAACATATGAATGAACACACAAGAAATTTGCAAGCACATGAGAAGTGAAATGAAAACTAAAGTTACTCAGAGAAACTGAGATGAAATGGGAACAAAGTGAGTGAGAAATATGCACACAAAATGATCACATGAAACAAACAGTAATAAAACATCAACAATGAACTAATGAAAACAACATAAAGAGGGTGTGCATGGAGTTCAAGTGGATACTCGAAGGGGAACGTATGCAGATTTTACGGCACATTCTCTGGTGATGACTGCCATGAGATCAATTTCTAATTTCTTCATTCCTGGACCTGATATCATAATTAACCAACTGCTATTACCCTAACCTTAAACCAAATCTTAACTGAAGTCATAACTTAACTTAATGGATAAAATTAAGTTTAGGAAAAGAAGAAATTTCACTAGAAAACAAGATGCAAAGTGCATGTAATCAATGCCACATAGTTAATCTACATATAGGTCATCTCTTATAGTACAAATTTCCTTCCTAAACCTCTAAAACAACATACTTTGCAGCTCTCTTCCAACTCTGAGGCAGGAATGTACTTAAAACATGTACCAGGTAAGATTTTTTTTGCAATACACGATGCCATACAAGTTATGAATTAAAACAGGAATTTGAAACACTGATTTGATTACACAAAAGCATCTTATTATACCAAAAAATTTCTACCATGCAAGTTGCATTTGGTATTTTTTTATACAGTGAATGTGAATGTATAATTGTATCATTTGATATTTGGAAATGTGGCATGACAATAACATAATGCACAGCATGATGCAGAATGAAGTACTGAGGGGGAAGGGAGTGGGAAGGAGGGGTGGGGGAGAAGGAGAGAGAGGGGAGGGGGAGGGGAGAGGGTGGTAAGGAATGAGAGTAGGGGAAAGACAGTACTACACACCTGCCAACGCTGCAAGTCAAGAAATAGGGACGATTAAGAAACTGTCGAAAAAGGGACATTCCTGAATTTCCTATACATTACTACAGACAAGCTCTTACAAAAAAGCAACACAGGGTTGTCAAGGGTGAAAATTGCTCTTTCCTCCCCCCCCCCCCTCAAAAAAAAAATAGAGAGACTGTCCCTACTGAATAGTGACAGTTGGCAGGTATGCAGTAAGGGACAGAGTGTAATAGATATCAAATAAGAGAGGGATGGAGCATGAGAAACATGGAAGGAATAAATGAGAAATGGGGGGGGGGGGGGAAGAGGGGGGGGAGGGGAAGGAAGGAACAGAGAGATAAACTGAGAAAAAGAGAGATTGTAGAAAGAATGACAGACTATGAATGAAATGTATAGCCCTACATACAAGATATCTACATGTAAGTCAAATGCAAGATGCACTATTTATTCCCTATCATTTTGGTCCCCAAGCATCCATTCTTTCCCTACTAACTTGTTTGGTTTAAAGATGTCGACTTGGTGGATCATTTCTTTTATACTTTCTCTAATAGTGCCCCAAGTCTGGATTAAGAATTACATGACAGAGTTATTTCTATCAAAGTAAAAAAAACCTTTTAACTCCTATTCCTTCACTTTACAGTCACAAGTCCAGGTAAATTTACATTAAAATTGAAGCTAACTGAAGCTCACCATCACAAGTCCATTTATTCATATGATGGTCTGATGCATTACATGTATGTGTTCCTAATCTCCTAATTTGCTTTCTTTCGGATCAAGATGTAGAATGACTGTCTTCATTACAAACTAGTCAGATTAAGGTGGAAAATTTCCCTACCCGCTCAGCGAAACACATATAATTATTGCATTTGGTTCTGCAATTGCATGTATCAAGTATTAAAGATTTCAACTGTAACAACCACACAAGATGTCCATTATATTTCAAAACATATTTGACCAAATCTCTTTAATACTTTTGTCTGCAGTTACTTTCTTTTATTTTTTCAGTTTGCAAGTACAATCTTTGACCTCTAATAAATCAAGATTAAAATCTCATACATATTTTGGCCAAGTCAAGTTAGAACCTTTTATTTTTTTCAGATTATAGCTTACTAATAACATATCATTTTACATGATGCAGCATATAACTGCTTAACTGACATTAGAGATAACATCAAGGAAAATATACCAATTCATAAAATCCAATTTTTTACAGGAATAAAATGAAAGAGCAAGCATTTTAAAGAAGACAAAACTTTGCATGAGTAGCTGTGCTTTGATATGAAAGAATGACACCAAAAGTGTTGGGTGAAAGTGAAAAGTGAGCTTTTTCATTCTAGTACAGTCTTTCATGTTTTCTATGAAGAAAACATGAAATTGATGTGCTTCAACATGAAAGGCAAGCAGTGTAGCCCCACCATGTTTTCATCCATTTCTACACCCCACAAACTGGAATGCCAGCAACGGATTATGACTTTATGAATGGAGACCACATCCCATGAGCTTGATTTTGAGAATTATTTTTAAAGAGAGCAGGTAGGGAAAATTTTCCATGACAAATACACAAGTAAAATGCATCATATACCTAACAAACTGGCATGCTGCATGCTTCGCTACAAGAAGACACTATGGACGGGTGGTCGTCCTAGAGAGAGTTGATTTTAGGTGGTGAGCTAACTGAAGCTCACCATCACAAGTCCATTTATTCATATGATGGTCTGATGCATTACATGTATGTGTTCCTAATCTCCTAATTTGCTTTCTTTCGGATCAAGATGTAGAATGACTGTCTTCATTACAAACTAGTCAGATTAAGGTGGAAAATTTCCCTACCCGCTCAGCGAAACACATATAATTATTGCATTTGGTTCTGCAATTGCATGTATCAAGTATTAAAGATTTCAACTGTAACAACCACACAAGATGTCCATTATATTTCAAAACATATTTGACCAAATCTCTTTAATACTTTTGTCTGCAGTTACTTTCTTTTATTTTTTCAGTTTGCAAGTACAATCTTTGACCTCTAATAAATCAAGATTAAAATCTCATACATATTTTGGCCAAGTCAAGTTAGAACCTTTTATTTTTTTCAGATTATAGCTTACTAATAACATATCATTTTACATGATGCAGCATATAACTGCTTAACTGACATTAGAGATAACATCAAGGAAAATATACCAATTCATAAAATCCAATTTTTTACAGGAATAAAATGAAAGAGCAAGCATTTTAAAGAAGACAAAACTTTGCATGAGTAGCTGTGCTTTGATATGAAAGAATGACACCAAAAGTGTTGGGTGAAAGTGAAAAGTGAGCTTTTCATTCTAGTACAGTCTTTCATGTTTTCTATGAAGAAAACATGAAATTGATGTGCTTCAACATGAAAGGCAAGCAGTGTAGCCCCACCATGTTTTCATCCATTTCTACACCCCACAAACTGGAATGCCAGCAACGGATTATGACTTTATGAATGGAGACCACATCCCATGAGCTTGATTTTGAGAATTATTTTTAAAGAGAGCAGGTAGGGAAAATTTTCCATGACAAATACACAAGTAAAATGCATCATATACCTAACAAACTGGCATGCTGCATGCTTCGCTACAAGAAGACACTATGGACGGGTGGTCGTCCTAGAGAGAGTTGATTTTAGGTGGTGGGCGTGGGGGTGGTGGGTAGACTGGGCTCTTGGGGTTGTTGGAGGGGGACTGTTGGTCACCCTTTGAGGGAACAGGTGGTGGTGGTGGTAGAGGTGCTCGTCGTTTGGTGAAGTTGGTTCCTTGTTGGTGACTGTTGGGGCTGCGGCTGGTGGGTGGGGTGCTGATAAGGAGGTGGGGGTTAGGTGCAGGGTTAGAGGAGGTGTCATTACATGCCATAAGCAAAAAGTGGCAGTGTAAATTGTTTGCGGATTCAGGAGAGTTGAAGAATTATGAGAGGAGTATTGAAGGTGATGAGAGAGAAGGACAGATAAAAAAACAGAAAGATAGGCATAGAGAGAGAGAGAGAGAAGGTAGAAATATTGAGCCAATAGCACATAGGTATCATTGGGTAAAATGTGAGAAGACAAATGATTGTTAGAATAGAAAGAAAGAAAGAAAAAGAAAGAGTAACAAAAGGTGAGGAATGACAGAAAGGTCATAGCCAATTTACATTATAAGAATGAGAGAAGAAGGCAATGGAAAGGTTGAGGTAGATGGATAAAAGGAAGAAAGGGCAAAGAACCAAATGAAAAAGGGTATTTGGGAACATTTTGGTTCAATGGGAAAAAGAAAATAAGGACATCAATTTTAGGGAGGGGTTTAAAAGCCGCAACCACGGGACGCCATGTGCATCAAGCATGAATGGAATAGGGAGGGATCACAACAAATAAAAAGAGAAAGGGGGTAAAAGGAAAGGTAGAGTGGCGAAATTAATAACAGTGGTTAGAAAACACACCATTCCACTTCATATAATGTGTTATATCACTGATCAATAATTAAGATAGGATAACATCATAAATCTGTGCCACCTCCTCCCCTCCCCCCCAAATAAGAATATGATAATGATGACACATGATCTGAAATATCAATAATCTACTTGATCCATATCAAGATCAATTTTTTCTGCTTTAAACCCTGAGAAACGTTGATCGTGACAACCAAATTACTCGTCATGATACACTGAATATAAATGTCTCCAAGAAGATAAAATAAAACTTGTGGATTCTGATAAGGTCTAAATCATAATTACACTGTATCTGCTAACTGTATCAGCCATTCTGATATTTGGATATCATGATAAATTGAAGAATGGACAATCCAATGCAATTACGACCTATATTTTTTTGCATCATACAAAGGTGAGTGATTTCATAGAAAAAGAAGCCAAAAATTAAGTGAAAACTATCATGTAACAATACTACAAGAATAAATGGTTACTTTTCATGTATACTGGTATGAGTAATGACATCAAAGTCTTCTAAAAACATGCCAGTCATCTAGACTAATATAGGCTCATATGTATCTATTCCAAAGCAATTTTCAAACAAACTATGGCATTAGGTATATAGAGTACGTTCAGCACTATAATGCAGATGAGTACGTCTCTCAAAGTATGAATGAGTGTGATGTTTCTGAAGCTAGAATACTTCATGGTAGCTACAATGACATTATATGAAGTGACATGATGTCTGTAACCACATAAAACATACAAAACTTAAAAGAAAACAAAAAACAGCAATGCATAACAAAAATGTAACTACTCATATACCAATAAATGACAAAAAATATAGCATCAAAAGATTAAACATATGTAAGAATATACAAAATTTGATAACTAAATACAATTTAAAGTTCCTTGGTTCTTATGTACTAAGAATATTCCATATTTTCCAGAACTAAGTCACATACATTAAAGGGTAGTTAAACAAACCAAAACCTAAATGCATCCCCAGATCGTCTATAAAAGCTTGAAAGCCTGCATCCACATTTTCATATATATGTAAGTAATGCACAGCTATAAAGCATTAAACTATTAGAGAATGATTTGATGTTGAAATTCAAGCGTTTAATTTCATCTATATCTCACTGTAGTGAACACAATAGTAGGCTATGTCGTTTAGCAATATTGACAATGGGATAAGTGCTAAGAGTGTTTTTTATACAAAGGGGGTAATTATCCTAGGGGGGAGATGTCCACTGGTAGTCTGTGGAGGGATATATTTATCTGGGAATGCCTTCATTTTAATAAAACCGACTGTCTAGAAGGGAATTAGTCCAAGTGATTGTCAGCAAAAGATCAGTTAACTGGAATATTAAAGCACTAAAATTAAAGCACTGTATTTATGGCATTCAGAATAATTATTTCACCAACCCACATCTGCAAAAGTTACATGAGGCAACACATGAAAAAGGGCTCAAGAACAAATTATGTTATGAATTCTGCATGGAGAGTGCAAAGAATCATTCCACAAATTGAATAATCATTCCATGAAATAAACACAGAAAATTGTTTGATATTTTGAAGACAATGTTTACTTTAAAGAACATGACTTACCAATATGTACTGGATTACTGGATTTTTTTACACTTATGATTTAAAAGTCAAGAAAATCCCTCACTGTTTTTTTTTTAAATATGTGTCTGAATAACTATCATTACACTCATTATAATCATTAATAGACCCATTTATGCATGTTTCTTTTTAGTTATTGCTATGTCAGGCAATCTGCTGGCAAGCTTCTCAGGTGTCAAGAGCAACTTTTGTCCCACAAGTATGGATAAAATTAGGGAACAGGACTTTTCAGTACTGTATAAATGAAAAATCTCTCAAATTCCTCTCAATTTGCTCATTGTTTTTAGAGTGACAGTCCCAATATTACCGTACTTTAAAAAGCTCTACTATAAAAAATTATGTAAAAGAAAAAAACATGTTTGTAAATTATTTTGTGAATAATTGTAAGTCATATGAGCTCTTTGACAACTATTGCCTTCAAAATGTCAAAACCACCCTCGCAACCATGACATGAAAAGTGCATGCAAATGAGCAGCCATAGATCATGCATATTCAGCGATACATTAATTAACCCTCTAATGCTTACTTGTCAGCCGGTGGAGGCGGACCGCCGCCGTCTGTGGTGACCAGAGGTGCAGTCTGGGAGGGAGGGGGTGGAATGGCTGTAGGAGGGTTGGGCGGAGGGCCCGGAGGGGGGCCAGGTGGGGGCCCCAGTGGAGGGTGTGATGGGGGGATGGAATGGGTTGTTGTGGCGTTGGATGATGATACCGGTGAAGGTGTGGTCCCCTCGGGGCTCTTCAGTGGGTATGAGTTGGAGTCTGGTACCGAGTTGGCTTTTGGTGAGGGAGTTGGAGGCAATGGCGTTGGGAAATCCATCTCTGTTGGAAGGGGGTCATATAATGTGATTGGGATCTTGCTTCCATCTTGGACTATAATAGTGCACTTGTAAGTTTTTTCCTTCTTAATACCACATGATAAATTTGAATATTACTTTAAAAATTTTCCTTCAAGTAATTATTTCCAATATCGGTATTTTTATTTTTCAAATCTAAAACCAAAACCTTTGAGATGAACAGGTTCCAAAATATAAAGTGCTCTGTATTTTGTGTGGAGAGCCCTGATCACATCGTCGCTGAATTCACGAAGTGGCACGCGCGACCGCAGATGCGCGAAATCACTTTTTGAGTAAAATCTGTTTTTCAACAGCTCATTGCCATTTGTTAAGAAGTTAAGCTGTATGATTCAAGCACAGATAGAAAGCCAAGTATCTACTCTCACCTTCCATGTAGAATCGTACTCAAACTAAGTTCAAATCTTAACACAATAAAGCTTCAAATGCAGGTGTCGTTTTGTAGAAAATGTTGCTTCAGCGTAGGAAGAATCCACGAAGTGGTACTTTGTGTAGAAAGCAAGTACGATTTTACGCACCCAAAAAATATCACGAACTGGCACAAGCTCTCGTTTCGCGCTACAGCACGAGAAAAAAATTCACGAACCGGCCCAAGCGCACGCGCCGTTGAGTTTTCTGTACAGAACTCAATGGCGTGTAACGGCACGCACCCTTGTGCCGGTTCGTAAATTTTTTTAAATGTAGATTTTCAGGCTCGTGTCGTTTTTGCACTTTAATTATCTTTTTAATTACACAGAATTGGGTTCTAAAATTTTGTGAAATGAAAGACAATGGCCAGAGAATGATAAAACTGAAAATAACTCAAAATTGACTTCGGATGCAATTTTGGGGGTTTGTGCCACTTCGTGAATTCAGCGACGACAAGCATGCAAGCATGATGTTGTGTTTTCACAAACCAACATTTTTTTCTCCAAGCCATTTTCATAACTGTGTCACAAACACACGGTTCTTGCAGCACTGCATACACGTATGATCAGGGCTTTGTAGTGCATCTGTTAGATGATGTAGGCCTACTTGTATATGAGTCGGGAATGTGCAAGAGTATGGGACGGCGGTCTTCTAACTTTGTATTCTATGACTGAAATATCACCATGGGAAGAAGAGATTAGGCCAGACTCATTCCATTGATTCATGATGTGTAACATCGGAACCAAACTCAACTCTACTACAGCTGAATTCAAGAATGGATACACAAAATCATCATACTAGGAACAAGAAGCATAATATAACATTCATTTCAAATAAAATATAAGAAATAAATATGCTACTTAAAAATGATATGAATGAAGACAGGAAATCCGATGATTAATACCAAAAGTCAGATATTCCCTCTCCCTAAGAAAATGTCATTCCCAAAATGCCATTCCCACTTCCTTGACGAAGAAAGGCTACTGTTTCCACCAAATGTACATCGACAAATCATGCGAACATGATAGAATGCAGTCTACAGAAGGAAAAATCTTGGTTGATATAATATCTCAATGCATTTATCAATTCAACATTCATAACAGAAGGACGTATCTCAACATGCTTTGGAAATGATGCATAGTTCTGGAAGAAGATCTACGAGTTATCTTATATCAACCTGTTGAATATCGAATTTTCTCTTTCCCATAGACTTAAAACAGGGGTCATCCGGTTCCAGTAGTCAAAAGGTTAAGAGTAATACACTTTTTTTCCCGTAAACCTCTTCAGGGTGCCGTTGCATAAAGACTTGCTATTATAGTAACTTTGCCATCAATGGTAACTACCATGGTAACATTGCTCGACAGCCAATCAAAATCCAGTTTTCCATGAAAGTTACCATTGATGTCAAAGTTACTATAATAGCAAGTTTTATGCAATGGCACCCAGGAGAAAAAGCTCACCAAAAATGGAAAATGATTCAATGTTTGTAAACCATTGTGGTAATTTACCAGTTTCACAGCAATATGCTAGAAAAGAACAGCAAAATGTGAATATTCAGCTTTGATCTTATTGTTCCTCTAACCCACCCCCCCCCCCAAAAAAAAAAACCCCAGACCTAACTATTACACTCACATTAGAGTTATCTTGATATTCTGCAAAGGACTTATGTCAAACCAAATACAGGAATAAAAATTGCATGCAGAAAACCTCATCTCTTCTCTATCTTTTCTACATGTATGTTTGATATCTGCTAGAACTCTTCACAGCTACTGATAAACTACCCCAAAATCAACTTGACTTCTGCCTGGTGAAAGATGATTAATATAACCAATGCTAACTCTTCAGTGAATCTATGCATCATTTCTGCACATCAAGCTGACAACTTACAGGATAAAAGCTGAACAAGGAACAAGATTTGCATTGTAACACATCGATGCTATAGAAACTCTTTAAATGGGTAGAAAGTGAAAGCTACTCCGCATCGATTCATTCATAATACGAGGCCAAGGGACATTAAGAACAGCTTAGGTGGTTATCAATTGTCAGTCTGCTCTCACCAATGGCACTGCTACCCAATAAATTTTAGTGCTTAGTACAGATTAAGGGAAGTAGAGACAGTCGTTGCTTTTGAAATTTGTGCAGCTTACACATGTTGGTGAAATTTGGAATTTGTGCTCTTATTCCTGATTACTGTTTTTTTTTTTTTTTTTTATTCCACCGGGTGCTCAAATAATCTGAATAAATAGTCTGAGTGCAAGCTGATATTCAAAATATATATATATATAATTTTTTGGTAATTGAGAGGGTAATTGTGAATATCTTTACCCTAAAAAGACTGGGATATTTTGGTGGTATTGAGGACTGGGGGGGGGGGGGGGGTGGGGCATAAAAGAACTCCTTAACATCTTGCCCCAACATAACCAATTGCCGTAAAATTTCACAGACCTTGAGAATTGCGTTAAGAACATAAATCCATCATTATTTTCATGCAAATCTTTCTTGTTGTTGCTTAGTATTTTAACTCATGCAAATTCTATCATGTGTAAATTCACATTTTGAGTGATTATCAAGTAATGACAGACCCAGTAGATGAAATTTCTATGCAGGAAGTTCTTTATAAACACTGAACATTATAAAAAAGAAAAAACAAAGTCATATCAATTCCTATGTATTGACAGAAGAAAGTCAGAAAGTGGCGAGGCATGAAATGTGGCAGTTTGAATTGCGCGGGAAAACTTTTTGAGGGGAAACCACCATGCCCCCCAGTCCTTTGAGGGATAAAAAGAGGTGCACTCTTGATGGTATATAGCTATAATTTTGCATATTGACCCACAATTCCCTATAATATTGAATGCTAGCAATAGATGTTCCCATCATTTTAAGAATTCAGAAAAGATGTTAAGAAGGTGTTACTATGGCAACAAGAAGCTTACCTCCAGGGAAGTACCATTCTGCATTAGAGATGAAGGACTCCACAATACCTGGTGCTGCTCCTATCGATGTTCTGAGAGATGGAAGGAAGCAAAGGGCTTAGTCATCTCAGGCGGTATTCAATTCAATTCAGCGCATGGAATACGTCAGTATGTTACTTAGCATTTTACTTGGCTAAATACTGCGGCTTAGCCCACATTCTGATCACATTAAGTATTTTACTTTAGCAAGAAAATTTTAAGGCAAAATACTTACTGATAATCACTGTGACGTCATGAATCCATTCCAAATAACGCAAAATAGAGGCATGGCATTTTATGCACGGTTATAAAACTTAAGGCATCATGAATGTGTATGTATGAAAACTGCAAGCCAGCCAATCAGGCTTCCAATGTTTTTTGCTTAAGTCTGCTATGTGGATGTCTTAGATTTAGGGTGAAATACTCAAATAATTCAATTGAATACTGAAGCTAGTTAAGTATTTCATATAATGAGAAAACTGAGGAAAGTACTTACAATTCTCATAAATGTATCAAACTGAATACCATCCCAGGAGACCAGTTCATTCATACACTACTGAATGATCCATCCTTTTCTGACCAGAAAATGTCATGTGCTATGATGAGGGAGAGATTTTTAATCAGCTTCATCCTTCTTTCATGTGCCCAATCATACCAAGGCCGTGTTTCATAAAACTGACCATTGATGGTAACTTTGCCATCAATGGCAACTTCCATGAAAACCTTGAATTTGATTGGCTGTTGAGCAATGTTACCATGGTAATTACCATTGATGGCAGAGTTACCATCAATGGTAAATTTTATGCAACGTAACCCTGAGCATGGTAGGTGATATGACGTGGGAAAGATTTTTCATCAGCGTCATCTTTCTTCTTTCACTTACCCAAAGTCATCCTTTTCAGACCAGAGCATGTTAGGTGCTATGACGAGGGAGAGATTGGATGAGTTCATCTTGTTCTTATCACTCTTGTCGGCTACTATCTTCAGGAACCGACAGAGGTATCTACACGTGGAAGAAAACAAGGTGAAATCACAGTATAACTTTTTCTAACAGAAGGCTAATTCTTAGTACAAGTAACTTAATTAACTAAGCACTTTCCAGAGTATTATTAACCCAAGTCCTCATATTCAACGACAAATCTGGACTTAAACTCCATTCCCCCTGGAAGCATTCCAGTTACTACATGTATGGTAGGACCCCCATCTCCCTGTCAGGGTTAAATTTCTTGTTGTTGATACTTACTTTAAGTTATCATAGTTGCACTTTGGGAGTTTCTTGACGACCTTATTCAAGGCTTCCTTTTTCTGATTTGGATCCTTGATGCTGAGAACACAAAAAGAGGAAATACTAGTAAGAAGAAGAATGTTTAGAATAATGCTGATCAAAAAAAAAGGTTCACACTTTCAAATAAAAATAATAATGATTATATCAATAACATGTTTGATTTTAACAAGAACCTTTGAGGGGCACACAGAGGAAAACATCTTAAAAGACATTCACTGAAAAAAAAGAGTTGCAATTTCCATATAAAATTATAGCTGCAAGAAGTAATGGGTTTAGACAAGGTAAATTAAGGAACACTTTCATTTTATAAGACGATTCAAAGGTACAATCACTTGCTCTATAGTGAATGTTTTCTCTCATTAGACAATACATATGCACGAGAAGATGTCTCACTGCTTTCTATACATCCTAACAAGAAAAGCTCAAATACCCTCCGTTTGTCACATGAAATCTAACTTACCTGCCAGCTTCAATGAACTCTGAATAGAGGTCAAAGGTTAAGAGAGGAGCTGGAAGTTCCCTCAAATACAACTTGAGTACACCTGCAGGAAGAAAATATCATACGGACTGCATCTTTTGAGGTACTAGCAAGGGTTTAAGTTCAAACAGGAATAATAACATGACATGACATGAATTATTTTAAAACTTATTTGATCAGCTTTCCTTCTTCAAATTGGTAACACCAGTATTTCCTTTATTGCTACATTTTTCTTTCAAAAAGTTATGTATCCGAAAAGAATATAAACTGACAAAAACTATTCTGAGAAGATGAAAATGTTGCCAATTTGAATTGAAAACAGTGAAAAGTTTCACTAACATTGCCAAAGCACAAATACTGAAACAACTAAAATGGGTACAGTATGTGCTGATTTTTTTTTTTGTTCTCTTTTTCTGCTCATGCATTTAGTATGATTTCTAGGGGCTCAGCATAAAAAAAATTAGTGGGCAAAACCACAGTGTGTTAAATATGTGGAGTACTAGTGCTGGAAAAAAATGACCATTATAAGAGATACCTAGCACAGGACTTGCTGCTAGGAATTTATCAAATGTTATCCCTTTATTCATGGTAGGGAAAAAAAGGAATTTTTATTGTTCAATTTAAGCTCACATATAAGACTACACACGAATGCTTGAGCCAAACACTCAAGCTATTTCTTGTCATACTTTGAACGTGAGGACATCTGAAGGGCAATCCTTTTAAGAATTTCTTCTTGTTGATTTCTACCACGACACTCTTCCAAACTGATGTAAAAAGACTAAGAAAACTCAGAAATCATCTTACACCTCGTCCTAGAACTCAAGCTTGTCTTTAAACACACTCAGCTATCCACTATTTCAATACTTTGCTGATGTAAGATAAGACTGTACGGTATATTCCATACTTTCAGTTAGGAATAGAACTCACCTGCAATGGAGTGCTCTTGGAATTCAAAGTCCACTAAATCAAGCTCAACGTTGGCATCAAATGCAGCCTTGACAGGAAGCAATAAAAAGATGAGACATCATAAACACAGATTTATATTCATTTTTCAGTCACACATCTATGAATATCATATTAAATACATCAGTGGATTAAAGTCCAATCTGGACCCCGTTTCATAAAACTTGTTATCAGTAACAACTGCCATATTTCTATGACAAATTTGCTCTCGGCCAATCAGATGCAAGGATTTCAGTAACTTATAACAGCTACTGAATCTTGTTTTTGATAACAAGCTTTATGAAACGGGGCCCTGGTGTCTTCTGTAAGTCATAATTCAAAAGGTTGCAATATAGCAATTAGGTCACGCATACAGGTGATACAGGAATAGGATATACTCAGTGGAGTTAACAGTCTTGGAAAATAGAATACATTGGATTCAGAGCCACACCAATCATCAAGTCCTTTGAACAGCATTTCAAGTCTTAAGTCCTCTAGAAATTACTTCCCACCATATTACCATCATCATACAAGGAATATCTTGTTCCTTTCATCTTTACACAAATTTGTGTGAAGGATTTTTGGAATAGAATTGTGCACAATTCAACTACAGAAAATCATCTTCACCATGATAATTAGCCCTTCTAACAAAATTACCTCTTAACCTTACACATTTTCTGGGATTATCACTTAAACAGTAAAAAATTGGTTAATAAAGACCACTCAAGGGAACCAAGAAATGTGGTCCTCATTAGCAGAGGGTCTTGATAGAAAGGTTCTTTTGGTACCTTTTTCATTGTTCAAAGGGAAAAAAAAGAAACAGGTTGGCAGTAGAAGGCTTCACGGTACACCATGTATTCTTTCTTGGAAATGAGTGTGGTCCTGAAAAGGTCCTACTTGCTCTCGATGTTACAGTAAGCATGTTCTTATCAAAGGTTGAGAGTGAGTAGAGTGCTTTTCAGGACCACACTCATTTCCAAGAAAAAATACATGGTGTACTGCCATACATTCTACTTCATGGAAACCTTCAAAGGAGAAAGACCATGTCCTTTTTCATATGGGTGGGTTTTCTAATAAGGAGATAATTGCTAAAGCAGGTTTGACTGTATTTTCATAATCACCTTGAGAAGTTTCATCTTGGATTGGTTACCACCCAACCTGAAGAGTCCCTCCTCCTCGATACCCAGCTCCAGCAACCACATGACCAAGACCTCGATGGGGGCAGCAATCTCTCGGTCCTGGAGTCTGAGATGCTCCTCTAGGCTGGTCCCGAACGTAGGCTTGTGCTGGTCCCGGTCTAAGGTCTCCTTCATCTTGGGGACCATGTTTTCTAGTCTGGCGAGGGCGTTGCGATGATACTGCGCCTGCGCTGCTACCATCTGAGAACACAGAAGGACCAAAGACTAAACTATAGGCATGTATATTTTTTTGACAAAGTCTACTACAACCACATGACTACTACTACCACCATCTTAAATGCAATGCAGGTGCCAACAACCATTTTGGAGGCATCTATTCCATGGCATGAATATTCCTTTAATATTCCTTCATAGATCATATTGACCATTTTTTGCCTGCATCATTCTACATATCTCACTAGTCTCTGAATGTCTCCTTTAATGTGTAAAACAGCCTATAAGATGTGCAAGAAAGTATCTGAAGTCTTTGAAAACCACAGAGAACACTTTCAAACACTTAAAAAGAGTTGTCACTATGTATTCGTTTTTGCCAAATTTTTGCTAAAGTATAGAGAGTAACAGCACTCTGCATTTCCCCCCAGATTTCTACAACCATACAGTGTATTTGTTTAAGATAAACATTTTATTTAGAGTGCTGTTTTCCTGGTTATCTAAATGTCCCGAATTCTTTTACATTTGGTGCATTGTATCATGTCACATCATCAGTTATCAAAGTCAGCATTTTCCCTCTTACGAGGGGTTACCAACTTTCGAGCCAATATGACACTCTCTTCCTCTACTTCTTCTTGTCTTGAGCAACCTTCTATCAGTTTAAGGCCAACCCTACTGCTTTCTTTCCTTACCATATAGCCTGAAAGCTTGTTGTGAGAAGTCCCTGCAACCTTTATAGTGTTCAGATATGGCGCGACAAACCACCCCACTTGTGTTAATGAACTTGCATTAACGTGTTAACTCTTAAATAAAAGAGGGTTTTGTCAAAAGTTGCGCAGACAAACTCATGACAACATATTTTGCGCTAACTTTTTAAGAATTTGATTGGTCCACAGCTTTTCGCAGCCAGGCAACAACAAAAAAATGTCTCCTGCCTCAGCAGCATTTTTTTTGTCGCCTCATATCCCATTGACTTGTACACTAAAAATTTTGCAGGGATTTGTTGCGGGGATTTGTATCCTCATATCTGAACAAGCCGTAAGATATTAGATATAGTAACTTCAACTGCGTTCTGGCATCCATTCAATAACATGATCGTCCCTCAAATAACACATGACCTAGTGCCAAAACAATGCCAGGTTACTTGAGGCCTTAGTATATTATGTTTCCTTATTTGCATAACAATACACTGGAAAGATTAGTATATGAATTAATAGCCTAAACATAACTTAGACATATTTGTTTCTTCTAAAGAAACAAACATGAATCAAATAAATCCTATTGAATAATCCCCTTCAAGTTCACTCCATGAAAATAAGAATACAGTTGTATCTACATTTCTTTTCTTTTTTAGAAATTAAATACTTTACCTGAACATTGACTTATTTGTTTATTCTATCATGTAAACAAATTCTATAAAATAATCTCTTTCTTGTCCAATTCGTGAGTTATCGGAGTATAAATACATGTATTTACAAGAGACTGCTTTTCAAATGCACTTTATGGACTGTTGCATATACATTGCAAGATTCAATTGAGGTGAACAGCTAGACAATTGTAGATTGCTTTGGATGGGTATCTCCTGAATCTCTGGATTGATACAAAGATGGCTGAAGATAGTTGCTAAACAATTCTGTTTCCACTGATTTGATGAATCATAACACAACATCAGGTATGTGCAATTGTAACTGCCTAACAAGCTGAAGTTCAAACATCTGCAGGATGGCACAATTTTAAAGATTCGCCTAATTTCATAAAATTTTAGAATTCAATCAAATATCGAGGTCTGGCTTGCACATGATGATGGCCCTTTAGCAGTTCTGAGAACAGAATTCAAAAACTCAAATTTCTTCAAGTCCAGAGAAAATATCTTGGCTTCAGAACAAAGTTTCTTGGAATATTGGGCAGATGATCAAGATATGTTCCTAAGAACTAGGGGAAAAAAAAACATAACTTGAGTATTTCACTGGAAGATGTTAAAGAAAATAACTATGGCCTCCAAGAGGTTTAAGAATGTCAAAGTCCAATTCATCATCCTCATTAGGTGGGTCTTCATCAGCTCTCGATATTGAAGAATAGCCAGCTATTTTGTGATCTTGTATATTAGCCCGAATTCAGCTGAGGCATGCAACTGCGTCTACATCAGCTCAAGCTCCGTTAATTGCAATCCAGCTTGATCTATAACGCGATGTTGGCGCAAGTGCATGATGGGATCAATAAGCCAGTTTTTGAAGCTTTGACGACGAAAACAGCCTGCGAATAAACGGACTATTCTGCAAATAAGTCCAAGATCTGGGTGGCTTACTTTTCGGACACAATAGCAGGCTAAGTCCGTCTTCATCTGAAAATCAGCTCGCTATTCTCATTGGGCTAATTAAGGGGAAGAGGAATAGCCGGCTATTCTGTAAGCTCGCGCTGATGAGGATGTAGCTACAGATTTAGCTGGAAGTAATGCTCATCACTGTACAAGAAGAGACAATGGTAAGATTTCAAATTGGAAGATCACGGGTGTCACCAAACATCCTACTGGAAAGAAGCAAGATTACTTAAGGAAAATTCAGTTATACTCACATCCAATAAACTCCTTGACAGAAGGCTTTCTTTTGAGACAAGATTCAGCATGTCCGTCACTAATGCATCCTGGGAAAAAGACGGAACAAAAAGATGCAAAAAATCTGAGAGTTACTTAAGGTGAAGTAAGTTGGCTTAGTCTGTAAAGCATCTGCCTGTCGAACCAAAGATCAAGGGTTCGAGTCCAACCCAAGCAGATGACTGAAGCCTACATTGTGTGTTAACGTGCCCCTCCCGTTTCATAGATGCAGGCTATGTTACAGTGAAAACACTCCATCCCTTGGATAGGATGTTACATGGAGGCCCCATGTTGAGGAGAGCCACCACCTTTGCACATTAAGAACCCAATGTACTATTCGTATAAGAGTAGGGGAAAACCCTGGTGTAGTGGTCCACCTGCACACCCCCAGTTAGTTATATCAGAAGAAGAGACCCAAAGTTATAGTGACTCAGTTCGCTTTTACCCTCCCATGCACAGGTGATGCCAAACAAATATAATACTTTTATTCATAGAAAAAATTATGAACCTACAACTTTCATGCTTAAATCTCTTTTTGTGAAATCCCTCTGAATATCCTACATAATACCATACAACTAGGAAGTCACACAACTTTGAAGTCACACAACTTTCAGTCACTTTCAAATTTGCGGAAGTACATTGCACACGGATATTTCTGTTTTTACAATGGTTCTAAAGTTCAAGTACACGTATTGATGGTAGCCACGTGAATCAAAGCTTTGAAGAGCTTTATAATTTCTATTTGCCAAACCACACAATGACTACTTGACGTTCAGGTATAAAGTCAGTACGTTTTGACCTGAATAAGCTTTTATTGTCTTTCAGGCTGATTTTGATGCATATTTGGTCAATAGACCTGTTTACTAATTTCATGCATACTTGTTGAAAAAAGTTCCCCTGACAACTAAGAAGCTTGCCAGAGGCTTGTCTGACACAGCAACGACTAATGTATGCAAACCAGGTTCCTTCTATTCAGATGCCATTATGCATTCCAGGTGAACTGAATATTAGGTAACTAAGGGTTCTGGAGAGAAACATGCATACATTTGAATATGTTAGTAAACAGGTCTATTCTGGATATCAATATCTAGTCATCCAATCAGTATGATAAAAATATCCTCAGTTTGAAAAACTGATTAGTTTTATATTGACTGCACTTGCACTTGGAAGAATCTGAACTTATTGACTACTGAATTCTCTCTTTCCCCAAGGCTTATAAAAGTAATTGAGTAACTTTTAAAAATCTGAGCTGCATGGCCTTACATGCTATCAAGGTATGTAATATTGTGTAAATATGAAGCCCTGAAAAATGCAAAAAGATGCAAAAGCATCATCATGTGCTTCACAAAAAGTGAAAATATACAAGTGACCAGAAATGCTCAATCCTTTTTACCCCATAGACTGAAGTGTTAGACAAAAGCATACTCAGGTTGGTTTTGCAAATGGCGCAATTCAGTGACTGATATCTTGATAATAACATCTTTCATTTCAAAACCTTTATACATGTATTCCTGGCTGTTTATTTACCCTTCTGAACATCTATATACAACACAGACATCAAAATTCAACAATTTATCAAATTAAGCCTCCACAAAGTTACCAGATCCCTTTAATCCAGGGTCCACCTGGTTAAAGCAGAGACTGAGTTAATTCATCAGCTTCATTACATTGACATGTTGACAATTTTATGGACAGACAGCTTACATGATATTTCAGGCTATATATTTTTTTTCTTTCTAATTGACTTTCCTGTGAATTACCTACAAGATGCATGGAGCCATTCTCAATTCAGGGCAATCTTAAATATGAGCTTTATATAAATGAGGGATTTATTTTGCCATCAAAATTCATTTGAATAGTTTTTAACTATACAACATTTGACTGATTATAACATCTATTGGATGAATTCTCCTCCTCCTCAACTATACACTGTATCATGCCACCTACCAGAACACATCTCAGCCATCAGATCTGTTTTCACCTGAGACTATGAACTGGGCCCCGTTTCATAAAACTTGTTATCAGTAACAACTGCCACATTTCTATGACAAATTTGCTCTCAGGGGCTCTCAGCCAATCACATGGAAGGATTTCAGTAGCATATAACAGTTAATGCAACTTGTTATTGATAACAAGTTTTATGAAATGGGGCCCTGGTATGGAAACTGAGTCTCATACCAGCATTAACATGTAACCTGATTCCAGGTGTGGCATGACATGACTGATTGGGCTATCTATCAGGGAACTGGCATTTTACAGAAGTTACAGATACAGGAACTGTAATTCAAGTTTAGAGTAAAAGAGAAAAGGAGAAGCAGAAGTAGTAGTAGAAGAAGAAGACTGCAACAGAAACACTTGTATTTTGTAGCATGCATGTCAACTCATGTAAACTATACAGTGACAATGGCAAGATCATGATTTACAGTACGGTTTATAGTATATTTACTACATTTTCAGGTAATCAAACAATAGTGAGAAGGTTCAGTCCCAGCCAGCAGTTTTCAAATTGGTATCAGGCATTTTTCATCGAGAGTAATCTTTGTGCGTATCATTTCATGATTTCGATATATTTCCAAACCAGTCACAAAACTGGTTAAAAGTGTACAATCACCTGAAAAATGATTTATATACAGCATATACTTGTGAAATACCCCCCCTCAAACCCCCCCCCCCCCAAACATCTAATGGTGACATGACATGACTGATCGGGACATCTCTCAGAAACTTGCGTTTTACAGGTCTAAGTTAAAGGATATCAGAGGGCAATACCGAGTTCAGATACAGGAATCTGTAAGTCAAGTTCAGCTGGTTTAAAGGGTACAATCACCTGAAAAAATGATATGTGTGGAGCAAATACTTGTGAAATACCACCCCCCCCCCAAAAAAAACAACTTTACTCAGCGTTCTATGGATTAACAGTTAAAGGGGGTACCCAATGCTGAAACAATGTTAGTTCATTCAAAAGAGCATGATTTTATTAGCAGAAAATCATCTGCCAAATTTTTTTAAAGAAGTCGTGTTGCCAAGGAAACCCCCAAATGCGGTAAGATTTCAGGATATTTTTGACCCCTCAGCTGTGACCCAGTTTAAAGTGGGTACCTTATCGCACAATTCTAACAAAATTAATTGACAAACGCGAAATTCGGTTTTAAGGAAATAATCTTCAATAATTCATCAGAGCTTACTTTTTTTTCGTACCACGAAAAAAAGATCTGAAGATTCTAAATCTACTTTATTTTACTAAACTTTACTTTGTTTATTTGTTATGTGCATGTAATAGGGAGCTACACCTTACAAGTTTTCAACTTTTTTGTAGTTTCCTTTTCTCCAATCCTTTATGTTATGTATATTTTACACTGTAAATATTATTGTCTTTTTTTAATTTTATGATTGAGAGAAAGAATAAATCGAACTTGACCTTGAACTTGAAATTTCAACTGACCATTAGTGAGAATAGCTCCCTCAGCTGAAAGATAGCGCACAACAGAAGGATTAAAGTTACAAGTGCTGCTATAATTATGAACGGTACCTGTGGTGGCCGCGCGCACAAGCTGCGCGGCTGAGCTAGCTAGCTAGCTGGCTGCCCTACACATCTATGGTACTGCCGGTGAGCTAATCCGACTTGCTTATTCAAGGTTGGTAGCCAGATTTTCATTTTATATTAATAACTTAGGCAATGTATGACCATAAGATTAAATGAAAAATATCAGAAGGGCATATCCTAAACTCATGCCAAGTTGTATGGATTTTTTGTAGATTTTGCAAAGGGATGACCTACCTTTAATACTCTCTTTATTAATTCATGATTCCCATTTTCTTTAATATGCCTATTACCGGTACTTTCAAATGTTGTAACTCTTCTATCTATATATCTAACTCTTAATCTACCTTAAGCGGTTGACTATTGAATTCTTTAAATCCCATAGCTTTTAATACATGAGCCATCTAGTTCCCGAACTGGGTTAATACTCAAAATAGAAGTATTATATCCAATAAAAAGAATAATAAGTGCAATTAAAAACAGGATACCAATAGAATGATACTCCTTTCTAATCACAATGAAAAAAAAAAAAATTACTTTTAATCTTTTAATAGTAAAGATGTACTCAAACAATCTGATGCATGTATCACACCTACTTGACAACAGAAATCATCATTTGGATTTATTGTTGAGTGGTACTTCATTTGTCTGGGATATAGTTTCCATTCGTGAACATATATGGGCAAGTTCCCTCTATGATGTGGCATGAATGTTGCACAATAAAGCGTTAGAGAGTTTGAGGAAGTGAAACCAATTTTTCCTCTCACTTTGACATATAGTAAATGTAGAGTGCTCAAATACATGCGTTACCTTGTAATCTATTCATGGAAACTATATGTACATGTAGATGTATATTTGTTAAGCTACTTTGGTGAAATTTCTAAAATGTACATGTATACCCAACAAGCTTTTACCTGCATCCCGTTGCATAAGACTTAACCATTAATGGTAACTTTGCCATTAATGGTAACTTCCATGGAAACCTTGAATTTGATTGACTGTTAAACAATGTTACCGGGATACATGTAGTTAACACTAATGGCAGATTTACCATTAATGGTCAGTTTCATGCAACAGAACCCTGGAATTAGGAAGAAAAGTGAGATAATGAAAACTAACAAAAATGATGGATTGGGGGAAAATATGAAATGAAGGAAGATAAAGGAAAACAAGTGAAAGTGAATATCACATAAAAGGCATGGATCCATACAAAAGCAAGCTAGCTACATGTACATGCATATACAATAATTAGCCTATAAAATACTGTAAATGTTGAATATTTTGCGGTGTGGAAATATTCATGCATTTCGCACGGCACGACACTTGCGCAAAAATGAAACCGCATGAAATATTGTGCTCATTTTGCATGTGAATACAATTATCCTAACTGTCCGCGAAAATTGAAAATGCGTGATCGTGTTTAACTCAGCTGAGCGTGAGAAATTAATCGCGCGCACTTTGCCACTTTCACAGGATAAGTTCAATGATGGCGATGATCACCTTGATGGTAGTAATGATGATGATGGTGGTTGTGATAATACCACTGATGTTGATGATGATCACGGTAATGATGATGGTAATGATGATGATTATGATGACGCCTGTGATGATTATGACGATAACAATGAAGGCGATGATGGTGATGATGATGGCCATGATGATGAATGGTGATAATAATGATGTTGACAGTGATAAAGATGATGATGATGGCCATGATGATGATGATGATAATAATGATGTTGACAGTGATAAGGATGATGATGATGGCCATGATGATGATGATGATAATAATGATGTTGACAGTGATAAGGATGATGATGATGGCCATGATGATGATGATGATAATAATGATGTTGACAGTGATAAGGATGATGATGATGGCCATGATGATGATGATGATAATAATGATGTTGACAGTGATAAGGATGATGATGATGGCCATGATGATGATGGTGATAATAATGATGTTGACAGTGATAAGGATGATGATGATGGCCATGATGATGATGGTGATAATAATGATGTTGACAGTGATAAGGATGATGATGATGGCCATGATGATGATGATGATAATAATGATGTTGACAGTGATAAGGATGATGATGATGGCCATGATGATGATGGTGATAATAATGATGTTGACAGTGATAAAGATGATGATGATGGCCATGATGATGATGGTGATAATAATGATGTTGACAGTGATAAAGATGATGATGATGGCCATGATGATGATGGCCATGATGATGATGATGATAATAATGATGTTGACAGTGATAAAGATGATGATGATGATGAAGGCAAAGAGGAGCATCACTGCCCATCATCAATACCAACCTTGCATTGTTCTACTTTAATTTGGGCATCATCTAGTTCCTCTTTGATGGCATCAATCTTGGCAGCTTGCTCCTGAAAGTTGCCCTTCCCCATTGCCGTCTGCCTGGAAGCATTGTGGAACCTGTATTCATCAAAGAAAACGAAACAAAACCACACCCAAATCAGACATGTTAAAAACACAACTGGCAATAATCTTAATTGCCTTTCCATATATCAAGGGTTCAATGCAACAAAAGGCTATCTGCATTTTTAGAAATTTTGATAAATCTTGAAAGGAAGATTAGTTGCACTAACACACTACAGTTTAAAGCAGATAGCCATATCTATTTTGGGTGGTACCCTGTTGCAGCAAAGTTTGCTATAGAAACCATTATTACCAACGGGTTCCTGGGTGCCATTGCATAAAGACTTGCTATTATGGCAACTTTGCCATCAATGGTAACTACATGTACTATGGTAATGTTGCTTAACAGCCAATCAAAATCCAGTATTTCATGAAAGTTACCGTTGATGGCAAAGTTACTATAATAGCAAGTTTTACGCAATGGCACCCTGGTCTCTACTGGATCATTTTGATTTTGAAATCTCGTTTTGACCAAAATGCAGATAGCCCTTTGTTGCACTAAACTCTTGATATTTATCTTGCAAGTATATTGAAATAACACTTAGACCAAGATTACTATAGATTATTTATCTTAGCCCAATTTAGGAGCTGTAATTTCTCTTTTAAAATGTTGGAAATAGACCTGTTTACTAAATGCATTCAAATTTATGCAAGTTTCTCTCCAGAACCCTTGGTTACCAACCATTCAGTTCACCTGTTATGCACAATGGCATCTGAATAGATGGAATCTAGTTTGCATACATTAGTTGCTGCTATGTCGGGTAAGCCTCTGGCAAGCTTCTCAGTTGTCAGGGAAACTTCTGTTCAACAACTATGCACAAAATTAGTAAACAGGTCTATAATTAGGATACCTACTTTTTTTAAAGAAAGCTCAAGCTAAAATACACCAATTATGATGGATATTGCCAAGTTCTTATTGTTATTTTAAAAGACTTTTTTCATTACAGAAATAATGAGACATCAAGATAAAGACATCACAGGTAGGTGCAAATACATGCATTTGTACCAGATACTGGAAGGTAGTATTCTCTTTCATGTTCATCACTCGAGAACTCAATTTTTATTTTCATCAAGGTATGTGTACCCTGCTAAGTATCATGTATCCAGTGCTTGAACAGGATCTACATGTAATGTTTAACACTGCTATTAACATAAGTACCATTTACACTTATCTCTGCATTTTTTAAAGACGCTCAGTCGTGGGCTTTCATGGGGAATTTGACACCATGGGTGCTTACCCAGTAACAGGTGTTGTCCATCACTATGAGTTTTATAACCAACAGACCTTATGTAATGCTCTGTATATTCCACCCATTGCCCCATGTGGTAAAGTCATTATCTCACTTTCCCTGGCCCGAGAATGCCTGAAGCAGGCCGAAGAATGTTTATGGTGGGAGAGTTTGTTTTGCTGTGCTCCAGAAATGTAGCTCTATTACAGCTATTTACAGTGCTTTTCACAAAGTCTGGTGTCAGCAAATTATGATCCACTCTCCATGAAAGCCCACGACTGAATGTCTTTAATTCCGCATTTTTTCATTAAACCATTAACACTCATCAATAAAACCGTGGACTTAACGAAAAACTCCCCATACGAAAATCCCCAATTTCAATGCTCCCACTGACCCCTAGAAATAGGTAAATACCTCCGTGTCCTGATCCAGATTTAAATTGAGCACTGCTATTTCCACTGAAACACTGCACATACATGCATCATAGCAAGGTAATAATAGTCCCACGTAGGAGTATACACAACTATGCTAGATGCCTACACTAAATGGACTATTAAGCCAAAAACATGGCCTTGAATAACAGTTTTAATCGTTAGCAAAGTTACAAAGTGCACGGCCACCAGCGAGTTGCAAGCCGGAAGTACAGAAGTTCATGTGACAAAAACCCAGGACTTTCTGCGGTCTGCAATTACACTTGCTAACTCTGCAGAGTTTCACGGGGAGTTTGCAAAAAATCCCACTCAGGCTTGTAGTTTTTCTGGCAAGAGTTTTGGCAGTGTTCAGGAAGTTGCTTAGCAACTGCCACCCTACGCCTGTGGTTTTTCTTAATGCATTATTTTAGCAAGCAAGTGTAAATGGGCCTACATTTGCAATACTGGGGAATTCCAGACTACTTGGGTAGAAAGCCACAAACATGATAAACTGAAATACAGTATACCTCTGGGCAAGAGCAGTTTCTTAGAATGATTTGTTATCATCTTTTAATCTGAATGTCATATGATGACATTAACCTGAAAATGTTGTAATTCCATTTCAACAAGGAATGAAGTGGGCAGCATCATGACACAGTAAATAGCATATAGACAGCCAAGAGAGATACAGGTACATGTAAGTCCTTTTGACAAAAAGATAACGTGGGGGGGGGGGAGTGAACATGAAATTTCTTCAAGTGCAAGAAATGATAGAAATAATATTGTGCAATCCCTTTCATAAGCAGCATTAAGAAAATATTTGGCATATCTTGTCTATATTGACGTTTTCTACACCCTCATTTTTATTTTCATTTCCATAAGCCTCAGTAGCAGCCTGGAATTTTCTTTTGGAATCAATTGGAGCATGATGTATTAGGGTATTTATGCATGTACGTCATTCATTGACAGGTTATTCATTGAACCACCTACTGTGTCTATCACCTACCCTGGGCAATTTCTATTTGTAATCTACACAGTAGGATCATAGCTTGGTTGTTTTTTTTTCCTTCATGAAATCATCTTGAATAGAAATCAACATGTACATGTTTTTCATAATACAACATGACAAGTGTTTACATGAAAGTACTCGCAATTCATCTGCTAAAAGCCAAAAACTCATTGACTGAGTTGAGGCTTTTCTGCCAATAAATAGATGACTTGCTAGAATTAAAAAGAGAGATTCCTTCACCAAGGCATTCATCTATTTGTATAGTGTGCATTTGTGTTTTGTCAAGTATTGGGGGACACAAGCACAAAACTTTGGCTTAAATCCTGAAATCACAATGTCAAGATACAATCTGTTAATGAATACTCGGATTTCAAAATTGCTTTTTTTATCATTCGTAGTTAAAATAACTTTCCAAGCTGTCCGATAATATGATTCTCCGTAAATCAGGAAATGTATCATCAAGTTTTTCTCCTGAACCTGCCATGCATGCACTTGGTGATTTTACCAATACAAGGAAGCTATGGAAGCGCATTCGCCAGTGCCTTCCTCTTTGGTATTTCCACAATGTACAAAGGGTAGCCAGGAAAAGACAAAGCAGATAGAAATTACTGACAGCAAGCTGGCTAAAAGGGAGAAATTATCTAACCCCATATTGCACCCGAGGGAGTTTAGACTGCTATGACAGGGAATACAAACAGGGTTGATTGGTGGGGTAGGGTAACAAGCAGAGAAGTCCAATGCTGTGGAGAGATGGCTCTCTATCTTTGGGACTGTTCACACTTCCAAGGTCAAGAGATAACCTACTTCAGCTACACTGTGAAGTGTGACTTGTCTTGGGCTTAAGTCCTTCTTTTTATCAAACATGCACTGTTGAGTGCTAGAGGAGAACCACTAGTCCATCCTTGTAATGAAAACAGCGTTGGTTGAATTTTCTGGTGTACAGTGTATACATGTAGCTGATGTCACTCCATTATCAACAGTCCATTCTGATACTAGTAATGTAAACACAGTGGTATTTGATAGAACATATAGAAAATTGATGGTCCAATTTCAAAATATGAATAGAATGGGTATTGGCAGGGCAGCTGTTGCTGGCCCAAAATCCAACCTTCCAACCTTACAATGTGCATGACATGAACAGGGTCTTCCTTGGTGGAACAGCTCTACTGTTCACCCTTGCAATTTGAACAGAAGTCCATTGATGAAATGGCTCTTTTCACTCCATGGCCCACTCCTTAGAATGTGAACACAGTAGTAGTTGGTAGGGTAGCTGTTGTACTTCCATACATGTAGTAGTCCAAACTTATAATTTTTGAACAGGATTAGATTTGATAAGCTCGAGCTTTGTTGTTGGTCCATGGTACACCTTTGTGAGCTCAGAAGGGCAATTAATAATGGTGGGGTAACACCTACATGGATAGATCTGTCCATGGTCCACATATGAACAGGGTTGTACAAGTAGGTCTATGGTACACCCTGAACAGGGTTTGGTGGGCTAACTGTTGTTACGACGCCCCTGGGAGGAATGAGTCATATCAGTTCTCTCAAAAGGTGAGATAAAAGAGAGAGGAAGGGTTATGATCTCAAGTTCACCCACATCTAGGTGAAAGATGACTTCATAAAGCTTGGAACTAAAATCTTTTTTTTAATGAACATCTTTTCTCATTTTTAATACCTTCGGGAGTGGCCATGCAAAAAGTTACATGAAAGTCATCCATCCTGCATTTTGGAGGTGTAAAGGGAATACTTAAATGTACATGTATCAATCTTCCAGATCACTATGCAGCATTAATGTATTCATTATTGAGGGGGGGGGGGAGAGTTAAAACTGCCCCAATTTATCACATGATTGATGCTTTTGATACAAATTTATGTGGGTTGGACTGAATGATCTCTTTAAAAGTTTATGTCTGCACTGCATGATATGAAAGCAAAGGTACATGTAGACATTATGGCAGCTCAATTAATATTCTGTACATGTTATGCATAGATACAGAGGGTACAGGGGAATTTTAGCCTTGATACATATGATTCCAAGTAAAGTGAAGTTGCCCAGAAATGCACCCCTTTCCTGATCACTTGAAAAAATTACATTAAGACCCTCCCCCTTCTTTTATCATATGAAAACAATATTTCACAGGTTGCATTACAGTTTTCACAAAATACACTGTATATATACTTTTAATATTGCGAAATGCTACTGCTAGAAAAGCGATAAAATACAAACCAACTTGATCTAAACTAGTCATGGATTAGGCAATGGAGACAGCCTACAGACCATTAACTTAGAGCAAATATTCAAACCAACTTTTCTTTCAGAATATTTGGTCCACTAACTTGTACTTGTACATGTATTTATTGTCAAAGAGGCATAGTGAAGTCATCTGACTATACCTTTATAACCAGGCATCCATGACTTGAACCATTTTCCTTTGTAAAGTACTCCACTCCATAACATGAGGGCAAGTTCATAAAGCTTTACCCTGACCCATGTGGGTCAATCAAACTGTTGTTTATAACTGCCCCAAGATGGAATGAGAACAGCTTTTTTTTTTCTTGAACAGATCAGATAGTAGAAATGGTGTCAGATTTGAAGTTGAATTCAACAGGGTTGACCCTTAAATTGCCCTATAGGGGCCTACTTCAATGGAGATCTATTCAGCTCGAAGTGTTGTATGAACTATCCCATATCATCATACCCACTGGGTAATGATTTCACATTAAAAAATCAGGATTTGTTATTTTGTTTATTAACATACACAGTTTTATTTGCATGCACAATCAAGTAATGACTTCATGTACATACACAAACTTATTTTGAGAATATTTTGAGAACGATTCCGAAGGTTCAGTGCAAAAAAGGGAATTTTGATAAATCTTGAAATGAAGATTTTTGCACTAACACACTGCAGTTTAAAGCAGATAGCCATATCTATTTTGGCTGATACCCAGCTGCAGCATAGTTGCTGTAGAAACCATTATTACCAATGGGTTCCTGGTCTCTACCGGATCATTTTGCTTTTGAAATCTCATTTTGACCAAAAATGTAGATAGCTCTTTGTAGCACTAAACCCTCGAACATGTATACATGCCTACTGTCATGCATGTACCAATATAATACATGTATATTGTTTGACAAGTTGCTTTCCTGACTTCTGAGTTTTTGTTTATCCACTTGATTCTGAATTCTGTTATTTGAAGGATGAACAGTATTGACAATATCAAGAGTTACAATGAATCTACGATTCATATTGCAAGTTTATAAGTGGATATAATTCAATCATTAATTACAAGTTTTCACCACTTTGAATATTACTTCCGCTAAAGATTCTTTTTAATCTCATTACTACATCCTACACAGAAGAATGATGAGGATATATTGTAATTAAGTACAGCAATTTTCAAGTGGCATATTCCACAATGATGGAAATATGTTGAATATCATTAAAGGTAACTTTGCCATAATTTACATCCTCTTATACTCTTAGAAGATGAATTATGTCTTTCAGTATTTGTATATTATGCTAAATGCTTGAATAAAGTTTATCCTTTATCTTATATCGATCTGATTTTAAATCTATTTCTTTTTTAGTTTATAATCAAGTATTTCACAGTTTTAAAAATGTTTTTATGTGCATCATTTACCTTGTGAAATCATTTGTAATTCAGCTTCGGGCTGCAAGGAATGATTTTTATGAATGAATAAAGACCATTATTATTATTATAATTGCTGAACATTTCATTTTTTTAAAAAGGATAATGTATTAATTACCAAGGGAGCATAAGAGGTTTACCTGACATGGCAAGATATAAAAACTACATAGCTTTTAATTTGTCCATTGGGGTCTAATAAACAGCTCTAGGGTGGACTACTCAAAAGATCTCCTGCACAAGGACTGTAAATGGATGCCTGACATAGCGTCAACTGTCAAATTCTGAAAATTGTTTAAAGTACATGTATGTCATGTTTGTACTCAAGTTAAAGAGAATTTAATTTCAAATACTACTATTCAAAAACTTCCATCATCAATTCGTCATATTATCTATAATGGTACGAGTACAGTTATACCACAGTACGAATGAATATCATGAATGCACATAGAGTGTACATAGAAGTAGCGGAAGTAAAGAACTTGTAAGCAGACACAGAAACAGACTAGACGGGACTATGATTACTACCTCATGTTCATGTCTCTGTCGGTTCTCTTCTACATGAAACTTGGAGAGATTGATATCTATTTGGGGGCTGAAGAAGATAGTTTGCACGTGTGTCAGAGCTATATTTGGGATGTTACATGGCCCAGACACTTTCAAGTAGGCATAGATCTACATGTGCATGTCAAGGTTTACAGACGACTTGATCCATAATCATACCCATGGGATGCCTAGCAACATGCTTAAAGAGTAGGTTTATTTCTGGGAAAGGTGAGACATACTTCTGTGAGCTTTTTAAGTATTTGTATGTCAATTCGGAACAACAGAATTATCCCTGGAGAAAGATTGCTGTTCAAATGCCCTCTTAGCACAGGCAACATTTTATTTTTAAGCTTCAAGATACAAAAAGGCTTCCATGACCATAACCAATGCTTTACTAAAAGAATTTAAGTTTTTCATCGTAATCTGTTACACTAACAGAAACATAGTACAGGCATTTTTAAAGCAATTATCAAAGGGTGTAATCCTGCAGATAGTATATCCTACAGTCCAAAGGTTAAATCTTTGCATCAACAATTACATGAAAGTTAAACATTGTATTCCATCCACTGCAAGATTTCCTTTCCAAAAGTAAACTTCATATCTTTGTTTTTAGGAGATAGCTTCAAATAATTAACAATTCCAATGTTGTTAAGCATTCCCTGATCCACAAGAATGAATGAGAAGTATTTCTTTTTTAATCTTGGAGCGGGGGGGGGTCAGAGGAAGAGGAGGAGGATCAGAAAAATTGTGCACCATTAATTAATACATCAGAGGAAGAGGAGGAGGATCAGAAAAAGAGGAGGATCAGAAAAAGTGGTCACCATTAATTAATAAATCTAAACATAGCACAGTGCAGGTATTGAACTTTATGCTAAAATAGAAGTTTCCACTTGCAATATGGGTACTTGAATATTATCAATTATGGAAAAAGTTTTCCTCTTCTTCAGTACGGCAATGCATGAACTCATACATGTACATAGTGGCACTTCAGGAAACAATTAATCTTCATGAACTATAGACACAGTTTACAGAGTAAAGAAACTAGTTTTGCTTTCAATTCATTATCAAAGTATTGTTCTTTCTTCTTAAGGTTCTTCTACACGTGCATTCATACTTTTCTAAAGTGAGAGTCCACATTATGTGGTTTAGCCTAGTAGTTTCTGACGCACAGCCCTAAAAACCATACTAAATACAGGAGCAGAAAGAACAAAAAATTCTAAGCATACATGTACTGTGCCCATTTTGATTACATCAGTATTTGTTGTTTGATGCTGAAAATATTCAAAAGGAAAATAAGCACTAAAATCCTTAAACTGGCAATGCAATGGAAAGTTCAAGATCACTGCTTTCATGCAAATTGGCAATTTTCTAATTTCTCCACATACTTTCCATCAAGTTATATTCATTTCAGATACATTACATTTTATATGGAAAATATAGCAACAAAATAAAATGTACCCTGTTGCCAATTTAAAGAAGAACAGCAGATCAAATAAGGCCTACAGTGTATATTTAAGTTTTCTATTAATCAATAAAAATGATACAGACATGAACAGTTTTTTTTAGATGATCTACATGTATTACAGTACCACTATGTGTAAATGAAACTTTACTTCAAGGATGCTCACTTGAATAGAAAATATGTGTACAGGTAGTATGTATGAAATACTTGCAAATTGTAATATTTGAAGCTCATATTTGGAATATAATATAGTAGTACAGTAACATGGAACCCCTAACATACAGAGCAGAGCAAAATATCTTTTTGTGATTGGTAGACTTTAATCAATTATCTGATGAAATTTACCTGTTTTTAGCTGAATCCAGATCTAGTGTCAGTCTAACCAATCTTCTCTTATTGCTCTGGATCTGAGGGATGCTTTCCTGCACAAAAAAGAATAAAAAGAAAAAAAAGGAGTTTAAAGGGATATTATAGTCACAATGGGGCTCTGAGATGTTCACGGACTCCCCTTGCTTCTACTTTGAAAGTGTATCTGTTAGTACTGAGTTATACATCAGTGCAAACGTCAACAAACTTTCTCAACTTTTGCGCGACTGAACAATACTGTCGGCAATTCTTGGTGCTGCATGTGTGTTCCGTATTGACTGTGTATAACACTTCGCCAGCACAGTACACAGCCAAGGATTTCTGCCTCACATCAAATGTGGACTCGGCACAATAATATCCCTTTAATGGCATTTGGGTAAAATGACATATCAAGAAAACAAAACATCATTACATGAAAATCTTGTGTTTTTTTCTGAATTTTCTTATGGTCTCTAAACAAATTTCTGTCAGCAGGCTTCCCAGTTGGAGTAGAATTACCTAATTAATTAAAGGAAATACTTTCTTTCCCCTTTTCTCAAATTTTCTGGAAAATAAAGGGAACATAAGTTTCTTCACATAAGAGTGTACATGTAGGTTTTTAAATTTGCTTGCACATGTTGTGATGAGTTTCTAAAAGAGCCAAAGCAAAAAGCAAAAAACAAAAACAAAAACAAAAGTAAACAAAACAAAAAAATGGGGGGGGGGGGGGGTCACATGCCATTACACTAAACCCAAAACCCTGCCATGCACATATACACTGTATATGTTTAAGGCACAAGAGATTTAATATCACATCCGCTCGAACGCATTCGGGATACTCTATTGTTCTGCTAATCCCTGTGACAAACGCGTTCGAACGTTCCCACACTCTCCCGAACGCACGGATTACTCTAAACAAAGGAGTCAATAGAGAGGCGCTTAAGTACTGCGTTCGGAACGCGCTCGAACAGGATGCGTTCGAAAGTTCGACCTATTTTTTTGAGTTGCAAGCACAATCAGAATATAATAGTGGCCCGGAAATCGGAGCACTGCCGCGTTTGCCCGCTCGATTGCCTGGCACAATCGCCGGGGAGATCGTGGTTCCGGCCAAGAACAGACCGGGAGTTTTATCCCCAACTCCGCTGACGGGCGAAATGTCGATGTCACACGATGCATGTCAGTAGCGATAGTGTGACGCTATCTTCTAAAAGACAATTTTTTTTTCTTACTTTGCCCGTTAATGTGTTTATCATGGTTATGATTATGGTATTTTGATGTTACCAGTATTCAGTGTTACTTAAAGTTATACATGGGGTGACCTGATTTCGCGCACATTTTAATTTTCTAACATGTCTAAAGAACTCGATTTTCAATCCATAATTTTCCAAGTTTTACCAAAGATTTTAATCAATTGATACCAAAGAGAAAGCAAAGATTTAGACTATAAATGAGCGCAATAAGAAGGCCTAGTTCCCGAGATATCGCAATCGCAAAATTATGTCGCATTGCATGTGCGCTGGAACTGGCAAAGTTAAAAAAAAAATAAACAGCGAGTCCTTATTTCGCGCACGGTAGTTTAGAAATGATTAATACAAAACAGAGATCCATAAAAGGTAAGACAATAATTGCATCAATAGCAAGGCAAAAATTCAGTGGAATTATATGTGATCCTATTTTACTTACAATTATTTTGATGAAATTGCCATATGAAATGAGGAATTTTAGACCCTTGTCGGTAGATATTTTTTTCGGAACGGACGTAAAATGCGGCAAAATTTGCCGATATTTCATTAATAACTTCCCAATTCCTTCCTCAATTTCAAAGAAAAGTTTAGCCTGTAGATCCATTCTCTTTCCGTTGTGCTATCAGATTTTTAAAATCTTTCCTAGTTTTGTGATACGACCCGGTACGCCAAATATGGACATGCGCGAAATTAGGTCAGACTGCCATACATGATAAAGCAATTCTTCTGCTATCATATCATTTCATACTGTAATTCATAAGTTGTCATTCCGTGTATTTTCAATTTGATTTCTACTTTTGTTTAATGTTTGTAACATAACACAGTGAAAATCAATCATTTCATGTTCATGTTTGTTTCACCGGGATGAGATTTAAGTCGATGACTTGCACCGTCCCCATGAGAGAAAGAGAGAGAGAGAGAGAGAGAGAGAGCGAGCGAGCGAAACACCAGAGGACAGAAGTGTAAATTTGACAGAAGTCAAATGCATGTTGTCATATGGTTTTAATTATTTTTCATCATAAATAAGTTAATATCCACTCCATGCAGTTTCCGAAAAAAGTTTACAATTTCAGCTTATCATTTCAAAACATTAAAGAAACTGGAAACTTGAAAAACGAAATTTCACATCCCTTGAATATACACTTATAAACGGTTTTGGGAGTACACCCACGTTGAACAGAATGAAATCAGAAAGCGGATCGTAAATTAGGCTAAGTTTATCCAAAATAGTCATAATGAAGAGAAAACGATACATGAAACATCAGTTTCCTTGGGCTATTTAAAGTTACAAAAACTAACGGCGGCCATTCCTGTCAACATGCAACCTGCATGCAACCGATAAATGGTGTCATGTTTTAATTTCGACAGTATAGTCGCTAACCATCCTCTGAAATTATTTGAAGACAATTTGAGAACCTATAGACAATGACGAGTTTTAGGCCTATTATACGTTTAGGCAGAATCAGCTATTGTCTGATTACTTCTCCATACAATTTCCATTTGAATGACCTACCTTCGATATAGAATTGCACGATAGTCCTGTGATACCTACTAGAATAGATCAAATTCATGCTGTGGAGCTATAATTTATAGTAAAATATAGCTTCATGGTTAAACGCAGCCTCGCTCGATCTGACCAATTTTAATAAATAATGTTTGCTGACCCGAAATAACAAAAAATCCCTGTCCCCGACGAACAATTAGAAGTGTTCCCCCTTTTGAACGCGTTTAGTCTTTCTTTTCATTCATTTCAAAATAATTTCATTAAACTGGAAACCCTAGCCCCTACGCCAACGTTGAGAGGTGGGAACAAAATAGATTTGACGGGAAAATTTCCCGGGGGAAATTTAATATAAAACAATCACGTACGTGTTCACATTCCCCTCTGCTAGTAAATTATCTATTTAATGCTGGTATCTAGCTTCAAAACGAGGGTATACTAGTGCCGCCCCTCTCCCCACACCAATGCCGCCTCTCTCCCCACACCAATGCCGCCTCCCAGGGCCGCCTCTCAAGCAGTGCAGGTAGATCTGATGCCAAAATATTTTGAATTGAAGAAATTCTACACGCGTTCATTCACCATTATGGGAAAGCCTTTTATTTTACATAGGAGATATCCATGAAACTATTATTTTGTCATAGAATCCAGATATGCAGTGTAGCTTACATAATAGTTGAGGATTAGGCCAATGGTGCATAATTCCATTCGCTTTATTGTCGCCGTGGGTTTAGAGCGATGTAGTGAGCAGGGACTGATGTAATCAAGTAGGTATTAAGATGCTGCTTAGAACACTCGGGAAAGATTGCAAGGTCTGAAAAGTACGACTAGTTTAACCAGTTGAAAGTTAGTGTGTCTGCAGCTTGTCTGTCATCGCACTATTGTTCTCACGGCAGCGCGCGTTGCCTTTTTATCTTGACGCTTTTTATCGAAAATATCAATAAACTTGTGGCAAGCTTGCTCCCCTTGTCACTTTCCGAACATGTGCAATGCCCCTTTACCTTCATAAATAAAAGGAGGGGTGGAAATTTCGTTCCTCATTTTTTGTTACTTCTCATATTTTTCCCCATTGATTTATATCACGGCTCTTCTGTTTCCCGTTAAATACTCCTAATCATTCAATTCTTATATTTTGCTTTTCTTTCTGGCATGCATGTTTTCAGGTTTGTTACATCATACGTTCTTTCATCAGTATTTCTCTCTGGCAAAACTCTTCTGTAGCTGTTTATCGCTTGTGAGATGTTTGTAGTGAATGATTGAGAGGAAAAAAGTTTAGAACCAAAAAGAAAAAAAGAAGAAATTGATAAATGGAGATGTAACATGATGTAACATGCTGCTTAGAACTCGTAAAAATCGTAAGGTCTGAAAACTACGACTAGTGTTACATGTACGTCTGTGAACATTCATTCTGCTATTTATCTGTCATCGTAACGTCATGGCCGCTTGCGCGGTGCCTTTTTATCTCGACGATTTTATTTTATTTTTCCCCCGGGTTTTTCCACTATCGAACATTATCAACAAACATGCGGCATGCTTGCTCCCCCTTGTTACCTGCTTGTTACTTTCCGAACACTATATATAATTCCCAATTATCTTCGTGAAAATAAGGTGTGGAATTTTCTTCCCTCATTTTCTCTTATTAGTCATATACACTTTCCATGAATTCATGTCATTCCCCCTTGAATCTATACTACTCGCTTACACTCGTAATTATTTAATTCCTTTTCCATTTGTATGCTTCCAACCAAAACCGGTAGGTGCCGGAGGCATTATTCTTCTGTCTTGTTTTCATGTTTGTTACATATTTCGCTCTCCAATCTTTACAAGATTACTGCATCGGACTAGAGATATTTGTATTGAAGTTGGAAGAAAATAATATTTAAGAAGCAACTTAAACGTCGATGGAGGTCAATCAAAAGTCTTTTCTAGCAAATACTCATCGCCAATTATAAAATGTCAATGTGCTGTTAGTATTTAACACTGGCAGCATGTGTATTTGTGTTATATAATGCGATTTAATTCAGATACTGGAGATAGACTTTTATATAAGACCCAGCCTTTATGTCTCCTCCGAATACTTTAAATGTCTATTCCTTATTGTCACCTTGTTTATTCTCTCTTAGATTGTCATTTATGTACATGTACATTTACATGAACAATGTTCAGCGCGCAACACGAGACAAGTGTCAAAGTATGTGCATCTCTCTAGCTCCATACTGCTTGATAAAACCACGGAGCTTCAAACTCCTTGATATAATGATAAAAAGAAATGACCATGAAAAGATTGCATTGTGACCGTGCACGAACTTTGACCTCTACGTGCCCCCGCCCTCGATCAACGAACTAAACATTTCTTTCAAAGTTCTAGTTCTGTGCCCCGATATTGAACAATGACCGCCAGCTACCCAACAAACGTCTTACAGGCCTACGGTCAGTCGAACTGGTTACGTAATGTCCGTAATGTTAAGAATAGCAGGCTTACGGGTGATGAAAAGAACCTTGGCCATGATCCACCTATTATGGCTATCACATAAAGAAACAGTACGCTATTATTATGATGGTCCCTAGTCGGGGAAGATTAAACTTAAATCCTTATATATAATTATCATGTGGTTATATTTAATCACCACAGCTTTCCCAACAATACTTGAACTTTTTTTTTTCATGCAAAGCTACTATAGGATTTTTCTTTGTTTCTTTAGTTTTATTTTTGTTCTTGTACATTTGAAAAGGTTTTATTGTTGCCATCATCATCATTATAATATTTTATCATTATCATCATCATCAAACAACGATGGAGATCAGTATCGTTAAACCATACACCGCAATATCATGCTATAATAAGAGTAAACAATGTTTTATGCTGACAACATAATTCAAGGAAAATACGAATGCAAAAATAGTTAATGATATTGTAAATACTCGACATGTGGAATTTAGGTCATCCATTTTTTTCCAGAATAATTATGCCTGAACATAGAGCAAGAGTTGTGTGTTCATTCACGTCTTAATTTAGGTAATAATAATAAATACAGCATTTGTAATGCGCCGTCGATCTAGTCAACTTTTCCGAGGCGATCACGGGCTTGGGTATACTGTTTTGTGTTATGCAGGGCCCCCATGAATAACTGTATTCAAACTACTGAAAAGAATACCGAGTCTAAAAATATGAAATACAATTAATTCATAAATAGAATAATACGTAAAATAGCTTTGAAGTGCTTACGCGGAAATTGCTCTAAATGGGGGGGGGGGGGGGGTGGGGGGGGAGGCATACAAAGGAGGTAAACTGAGACTGCTGAAATGTACATCTGTATGAAAAAAAAATCATTCGTTTTTTTGTAATGCGCTAGGGCAGTTCATTAGAAAAAAGAAAAACCAAGTCACGTGCGCTCCCGCCCCCGCTCCTGCCCCTGCTCCCCCCCCCCCCCGCGGCACAAACACACACAGAATTGAAAACAAATGGAAAAATTGCAAAATAATTTTATCTTCTTTAAGAAGAAATTTCCGTTCATGATTTTGTTATTAACCTCGCGCTCATACATCAATTACTCTTGACAAACCCCGTGCTTCGTGGGTGACAGCGAGGTCTGCGCATATTTGCCAGAAGATATGGCGAAAGTTTTACAAATTAATTAAAATGACAATCATCATGATGTGAAGTAAAATTGATTTGATTCTATTTTACGAGCTTATTAAGAAAACTACGTTACGATGAGAAGGAAAAGAAAGTGAGGAACTCAGGCGCATCTATACATTCTTGAGAGTTTGATACATCAATGCTACGAAAGATCAGAAAAATACATCAACATAACAGAAACGAGATTCATTGTTGTTACACATTAGTGGAAAAAAATCTAAGTATACGAGGAAAAGAAATGGGTCATTTTATTGCAGCAAAAATGATATGAAAACTATGAGAAGCAAACGACAGAACAAAAGTTCAATCGCAACTATAATAATTTCAAATATGTACTTGCTCGTCGTATCGGTCTAACATTTCTAATTGATTTGATTTGGAATATGTCTTTATTTATTAGTACATCCGATAACGGATTGGATTGCACAGATTAACATGCATGTACATATACAAAAGTTGTCAAAAACGATGTGCATGTAAATGAATATGAAATATTTGGTACACATAAAATATAAAAGAAATGAAATTTATTATTTTTGTTACACACTCGTGGAAAGAAATTACAAGTCTGCTGGGGAAAGAAGTGTGTCATTATAGTTCCACATTGTGCAGTTGGAAGTTGGGCTCCGATCGTCGCGAGTGGCAATGTCCACCATAGAATGCAATGAGTGGGACTGATTCACAATTTGGTACATCTCGGAAGACCATTTTTACCGATTTTACGTCCATATCAATGAAAAAATGTTGTATATCCACACTCGATATTTATTTTTTAGCGGAATAATTACCCTAATTTTTCTAGGAAGAATACCATTAGCAAACCATTCTTCGTAAATTTGTTTGGTATTCCATCGCCAACAGCAAACCGTCTTGTTGACAATGATAGCCCTTGTCAAGGGGTGCAAATGAATGCTCGAAAATTAAAGCAATCACTTGTTTCTAAAATAGTTCCAGCGATTTTTATTGAAATTATTATGTCTGATGAGACAATAATAATTAGTTCACCATGATCATGATTACGAATGATCTCAGTGATGATATATCATAAATCAAAACAATTAGAGCCTTTATCGTAAGCCAGGTATTTTACGAGATTTTTTTTTTTCATGAATGGAAGTTGTGCATGCGGCCGCATTGTGCAGTGGCTGGCGCTGGCTAGCGCAGTGCATTTAGGATTCAGGAAGTTAGTGGGATGATCATGATCGACGGTCACGAAGTGCAAGATCGTACGTATTTGATTTCTATTTTGGAACAGAATTAACTCAGTTTCTCAATATAAAAGTTCGTAATTGAAGTAATGTTGCATGGCGCCGACATTTTTGTAATCTACCATGAAAATTTGACGGGGGCGATTTTTTGAATTCATATTTTAAAAATCGCCCTCGTTAACTTTCTGACAAAGGCTTTTTTTTTTAAAGTCACGGGGGCGAATCGCCTGCCGCCCCCGTGTATTTGAGCGCTGGCTCAAAATTTGTGGGATTTTGCATTTGTGGCGTCATATATATTGCATATCGCCGATCAAAAACTAGAGAGTTTTGGGCCGGGGAATAATAATGTGATCTAATTTCACCAACGGATAGAGGAACCTATATTTACGTTAGCATGAACTTTTCTTTGAAATTGGGCTAGGAATCATGAAATTATTAATAAAAAATCGGCAAATTTTGCAACATTTAGCGTCCGATCCAAAAGAAATTAATAATGATATTATGCCCAAAATGACCATATTTAGAGGACAGGGTATATCTCAAAAACTAGAAACGATTTCAACAAATCAACAGCACCAATGGATGGAGGAATCTAAAATTAACTTCAAACGATATTCTCTTTATAAATTGAGGTAGGAATTGTGAAAATATCCAAAAAAGATCGGCAGATTTTGCTGATTTTTTTGCGTCGGACTCCGTTCAAAAAACACTGCACCAACCGACCCGGGTCTATAACAACTTTCGAGAGAAGATGTCATCAAACTTGTCAGTGAAACATGACACTTAATGATGTATGGCATTTTGCCATGCTAGTGATGCGATTATCTATTTTGATGGATCTCTGTTTTGAATAGATTATTTGCAAACAAACGTCCGCAAAGTTTGGACCCGTCGTTTTTTTTAATACTTTTTTTTTTCATACTGCGTGGCAAATACGATAACTATTGGCATCCCAAATCTTCTCCAATAATGTCACCTCTTGCACTGTTTCGTTATCTTCAGTATGATTCGAGATATTATGGATTTAAGAATGTGTTCCTTAAAAAATAATAAGCGCGCGAGGTTTGATCACCCTTCTAAACTCCGGGAATTTCGTGTAATGTCCACGCAACCTGTCTAATAAACGATTTATATGGAGTGTCCAAGGGTTGAGTTAATCTGAGCGTTCGCACGCATTCACTCATTATCGATCCGACCGTTCGCTCTGCCGTTCGGCGACACCCTCTTTTGTTCGACAAGACAATGAAAATCATAGCTCTTCCTGCCTCGCTTCTCCGGTTGCGTTCTGAAGGCGTTCGAACGGGTCTTTTGTCTTCTTTTCTTAATCCGCGTTCTGAACGCATTCTGAACACAAGTTGGATTAAATCTCTTGTGCCTAAATTAATATTTCATTTTATTTTATTTTTACTTTTGTTTTTCCAAATTTTAAACACTGTTAGGTTTATTATAGGACAGTATTGTACTGCATGTAATTACAGATTCATAGATTTATTGAGAGATTTATGTTTATAGCAGAAAGGTAACAGTGTAAAATTTCCATACAGTATCTTATGAATTTCTTCCCTTTTCAGCCACACTCTACTTCTCACCACCCTTCAACAAGAAATTATGACATATTTTTAGAATAAACTCATTAATGACTTCATATTGCAGCTGTTTAATAGCCCATTTTGTCTGAAGCCCGTCGACTTCTTGCCCGAGATTACACACGTTGGCGTTCACTGCTCCCTCACTCATTGCGATGGTGAACGAATTACATTGCCATGGTAACACAGACGGTAGGATCACTATCGTCAAATCTTGCATCTATTTTCGTGTTCATATTGGCCAATTTTCTTAAGGGGGCTGCCTATTGGTGAGGAGTATTTGGGGAGCCTATTAGTCCCAATTGATGACCTGTCCTGTATTGCCTTCAAGAATCTTCTTTCTCCATCTCTGTGAACACATGTACCATACTGAGTAATGCACTTTTCTCTTACTTGACAGGTATATTACGCACAAATTGCTTTCCCTACAGGTGAAATGCACTGGAGTGGGGGGGGGGGGGTAGTAGCTAACAGAATAAATACATAAATATATAAATATATACATGTATATATATAAAGAGGTAAATAAGTAATTAAACAGATAAATGATAAAACAATTACAAGAATGAATAAATAAAATAACTGATTAATTGATAAAGAAATAAATTCATAAATCAATAAACAAATTAATAATAATGAATACACAAATATTTTTCCCCTGAATAATCACCAAGGTCCCCCCCCCCCTTCTCTCAATTAGGTTGTCTTGATATATTTGCATCTGATGACAAATTTCAACAATTATGTGTCAGTTTTGGGGTCCCAAAAATCCAAAGTGTTAATTTCAATATCTATCTGTATTCTATACTAGTGCACATGCAAACTCACAGTATGAGGAAGAATTTTACGCAATATATACCAACATAAGTAACAAGAGTGTGATTTCTTCAGCATATGGCCTATACTGTGGAAACTGAGTATAACAAGGTCCTTGGGACCATCAAAATTACCTTGTTATAAGCAGGAATCTCGTTATATCAGGGTTAAAAAACAATAGAATATAAAGACTGGGACCAGAATATTACCTTTTTATATCAGGAATATTGTTACATCAGATCTCTTTATACTGAGTTTCCACTGTATATGTACATGTACATATGTACATAAGCCCTTTCTAAATGGATCACACTGTTGATACAGTAAGACCTACATGTACATGTATACAGTGTCGGCTAAGAGGAAAATTACACAACAAAAGGAACTTCCTGCTCTTCTTCCTGTTGATGATTGCTTTCCTCTACAGGTGTACAGTGTGAACTTTCCTCAACCAAAACCACAATCAGCTAACAGTGATATCTATAACACTTAAAGTGATACACAAAGAGCATTCACACTGACATTGGTTTCTACATGTACCTTATCTTTACGTCAATGATACTCGCATTTCTTCACAATGACATGGTAATCTGACAGAAAACAATTGAAAACTATCACATGTATGCCACAGTTACCACTACTTTGACACATACAATGGAGGAAGAAAGTTTCAAAAGGACCAATTATAATGTACACTGTACTACCCTGGAATAGAAAACATGAAATGCGGAGGACTATAGCATTTTAAGCGACATTTTCTATAAAAACTGTTGTAGTCTTTCATGCTCTAACTACATGTACAATTAACAATACAAAAATTTGTTGGGCAAACAAGCGATGCCTGGTATAAAATGCAGAGCTAAATGTATGTTCATGTATGTAGAGAGCTTTCATGCCTGAATGCCTGAATTCTTGCAATTTTTATCAAGGGTACAAAAGTAATGTCCCATACCTGAGACAATGCGTTTTTCGCATTTATCTTTCCAGCCATGCAAAACATGACGGCACTAAAACTAAACTTGAGAGAGATTTAATCTGCAACTTTCAAAGTAATGTTTACGCAACTTGTACATACATGTAAAGCAAGGACAAATTTTTCGCAGCTTTTGTCCAACTGATATTGACAATTTCAATGAGCCCACAATGACAACTTCTACATGTATTTGTACCTGCAAGTGCAAAATCACCACTCTTCTGAACATATCAGTATTTGCTATTAAAAGGAACTAAACAATTTTAAGAGACTGATTTTCTCTTTCATATCCCCATTTACACACCAGGGTAGATGGAAGAAAAGTAGAAGAAGTGCCATGTTTCTGTACACACAAGGACATGCAGTGCCACAGCTCACAGGCTTTAAGACATGTCAACTCCAGTGCATAAACTTTTGGCTGGAATTCACAAAGGTGGTTTAGATTTAGATTTATGTAGATTTCATGGAATAAGTACGCTTAGAAAGGTCTACCGGTAGTAATGAATGCGCATGTTTGGCAAAGGGCACTAAATTCACACTGGTTGCTAAGGTTTAGAACTATAGACCATGGTTTATTTAAATTAACTTCAATAAACCATGAGTAAATTTGAATAACCCATGGTCTAAACCAGCAACGAGTGTGAATTAAGCGCCCTTTGCCAAGCATGCACATTCATTATTGGACTTTTCTAATTGTATGCGCTAAATCAAGCGCACTTATTCCATGAAATCAGCATAAACCATGGTCTAAATCTAAAGCACCTATGTGAATTCCGGCCATACATGTAGATATAAAATAAATTTACTGGACAGAAAGCAGCATGCGCGGATATCATTACGCGAATGGCATTAGGCCCCACCTCTTATGGATCATTTGAAAGAGACGATAAGCACTCATTATCGCCAGGATATCGATAACACTGTTGCATTATTCATATCTATTGCGTGTATCACTTTTATTGTAACACTTTGGTTTAATGCGCACTTGTTGCGCATCAGTTGTGCATTTGTTGAGCATTTATTGTACATGCAGTAAGCTGATGGCCGTAATGTTTCAAAACGTGTACAAATGCACGCTACTTGTGGGAAGCATCTTACAAAATGAATTATTCATTTTTGATGAATATTGATGGATGCTTAGGTCGGCCTTCTAATGGATCTGGACAAAATAGGGGCCTGATTCTGGCCATCAGGTATGACAACTTGACAATAACATTCACTTCAATGTGTTGAGCTGAGTAACATGAGTCAAATGTTTATCTGTCTAGCCTACTAGTGAGAGTACAAGTATAAACACAAGGTTAATGACTTGTTATGATAAATAGCACATCATGAATGATGAGAAAAGTGAGGAAGATCTATTTTGTTTGTAGCATGAAACCAGGAAATATTCTAAGAGATAGGAAATGACGAGTTAAAAAACACATGTCCATTTCCTCAAAATGTGGTAAAATATCCAATTACTAGGAGTAAAGTTTTGAAACCTGTGTCCTTTTTAGGGAATAGGACCACCGAAATCATTGTGGTTATACACAGTTCTGGCAAGCTCTCAAAAACTCCTTGTCAGGCTTTTTTGCCTTTAGATTATACATGTAAATACATGTAGCAAGATACAGCTATTTTTTTTCCCTCAACTGAAATATCAAAGCAAAAATTAGTTTAGATTCCCGGGCCAGGGATTTAAACCTCTAACAATGTCGGTACACAGTGATTATGTGCAAGATCTACATGTATGAGGGTATAAGCATAACATAGCACTGTGATCACTGAGCAGGGAGCCGTCGAGGTGGATGGGTCCTAGTGTAGGGCAGAGGGAAGAGTAAGACCTTGAATGAAATCAGTGTTTAAGTTTTCTAGACCCATTTCATCTACATCCTTCTAAAGCACTAGAGCAAACCTTACCTCTAGGACTGAGTTGAAAGGAATAAGTATCAGGTTTTCTAAACCCATTTCATGACTAGTCAGTTCCTGGGCTATGTTGGCACATGCTTCCGAAGTCTTCACCAGCATGGACCTACAGAGAGAAAAACAGATGAAAGTAAATTTTCACATTGCTCGACTGGGCCCGTAAAAGTTAGGCCCGGACCCTCAAAATTGAAGAATGTTTACAAAGGGCTCGGTACACAGAGAGCCCAGAATTTCTATCCGGACCCCCTACCCAAAAAGTTAGTGCGGAACCCTAATTTACAGCTCAAAACGTGTAGCAGTAGATGCTTTTTCGAGTAGTACATTTACAATTTAACCTACATGCATGCTGTTTCATGTTTGTAAAAAAAAAAAAAAACCTGAATTGTAAATCATGCAGGGGGTCTGTCATTGATACTAATTCCCATGTCCCCACACAAAGTGAGAAACTGACAACCAATTCGCCCATTAGTGGCATGGATGTAACCGCAACATCTCCTCAGTCTCCTTTGTCTCCAGCAGGTCTCGGAAACGTCAGTCACAGAGACGTCTCCCAGTCGCATAGATGTCTTCCCAGTTGCAGACAGAATTGGTCTCCACGATGTCGCCGCAACTGATTGAGACTGGGAAAAAGTCTCTAAAAAATTGAACATGTTTGAATTTCCTGCGACTCCCCAACGACCCAGATAATCTCCAGGAGACCAGCAGGGACTCAAGTCACTACCAAGTCACTACCAAGTCACCACCTCATCTCCAGACCAATGAGATACCCACCTGAGTATATAATTACTATTATATATTTGACAGTAAGTGACATACATGTATGTAATTTCACATTAAACCATTTAACACAATAAAAACTACTTTCGAAAAATTAACTCAAGTGCAATTTTAAAAGCCTCATGTACTGCTCATACAAATCATGTTCAGATTACGTAATAAGTCATTGTAGCGTTTCTAAAGGTGATAGACAGGGCTACTGAAGTTGCCTTCAGTGGATTTTTAAAAAGGAGTTTTTATTGTGTTATTTTCAAACTGATTTGATTTCTGTTAAAAAAAAACATTGAGATTGAAAAGTGAAAAGTGAAACTGAAATGAGTGCTAAGCATTGGGAAAGAATTATCATGTGGGTGGAACTATCAGTAAGTGAAATCTTATCAATATTTTGAAGAAAGAAATGTATTCACGTATGGTCTCTCCAGGAAATCTATCTCCTGTGTGGGCTGCTGATGTAAGGGCAGTGTGTCTCATTTCTGTCATTCAATAGGAAAACCTTGTGTCCTTCACACCTAAATTGATGACAGAAAATTAAGCTATTATCACAGCCGATTCTTCCCAATCACTCTCCAATATTACCACTACCAATATCACTTGGTGCTGACAGCTTGCTGTACACCACCTATGCATACGACTGTCTGAACAGAAGTACCATCTAATGACATATCATTACAAAGTACTGAGTATGGTGTCATAAACATGTATGGTTATTTAAATATTTCACATCCATTCCATATGGCATCACTAAATGAGTCCTTATTGCAAACTGATGATATGGGTAAAATGCATTTATGCATGAGAATGTTTGCACTGTCACTCCCACTGTACACTGTATATGTGCTGTAATCAATATGTGGTGTACATGTAGGTGTGTTGTGTTCATGTTCAGTTCAGAATACGTTCACAATGCAGGTTATGAACAGTATGTTCATACTTCAGTTTCTATGTGTTCATGTTTAATATGGCGTAAAGTTATAAGTAACAAACATGTTTGTGCTGTATCATACAGTAAAGCATATTTTTCATGGGCAGGCGAACAGTTGCGAAGGCTGCGAATGTCGAAAAAAAATGACAAAGACCAACATTTGCAAGCTTCGTATATAGTTCGCGTGCCCATGGACCATCATTCAGCAATGATCTGTACAGTACAGGCCTCTACACAATCTTGGAATGTATAAATATTCTTTGTAATTTGCATGTATTTAGGATTTAGGGACTGCGCAGATATGGATTATCTAGGAAACTTGATCACTTACAGCCAATACCGTGTACATATAAGTCTACACACTCAACTACAACTTGTGACTACAGTCTACAATACGCCAGGCAAACCAGTTATTGATTGCCTCAGCTCAGCTGACATTGCATGTTAGTCTCTATTAAGACTTGGATTTTATTTATACAACTGCACAGAATAGATGATTATCAATAGGATAATAGAATATTTTATGTTTGAAACTGTTTTTTTTTTCTACATCTCTGTAATTCCCTTGCCCTAAAATAGTGCCTTCAATAAAACATAACATTTGGTTGATAAAGGCATGTGGTAAACCTACAAAACAGACAAATTAAAACAATACCATTGATTTGAGGCTATACCAACAGCTGACTGCAGATTATTGGAATCAGTATATTACTCATGCATACAGAATTCTATTTTGGACTTTCTGTTTAAATGGTATAATTCATTCAACATATGTCAGCTATCAAACAAGGCCCGTTCCAATCGAATGATTTACACTTGACAGAAGGATTCTGACGGCTATGATTTTGACATGATTGGAAGAAAAGGGGAAGGAGGAAGGAAGACTCTTCTACTCCTTAATATATTGTTTGTTTGTTTAACGCCAGAAGGGCGTTAAGTCTGTATGAAATGGATATGAGTTAACGCCCTTCTGGCTATGAACAGATGATATCAAAATGAAGTGAAACTGCTGCAATATTACATTATTTCATATGCCCACTGAAAACATCTTGAGTGTGAAATACCCAGGACTACTTCAAAGAAATTCCTCATGTACAACATCATATCATTTGGGGTGGTTGGCATTTGGAATTCCCAAACATTTTAATGTATTGAATAATTTTCAAGACAGAATAAATACAAGGATACCTATATAAATGCATTCCCCACTGAAAGCTGAAAAGGGTATTAATCCAGTACACTACTGTATGTTACCCTGTTGACTACTGGAACAGGGTACCCCCTGTATGAAGTCTATAGGAAAGACAGAATTCAGTATTCAAGGAGTTAATAACCTTCTGCCTTTCAAGTTTCAAAGGATGACATAAAGGACTCATTCACATAGCCAGCGGAAAACCCAAACGTTTTTTTTTCTTTTTAGTGTTCACATATGACGTGGCAAAGCATACCACATATGGTAATGAGATGTGCATACATACATGTAGGTCAATATTAGTTCATGTTCACAAAAAGGTTTTTGCCAAAAGCTGCACAGACATACAATACTTGTGACATCATATGTTGCGCTGAATTTATAAGAATTTGATTGGTCCCTACCTTTTTGCCACCAGAAGGCACATAAGACAATTATTACCTCTGCATTTCTTTCTTTAACTCCTTAAATTTCTATTCATTTATGCACAAAAAAACCTCAACAAAACACAACTAAAACAAAGACAGAAGAAAACACGAGTTTACCATGGGGGTTTGCTTGTGCATATGTGAACAAGCCTTTACTCAATCCATGATTTTATGATTGCACTCATATTTACAACTTCCACAAGCTGTACCCTTTCTAAAACGGGATGAATGATGGTTAAAAGGGTCTGTTCTTCAAGACTACAGAGATGTGAGCTCCAAGATGAAATTGTATCTATACATGGCAATCTACATTTGTGCATAGATCTGTATTTACTTACCCCAGTAATGTACTGTCTCCTAACTCTTGACTCATCTCACCCATGCTCTGCGATAACACAGAATGCGGAAGCTTTTTCTGTGAATGGAGGAAAAAAGAAAATGTTTTAACAATATTTATTTAAGGAAAGAACAATATCATAAACAAAACTTATGGCTTTTAAGACTAAAAGTTCACATTAAGAATTAAATTACTGTTTAATGAATCAGTGTGAAGTTATGAAAATAGTAGGTATAGATCTGGAAAATCTGTTACATTCTCGTAATTTTGTGAATGCACACAATTATATTTCATTTTCAAACAACTAATGTAAACTGCATTTTCAGTATGTGATATCCCATTGTCGCTACGAATTCGAGAAGTCAAGTCAGATTTTGGCTTTCTGTAAAACATCTATTATCATAGATCTACCAGTGCCGAAATATAGGAAGTAACTAGGAACATTGCTATGCAAATTTGAATGGGAGCAGGAGGTTGCCACACAAAGCCTCATTGAAAAGTTAGCCAACGAAGCACACATAAAAAAGCCCCCATCAATAACACTGATTTGAAAACAAAGCTTTTAACATCCTCCATTTGCTGACAGAAAGTTTGAATGGTAGGGAATGTCCTCACCACCCTTCGCGCCCCCCTCCCCACAACGTAATGCCCCTGGAACTGCAATAAACACTATGAGGAGTGGTCTGAAATATCCTGAAGCGGACCTACCGTTCTTTTCTCCACGTCTGTTCCTGAGCCAATAAGACATGCTGAGAGTTTCTTGGTGATGTTTTGGCATGTGTGCTTGATGTGTTCCGTTCGTTTCTCACACTGAAAAGAAAACATGGGAAAATGAATCAAGTGACAATATTCTAAATACTGTAAGTGCTGCTAAATTTTCACACTGAGTGACCCAAGAATATATTAGTGGGTTCTTAAATTTGTGCTGCACAATAACTCACTCTCAAAAGTGCAAGATTTGATTTGATTTTTCAATGCAAATTAAATCATACTTATATTTTTTTCGGGATTTCTAGAATTTGCACTTGCTGAAAATAGCGTGAAATTTGCGAAAATTAATGTACCATGAATATTTCTGCATTTACAGTATATGCTTTGTGAAATAAAAATAGTTTGGACAACTGTACAGGATCATACATACAACCATGAACAGTACGGTACCAGATTTCAGTTTTTTCTTTATGTACAAACCTAAAACAAAAAGAAATTGGCCAAAATTATCTGAGAAATGCTCTAATAGAATGCTTTTGAAATTGATTTTATGAATACTATAAGCAACTGTATACAAACATACCCTGGAACTTAAACTGGTTTTTCAAGGCAACTCTTGGAATAAAAGGGGGAAATCCCTCTTTCATTATGTGTTCCACTAATCCCTTTCTTTACTCATTTTTTCATTTATTCATTCATGGATTCACCAAAGAAACCTTCCTATAACTAAAAAAAACTAGATGAATCTTCGACCACGCGTGGTCGAACTTTATGCCTCCGCCATTACCAAATCAGAAATAAATGGCACTTCATGTTGATTTATTTTCATTTATACAAAGACATCTTTGACCTTGACCTTTGACCTTGTGATCCCCAAATCTAATGAGAGCATTGCCCTTTCTATATGCATACATGAGCCAAGTTTGTTGAACCGTCAAATGGTTACTGATCATTACCTCTATGACCTTGACCTTCGACCTTGAGACTCCAAAATCTAATCAGATCATTGTCCCTCCCATATGCATACCTGTGCCAAGTTTGAGGTTGATCGGTCAAATGGTTGTTGAGTTATCGTGAAAACGAAACATTTCCATGTACATAATGACCTCTTTGACCTTTGACCTTTGACCTTGTGACCCCAAAATCTAATCAGATCATTGTCCCTTCCATGTGCATACATGAGCCAAGTTTGAAGCCAATCTGTCAAATGGTTCTTAAATTATTGCGAGAACGAGCCATTTTTATGTGTATTATTACCTCTATGACCTTGACCTTTGACCTTGAGACTCCAAAATCTAATCAGATCATTGTTCCTCCCATTTGCATACCTGTGCCAAGTTTGAGGCTGATCGGTCAAATGGTTGTTGAGTTATGGTGAAAACGAAACATTTCCATGTACATAATGACCTCTTTGACCTTTGACCTTTGACCTTGTGAGCCATTTTCATGTGTAATATTACCTCTACGACCTTGACCTTTAACCCTGTGACCCCAAAATCTAATCAGATCATTGTCCCTTCCATGTGCATACATGAGCCAAGTTTGAAGCCAATCTGTCAAATGGTTCTTAAATTATTGCGAGAACGAGCCATTTTTATGTGTATTATTACCTCTATGACCTTGACCTTTGACCTTGAGACTCCAAAATCTAATCAGATCATTGTTCCTCCCATTTGCATACCTGTGCCAAGTTTGAGGCTGATCGGTCAAATGGTTGTTGAGTTATGGTGAAAACGAAACATTCCCATGTACATAATGACCTCTTTGACCTTTGACCTTGTGACCCCAAAATCTAATCAGATCATTGTCCCTTCCATGTGCATACATGAGCCAAGTTTGAAGCCAATCTGTCAAATGGTTCTTAAGTTATCGCGAGAACCAGCCATTTTTATGTGTATTATTACCTCTATGACCTTGACCTTTGACCTTGAGACTCCAAAATCTAATCAGATCATTGTCCCTCCCATATGCATACACAAGCCAAGTTTGAAGTTGATCCGTCAAACAGTTCTTAAGTTATCGCGAGAACGAAAACGGGACGGACGGACGACCCGAAAACATAATGCCTCCGGCAACCACCTACGGTGGGCGGAGGCATAAAAATAATAATAATCACATGGATGACTGTGTCTAAAGCATGTTCACAAATATTTTTGCTTATCATTTAGTAACAAAGGTCTACCCCTGCAGGATTCATGGTGCAAACTGATGTCTTGTAGGAAGTTACATGGATTCTAACTGCACTGAAACAGTTCCAGCTTAACATGGATGTTCACTAACACTGAAAAAAGATAAGCTGGCAAAGTTCATTCTCAATCAAAAGAGAAATAGTTCTTACTTGTAATAGTTCATCATTGAGTACTTCTGTTTTCTCCGCTCTGCAAGACAAAATGGAAGACAAAAATAAAAGAATATGAGGAAATATTAAAAAAAGGAAGTGAACATTTAAGACATTCATATCTAATGAAGAAATTTTAGCATTTAAGAGGCTTGGTATCACAACATTTCAACTTAAAGTGATTACACAATGGTAAACAAAATTTTGATATATGATCGAGAATAGAATTCTAAGAAGAATAACATAAAAAATATGATGATTTTCAATCAAAATCAATGCATTTTGGCTAATTTTCTCATGAAAAGTTATGAACTGACAGAGAAAAATTGAGTATGAGGTATGACGTAAAGGTGGGTACCCAGCTTCGTGCATTGCAGTTGTGCTACGCGCTAGACTGTACAACATGTATTATACCTTGCGCGCATTTTGCTAGAAGTGCGCGACAAGGTACCCACTTTGACGTCATTTTGACGTCAAAGTTGGTACCCAGTTGAAACTGGGTCACAGCTGAGGAGTCAAAAATATCCTGAAATCTTACCACATTTGGGGGTTTCCTTGGCAACAGGACTTTAAAAAAAAATTTAGACAGATGATTTTCTGCTAATGAAATCATGCTCTTTTGAATGAACTAAAACTGTTTCAACATTGGGTACCCCCTTTAAGACCTCAACATTTTAATAGATCATCTGTGCACTTCCCATTTCATCAATATCAATGTTGTATCTCCACAGCATCAATTCACACTTCTGCAACATATCTACAATGTACATACGGGTAATAATTATGCACAGTTGTACAACCCACTTTACATGTATATGCTGTTGTACATCATGTTTATTGTATACATACGAATGGTCTCAAAATCATTCTTACCAATCTTTTACATATCTGAGTCATATTGCTTTTGTTTTAATTTTGCAAATGAATATTTATTCATCTTGAATTCTAAAATGCAAGAGCAATTGTCTGCACCACACTACCCGTCCACCTTGCTTTATTCCAGACAATATCAAATCCGTGACGGGGGGATTCAAATTTGGTTTAGACGGGGGTGTGCTGGTGAAGCTTCCATCCCTGCAACCATTTTTAAGGATCATTTTGGCAGAAAAGGGCACCTATTATTAGGGACTTTGCATCTTGCATGTGTACTTCAGCGACATTATGGGTTTCGAGAATTCTTGCAAAAAAGCAACCTACATGTATAAAAGCGGCACACCCCCATATACCATACCTCCCCTCCCCCCACCCCTGTATCAAATCCATGTATGTACATTGTATACTGTATATTATCACATGAAACTGAGAAGACTGTATTGCATGGATAAATATCCTACTGCATGTACAGTGTATGTCTTGCTTCCAGAATCCCATTTTCATGAAACATTTTCTTTCCATGGTACACATGTACCTCGGTCTATAGATACGGGCTTTATTGGTTTAAACAGAGTTTGCCCGACCAGTGAACTCCATCATGAGACATCAGTATACACAAGGACAATTTGGATTGATTAATGCTCTAAACATTCAAATGATGTCACAACTCTAAATGCGTCCAATTGCTTGCCATGTATGCATAGCTTTATGAAAACAAATTGACAAGGCATTGTCTGCAATAAGCAGCTGCTGATCACGTCTGAAATAAATGGAGTGAGACAGGGTGACATTAAACCTTCAATCATTGCGATCTGCTGGAATAATTAGTTTATACGGCCATCTCACTGTTTGAATGATCTTGAACTACATGTAAATGCTGCTCGCTAAGAGCTTACTGCTGAAAACATAAGATTTGCATTGTGATTATGTCATGGTATTGAATATAATTGTCATTGTGAGTTTACACAGGCCCCTAAAACTCCGCCATTTTGTCCAGATCCATTAAAAGGCTGACCTAAGCACCATAAATATTCATGATCAAAAATGAATAATTCATATTGTAAGATGATTCCAAGGAGTAGCATGTGTTTGTGCATGTTTTATTAAAAACATTACGCCCATCAGCTAAAAACATGCGCAATAAATGCACAATCAATGCGCAATCAATGCGCAACAAATGCGCAACAAATGTGCATTAAATCAAAGTATCATAATAAAAGTGATATGGGCAATACATGTAGATATGAATAATGCAATAACGGGTGCTTACATGTAGGTCCGCCTTCAAATGATCTGAAAGAGGCGGGGCCTAATGCCATTCCGGGGGGGGGGGGGGGGGGGGGAATACATGTATAGTTTTAACAAATACCTTTTGTTGTCGAAAAGTAGTGCAGTGGGAGGAAGGGAGATCAAAACAGAACAGAATAAAGAATAACAATATAGAAGACTGAAAGCACAATCTATTCATGAAATAAATAATGTACAAGCAGGGCAGCCTCTAGGCACTGTTTGGTTTCCAATAAGTACTTGAAAGCTTGATCATAAACATATTTTGCATACCTATTTCATAGGGCTACAATTATAATCGACAAGCATAGGGAGCCTGAAAAGCTACAATAGTTCTTCACATGCACAATGCACCAAGCTGCCTACACGTACTGTATATGTCAAAATGGAATTTTAAAAAAGGAAGGAACTTCAGGAAGCCTACTTGGGATGCAAAACAATACTCTTGATATTTTGTCATTGGAATTCAAGACTGGCGAAATTTGTTTTTGATTATAAATTACAGACCTGTCGTCCTGTCCATTTTACATATAACATACATGTAATAAATCATACCACAGGCTATACAGGTGTATGCCAAAATTGTTTTTCCTGCAATTAATACTTATACAATAATTTACAACAATTAATTAGAGAGGAGCTTTGCATCATAGATCAGGAAAAAAACACCCAGAGGAAGCCAACAACAGTCTCCTTGCCTTCTTACAGAGTTCAACATGGAAACCAAACACCCTTGTTCGACTCATGAATGTTTCATACTCTTCGCTAGTCTGCAAGTATGCAAATGACAATAACTGGTCTACGATTCAAAGTCTCGTCTTTCAATTAGCATCGGCAGATGATATCTGTCACGGAAGTCATCGCGCTTCGACGGCAGCAACGAGGTTTCGATCCCCAGCCAGTGGTAGATCGTTCAAACTCTCACGTTTCTCGCTCATAGGAAGAGTTTGTTGCATTCATGAGTCAGCTAGAGCAACGACTGTCATCTCATTTGTGGAATAGTATCATTTTTCATGACATTAAGGCAGCATATGCATCAGCATAATTGGCTGCAATATATAGGTTTTTACATCACAGAGAAAGGCAACCAATGAAAACTAAATACCTATAAGATATTACTCTTAAAAGTAACAAACAGTAGTGGTAGCAAAATGAAAGTTGGCATGAAACTGCTCAAATATAGTCTCATATTGTTCGGCTTGCATGAAAAGATGCATGAGTGAGATAATCTAGTATTCTATTCACGATTCCCAGTGATTTTCAGTAAAACAATTCAAATGATCGTATATTAACCGTTAACTTATACCCTCGCTACGGACCACCGACCCCGACGCTATCGACTCAATGGCACATAGCGGTTCGCACACACTGTTTACACGTGTGTGAATTTTCGAGGCCTGTGCTGAGAACTCGACGTACAGTACATGTATCTTCCATTGATATTTTAGCCATTTCTAAACAAATATTTTTTCAAAAAAAAACGTCAACTATGTTCGAAATTAGTCATTCTACATCAGTTCATGTAGTAATTTTCATTCCACCTAACAAAGTAGTTAAATATTCAAAGCGCCACCTTTCCCACTTCTGCTTATTACCTTTAAAACTAAAATGCTAAATCAACATTTAAAAGAGTGAAGGAGTGACTACATGTACTGTACATCTTCAAAACAGTATAGAGTGGAATCTCGCGACAAAGAACACTGTTGTAACAAATTCTCATTATAACAAGGTAATTTTGACGGTCCCACTTCTTTGTATTTTATTGTTTTTTAGCCCTGATATAACAAGGTTTCGATATAAAGAGGTAATTTCCTTGGTCCAGAGGAGTTTGTTATAACGAGGTTCGCCTGTATCAGCACTTTGAATACACTGGATTCCAACCTTAACCTATACCTGTACAGTGTCACCTTTAAGAGACGCTTTTGCAGTATCTGTTGGTCCAGAATGTTGGGCAGTACATATCACACATGAGCAGAAAGAGAAAAATGCACTGACAAATTTGAGCCCATTCCCATCGCTGTATGGTGTGGTGTCCTCGAATTAGAGCAGTTTAAGTGTAACTAATATTAAACTCTTTAAATTGGCAATGCAAAGAATAATATATTATCACTATTTCTGTGTTGAAATTGGCAATTTCTGATTCAATTTTACAATTATATTTCATTTTGGTTTATGTTATATCCATATTTATTTTTTTCAAGCTATGTAAACATGGAAAAAAATTATTTGTATTGTCAATTTGAGGAGTGAAGATGATTAATTTAGACCTAAAGAAAGCTCTGTACTGCTACCATTTTATAAATGTAGTCAATCCTCCACCCTCTTACGTAAATGATGATTAAACGTTTTAGTTTTTAGAGTGTACACACAGATGCAGCAAAAGATGTGTACAAGTTCTCACTTCAGAATTCAAAAAGAGCTCTAGGAAATGAAAAATGAGAAGAATTACTCAAAAACATTAAAATTCTAATAGAATCTCATTGGAACAATCATATGAGACATGTACAAGTACCTGAATAGCTTGCTACATGTAAACATTAAACTTCACATTCAATACTTTGAGAGAGCTTGCACTTTCCAGTAAGATACTCTAGAAATGTGGTTTTACATACATTGTACATGAACTACTGTGACATACCGCTGTACATTATGTATGCTGGTATGAAATTATTGAAAACAACTCCACTTCCTTATTCTGAACATGAATGTGTTTTGGCATTCAACCCACACATCATGAGGGACTTGTATGACTCATCATTTCATTTTTTTTTTTTTTTTTTTTTTGGCAAAATAATGAACTGGGTACATAATCATGCTGATAATGAAACACAGCCAAACAATTACCTTTTTTCTCCCACAGCTCTCTGTAAATCAAGGGTTTACTGCAACAAAGGGCTATCTGTGTTTTGGGCCATTTTAAGAAAACTTGCAAGAAGTTATGTTGGAAACACTGGTTTAATGCAGATGGCCATACCTACATGTACTTTGGGTGATACCCTGCTGTAGCAAAGTTTGCTGTAGAAAACATTATTACCAATGCGTTCCTGGTCTCTTATTGATCATTTTGATATCAAAACTCCTGAAATTTAATTTGTGATACAAGCATTATGTAAGGTCCAACAGGACTCCACATCTGTAAGTCATAAAGGGGCCATGTTACCAATTGTACGGTAAACTACATGTAAAACCAGGAAGCTTGAAAGGGAAACTGTTCTTCCATAATGACCATTAAATCACTGGTTATGGGCATTTGACTGAGTTTCAGGTCTCGTGTATCATCTTTAATTATGACAAACTTCTGACAGTATGTTAAGAAACTTGATACAACATGAAAGAATTAAATTCAAGTAGACCAGCCATCAACAAAGAAGGCACACATACAAATGTATATACTGTATAAGCTGAAATTTTCGCGATGGTTTAATTTTCGCTAATTTCGCGCTGATGTCCTCGCCAAAATTTCCACTCAGTAAGATGCCTATATACTTGTATAGAAAGATCTTTCAAAACGTGAAAATAATAACTCGCTAATATGTCAAACTTGTCTCAAATCGCTAAAATATCTGTATGCTAAAATATTAGCTTATACAGTACACAATGCATATTCATATCAATGATGTACATCTGCTGGACCATTCTTTGGAGAAAATTAATAACTTTTTAACAACTTTTTAAATAAAACTTTTTAAAATAATTTTTTAAAATCCTTAATAGAATTTGGTCACTGATTTAGTTTTATAACTCATCTCAATAGTATACCTGATCCTAAGATTCTAGGCCTCTGAATTGGTCAAAGAGATAGTCATGGAAACCGCTAGCTGACTGCCGGGCATACACGTATAGCGAAAAAAGTATTGACTGGGCATGATAGTTCAACCTACGTGTACAATACATAAGTACATGGTTTACGCACTAGCTCTAGAGAAGTAGGCCGGGAATACATAAAATGCGCGCTAAGCATCTTGTGCGCGTATCTGTATTTGCGCAGTGTGAAAATTTAATTACTTCAATTTCTCTGAGCGGTAGCACGACAACTTCATTTTAATGCCTTAATTGAGATACGGTATATGAAACAATATTGACTACTTATTTTTCGGGTCATGGTTAAAACTATAGCTCCTCGGTGATCTTGAGACTGTACTATGCCCCTCGACTTCGTCTCAGGACATAGTACAGTTTTAAGATCACCTTGGGCTATAGTTCCAGCCATGCCCCTCAAAGCAGCCCATATTTGTATACTATTCCAACTAGATTAAGAAAAACAGCTAAAACCAGACATCCTACATGTACATTGTAGATACATGTATGTACATGTGAGCATCTATGGTGGCCCTGAAGAACGCTCAACAACAGGTCATGTGCGACGTGAATTTCGCATCCCAGGTCCTGAACTTCGCATCTCAAGTCGTGAAATTCACGACCCGCGATGCGAAATTCATGACCCGTGGCGCAAACTTTGCACCCCAAGTCGTGAAATTCACGACCTGCGGTGCGAAATTCAGGACCCGTGGCGCTAACTTTGCATCCCAGTCCTGAATTTCGCACCGCGGGTCGTGAATTTCATGACTTGGGATGCAAAGTTTGCGCCAGGGGTCATGAATTTCATGACCTCAGATGTGAAGTTCAATACCTGGGATACGAAATTCATGTTGCACATGACCTGTTGTCGAGCGTACTTCAGAGCCAACATAAACATCAACATGCTCATGTACATGTAGGTCACAAACTGAAGCAACCGTTGCTCCCAAGTCAACATCTTGCACTTAACCACATTCTAATAACTTTGACAAATGCCCAATCAAATGCTATACAAAACCAGTCTGTTTGTGTCAGTTTTACCTTAAACATTTGCTGACAGGCAAAAATAAAAAATAAAAACAAAACGCTATACATAACCAGCGCTGGATCCAGAATTTATTGGGGGGGGGGGGGGGCAATCGGCCTTTCAGGTGTGTTTTATCTGAAAAATTTGCTGACAAGCAAAACAAAATTTACAACCACATGTAGCATCGGATCCAGAATTTTTCAAAAGGAGGGGAGCTGATCGGCTTTTACAGGTTTCTGTTTTACAACAAAAAAAAATTGCTGATAAGCAAAAATAAAAGAAAAAGAAAGTCCTTGGCTTCAAAAGGTATTCGCCCCTACATAACCCTAAAACAAATTTAAAACCCATATTGCAACTGTTGCCAGGGCATGCATTATTACATACACATTTTGAAGGCAAAATGGCTCATAATCATGCACTCTCTCTAAAAAAAAAGAATAAGTAATGACTAATAAAGAATAAAAATGATAAAATAAAATCTTAAAACAATGGCCCAATCAAATGACAATTTGCTTATAAGTGAATGCCAATGTATAAAACAAATTTATAATCAAATGGATAAATCCTATTTTCCCAAACACACACTCCACAAGAACGACAGTACATGTCATTGTCAGCATCAATAAAGCATGGTTCATACTTCATTGATATTTCTTATTTTTTTTGTTCCCTACATAATTTTATAAGAATGTAGACAAATTTGTGTCACTGTCACAAAATTTTATAATTGAATTATTGTGTGTTAATGCACACACCTACATCTATTGTGGTCAGCATGACCTTAGAATATCAGGTGTCTATAAAGCACCCTTTTGTTGCAATAAATCTATGAAAAGAGTATTTAAAGTTCACAGCACATATTCAAAAGAGGATTTCAACTGAGCAATGAACTTTTCTACCCAAAGTTCAACAATATTAAAGCAACATGGTCGAGTTTCATGTACATGTACATGTACGTAGCGCAAGAGAGGTATTCCTTCGAACTTCAGCCCTTCTGGATCTCAACGGCTCTGATTGTTTATGCACATGCACAAAATATTGACAGACACGATCACAGCTAGCACATTCTATGGTTGTGGGATTTTCACTTTATTGCCAAACTTAAATTTGAATGATGTGGTGCCTTGTACATGTATGTATATCTTCTTTACATCCAAATCCAAACATGATGTGAATAATGAACATTATGATGTGTGATATACCGATACATGTAGATAGATACGTGTAGATCAACAGAGATACACTCTCAAAACACTGGTAAAAAAAATTGTTGGTTAAAAGAAAATTGCGTGTAAAACAAATGGAGATTTCTTTTAACCAACAGTTGGTCGGTTCATATATTAACCAACTTTTTTTTTTTTTTTTACCAGTGTTTTGAGAGTGTAGAGATAGACAGAGAGAGAGAGAGAGAATGGGGAGGGGGATGGAGAGGACATCCAATATGATGATAATGGTTTATTTATTCAACAAAATATGTGTATGGCAGCCCGAAAGCTGAATTGTACAATATTTTTACAGTAATTATATACGTGATAAAAATATACAATCATATGAGTCCTCTACAGTTACAAATGTAAATACTGTACATGGTGAACTTAGGAAATACAAAATATCACTGAAATGAAATTAACATTATGTGCAAAGGAATAAATTATAGTAAAATTAGTGAACAACCACAGGAAGAAACTTCGTGTTCTGAAGCACGACGAGGGTAGTGTATAGAAAAAAAAAAAAAAAGAGGGAAAGAAAGAGACATAAATAGGCAGAAAGAATAATAAAGTAATAATAAAAGGGGAGAGGGGAAGGAGGGGAGAGAAGAGGAAAGTGAGAATAGATGATGGAAAGAATATACACTACATGCCTAAAAACAACCCTACATACTGTACATTAACCTCAAGTTTATACACTTCCAGGTAAACCACAACTTTTTACAGCCGCCTGTAAAGAAATAAAACAAAATAATCCAGGAAGTGAAATGACATAGTTCAACGACAACTCCCACATGGGTTTCCTGCATTCTGTTTTGTGTGTACTGAAAATACTGCAAGACCTGTTCATGTACATGTACATGTATGTAGCCAAGGTTCCAGTGAAAAGAAGGCACTGTAACACAGCACAACTTGTCTTAAAATGATTTCTAAAAATGATTTCTAAAAATGATAAATAAAAATAAATTAGTGCTGTAAGAATTAATTTCTATCATATATTATGCATGTATCTTTGCCATTGCATTTATACTGAAACTATGCAGTGAGAGAATGTACACATGCATGCATGTAGAATTGATGCACATTCTCCAATCTTAAACAGAGTGCTGCCTTTGTAAATCTGTTTCATACTTTTTTTTAGGGGGAGAGGGACACACACCCCAAATTTGCTGACAAAAGGGGGAAGGGAAAAAAGTGTCATCATCCTTTTTTTAGGGGACGCATACATGTATATTGGCTTTTTTCCAAATGTCTTTTTTCCCAAAGCATACCCTATTGCGTCCCCCATCCCTAAATATGGGGGGGGGGGGGGGGACATGTCCCCATGTTCCCTTGTCTCCCCTTGATTGCCCATGAACCACACGGGCAATAATTTAGCCTAGAATACTTGTACACTTCTGACTTACAACAGATGAAAGCTAGGCCTACACATCTACCAACTTGATACTACATGTACCATCCTTCTCTGAAAACTTCTTCAAACCATGGTGAATTAAAAAAAAAAGAAAAAAAGAAGTGCACTGCTGCATGGTTGAAGGTCTGCCTCTGAATGTGGTGTACTTGTACATGTATTTATAGTTGTAACACTTTATTATTCAAAGTCAGCTTAACTTAAGTAAAATTTATAAACAATAACATTCAATAAAAATCCATTAAAATGGACAGGCAGGTCTTAAACGTGAATATTTTTATATTGATTATCCGACAACTTCAAACAGACTCCAGCAAACTAGAGCAGCAAGCAGCTGAGATATCTCTCACGATACACATTCTCACCAGTGATCTTTCAGGCAGTTCACGGCATGCCTAAATGTACATGTACTGTATGTTGTGACGAGGCAGATCAGTCTACATGTACAATGTACATTACATGAACAGGAATTTGACATACATGTACACATGGTTCTCGCCAGTACATAACACCCATGGTTCAAATACCATGAGTAAAGGATTTCAGACAAGGAAGAACCACGTGTGAAATTGCTGCACCATGCGTGGCAACAAGGGTACAGGCCTTAAATTTCCATAATTTTAGGGCAAGGCCACTTTTTTATAGGGCACATTCCTATATTACAGCATAAACAGGAAGAATTAGAAAGGGCACAAAAAATCTCCAAGGCCAATGAGGGGGGCAGTGAGGCCAATCAAAAGGGCATCCACAGCCATGGCCTTGGTGGCCTTGGATTAATTTAAGCCCTGAGGGTAACATTGGAGTATATATCCTTAACATAATGATAAATGTCACAGATTGTTTTGCTTTTTGGCAATGTATTTTTACTATAATGCCATTAGTAGACAACTCCTGCTTACCAAGAAGTATTTTTCATCCTTTTGCTATAGCATATACTGCTGCCACACCTAACTTTAGGTGTTATTCCGTAAAACTTCTGTAAAACTTCCGTAAACTTCTGTAAAACTTCCGTAAACTTCTGTAAAACTTCCGAAAATTCCGCGCTTGGCACAGAGGGGGAACCATGTGTGGATTTTTTTCTAGTGAGAACCCTGCAAGTACAATGTATGAGCACAAAGTGAACTATATTGTACACCTGTAAGACTGATGCAGACTTATCTTATCAAATCATAATTCATTACTACTGTACATGTATGTCCATGTCCGTGTTCTAGGTATTTATGTACACTGCAGAGAAATCTTTCACATGACAAAATACTTGAGTATATTGTTATACTGCACACACCCTGTATAACATTCTGGTCTTGCCAAATGAATGCATCCATGCATCAGTTTCTAGGGATGTACTGTGCATGTTAGTCTGTCCTACCTTGCAAATTATGTGGTTGACATATATTAAGATTTGCCACTGAGGAGCACAGACAAAACTACCCCCCCCCCCCCTCCACACACCTCCACACAAAAATATGTTTTCAAAACTTAGGCCTACATGAATACTGAGACTAATACATAAAACCCCTCCATTTGCAGTAATTTTCAAGAAGCAAATCACGGTTGAATGAGGCCAATCCTACATTCTGGACTGACTTCATCATTTGGTGTCAGCACAGATCAAAACTTTACTGCTCACTAGACCAAGAAGTTCAGAGCACAAAGTGAATACACTTTGCCAACAGACTGATTCATGATCAATACACTGTGGTCTACCATAAAAAATTAACCTGGAGATTAGTGCTGGTAATTTGCAGGTCAATATGTTTCTCTTTCATTTTCCATTTCCCTCTATTAAATAGACATCATTTTCACTGCATACAATATATTTCAAAAATCATAATGGCTGTTATTATTTGATAAAAAGACCCCTAATGATGATGATAGAAATCAGCAAGAAATTAAAATCCTTCAGTCTTGTCAGTCACAAATTACAAAAACAAAGATTTAGGCTACATTGTGGTTTAGGAAACCAACCCTTTCATTTCCATTATGCACTTGTGTACAAAGTGAATGCAGTGGGAATGAGGAAACTAGATGTATATGACAGAAGTGCTACTGTAGTGATCAATTTCAAAAGGGGGGGGGGGGGACGATCAACTTTCTCGGGGACACGTCTGTTTTACTTTAAAAAAGGTCCTCAGGCTCAGCATTTTCAGGTGTCTATTTTAATTTTTCATCCCTCCCCCCCCCCCGAAAAAAAGGTCCTCGGCTTCTAAAGGGAGGGGGCCAATTCAGCCCCCCCCCCCCTCGGATTCACCCTTGGGTATGACTCTTCCTTGACTCTTCCTTCACAAGATCCATACTTCTAGATTGTCTAGATTCTTTCCTCTCCCTCTTGAAATAATTAACAACTATCTGCAGTGAAAGGAAGCAAGCAATAGCCCCCTGCTCAACCCATTATGCAACCTGTGCAGCAATTGGCTGTTGATCTCCGGAAATAGCGGAGGAAGGAGAAGAAGAAATTCATGAAATGAACTTCAAATTGATATCACCAATAAAATTGTACATTCTGATCTGACATTCAACAGTCTGATCTGTACTATTTCAATTATCAAATTAAACAACAAATTTGGGTGTTGATTTTTTCTTTCCCTCAACAGAAAAGAAAGTAGAATTGAATTCAGGCCTAACAGTTAGGCCTAGATCTAGATCTACATGTAAACATAAATCTGCTACAAATTCATTACAGTACAGAAACCTAAACTAAATTTGTGAATGGTTAAAATCTAACCATTAGGTCTATATTTTCATTTTGATATCAATCATTGTTTTGAAGAGATGTTTCCTATTTCATCGATAGTGCCAAATTCGCATCAGTTTGCAACTTAGCTCCTAAGTCTCAAGACTTAACATAGAGTATGAATCTACAGCGATATAGAACATGTAGGATAGAATAATCTACATGTGTACTATTCACAAGTTACAATTCAATGATGCCTAAAACTCTGCTGCTAGTGCTACAGTGCTAGATAGCCCTACATACATTTAATCATGTGGATTCTATATATCAAACTAAAGTCAGTGTAGAGTCTACATTTACCTTCCCAAATTCTGGTTCGCTCGCTGTCTCAGGCGGTTCATTTGCCGCCTCATAACGTCTTTCTTGATCATCTTTCCTCTTGATTCCACAGTCAACTACTCCAGAAAAGCAGTAGATTCCAAGGTATCAATTCCTAAGGTGGTGACCACCACTTAAAATGGTGGTGTTTTCGGTCAAATTCTGACTTGACTAGGAAGAGCTCATACAGGTTAAATGCCAAAACAATGCAACCACCATTCAAACACACGTAAAATACGGTACCATTTCCTGTATACTGCGCACTGTAGCTGTGTGCATGCATGCAGCTGTATGCGGAAGTGGGCGGCTTCATATCACTGATCTCTCTGCTCTACTTCGTTGGGCGCCATCTGCGTTGACAGTATGTAAATTTCATTGTCTACTGGACGGACAGGGAGAAAGTTTTTTCTTTCTTTTTTCTTTTTTTTTTCTTCTTCATTGATTGTACAGGCAGGGGCAGCGCTACAGGCCCCCCATGATTTTTCAACTGATTTAATCTGGTGTACTATAAAAGTGATTTATCATTATATTATCGATTTATTGGTATCACATGATCAATCAAAGCAAGAGCCGAGACTACATTTAAGTTATTGGGCATGTGTTTTACAAGCTTTGTTTTTCAACATGTCCAACTGTTTTCTCACTATCATTATGCTTTTGGTCAAATATGTGCATTTCTGTGAATGATTATTCAATATTGTTTTATATCGATGAAAAGAGATTGTTATTATTGCTATCATTACTTGATTTCTGTTAATTTTGTTATGCACTGTACTGACAATTTTATCTTTATGATTGATTGAAAACAGTGAATAAAGTGAACTGAACTGAACCGATTTCTTTTTTAAAAGATGAAAAAGAAAAGAAAATAAAGAGGAGGAAGAAGAAGAAGAGGAAGGGCAAGAGGGGGCAGGGTCATGCAACTATAACAACCCTCTTTGCTCATTTAAAACGTAAATACACTCATCTGTGGGCCATCTTGCCCCTATCAGAAAGGGGACCACTCATGAACAGGACGAGAGTTTGAAGGGGATTAGAAGTGTGCGAATGCTCGGCAAACGTGAAGACCGCTCCCATGCGATAATAATGAAATAAGTTTAGTTTATAGAAGAAACCTGTATTCTTATCCCCCTTGCTATTAGACAGGAAGGGTGCATGGGAGGATAATAATTCTTACCCCAGCCCTATTAATTTTCATTTTGTAGGTTTAGTCGTTTGCAAGGGCCGCGGAACATTTTTTGGTTTGTTTGTTTGTTTGTTTGTTTGGTTTTTTTTTTTGGGGGGGGGGGGGGGGGGGGCTGACACCCCCAAAAACGGATTCCAGGGGCAGTAGGCATCCATGGACTTCGATTTGTGTTCGTGGTTGGGGGATGATTGATGCCGAATTTCCTCGGCGAAAGAGCAAATCGAGGGAGCGGGGAAAGGGTGTGAGGTTCAAAATGTGAAAGATCGACTAAGCGAAGTCTATTTCTAAATCTAATCTACCGTCCCTGCAATTAACCACACAAGAAATTGTAATCAAACAATATCGCAAAGGTAGATTCCAATTACTTGAGTGGAATGTTAAGGGACTTTTTTTCGAGCTGACACTTCTATTTAGATTATGGATCACCATGATTCTTATTTTGCGAACGAGCCAAAATTTCAACAACAAAAAAAGTTATTTTGTCATCAAAATACACTCTAAGGCTATGAGATTATTTGAGTAGTATTTTGGCAACCTTGCTGCCAAATATGAATATTTTAGCACCTTGCTGGTCCAGTTTTTAATTTCAAAATACCACCCGGTTTCTGTATAATACGAGTGAGCGAAGCAAGCGAGAAAAAATACTCTCTTTTGACGATAAAGTATTATTTCGTCATCAAAATACACTATAGGCCTATCAGATATTTGAATTACATAGTTGGCTAATTTGCGTGCATGCCCAATTAATTTTCTTTCCCAAACTATCTGCATGTGAGCGCCGCGAGCGAGGAAAAATTTATACTCTTAATTGATACGCCTCAGAGATATCTAAATAGCATATCCGATCACGACGCTCTGTGGCTGGTCGCTTGGCATCCAAAACAATTCTGTTTCTATGAGCGAGCGAAGCAAGCTACCAATACAACTCTAATTTCTTTAAGACTTAGAATTGCCACCCAAATAAACAAGATGATTTTGATGATGTACATCTTCCCAAAGAATTCGAGGATACTTTGACACCCAGCTGCAAAAATATTGTGATACGCGGATATGTTGCTGATGGAACTTCGAGTGCTTGCTGCTCGAAAATATCATATTTCTGGATTTTATTAGCACGTGTAGTGAGCGAGCAAGCGAGAAAAACAAACAAACAAACAAACAAATCCCAGGATTTTTCAAGTACTGAGAAAAGAGTCTTGTGTATTGTTACCTGATTTTCATGATTTTGGTAACATATACAATTTATCGACATCTTTCTTTCTCATAGGAATAGACTATTGGTCACAGGCCAATATCTCCTGAAAATTCCTCTATTTTAGGTCTTCTTGCTGGTCAACTCATTGCAGTTATATTACTAACATTTTGTGGCCGGAAGAATAGTATACATTACACTCTTATTTCTGCGGAGTCAAATTTGACTCGGAATGGCGTCAGCTGGGAGTCAACTCTATTCCGAGTTAAAGTGACTCACAGTCCGAATCAATTTGACTCGGAACGGAGTTACTTTGACTGGAATTGATTCGATTCTCAGTTGACGCCGCACCATTCCGAGTCAAATTAATTCGGAATAGAGTTAACTCCCAGCTGACGCCATTCCGAGTCAAATTTGACTCTGCAGAAATCAGAGTGTAGATAGAAAGACAAGATGCGAACCAATTTCCTTTCGTAGGAATATAACCGACATTGTTGAATATACTAAAATACGAGCGAACGAAGCGAGCAACCTCTTCCGGGGTTTTCTCTTTCTTTTTCTTTTTAGTTTTTCTTTTACTCTTTTCCCCTTTTTTACTTTACTTTCAGGGGATTAACAGGGGCATGTCATTTTTTTGATGGTGAATTATTGGGGGATGATAATACAGGCCAGTGAGGCCACCCCCATTAAAAAAATTGGGGGATATATCCCCAATCCCTCCCCCCCCCCCCCCCCCCACCGATCGACACACTGGCTCTGGCTGGAGTTCAGGGGCGGAGCACCCTAAAGCCTTTTGGTTTTTTATGATTTTGCAAGCCTTTGAAATGACCACTTACAATTTAGATAATGAAGTTTTTGCATTTAATAGGGTTTTTTTTAGCCGAAATTGTGAGAGGCTGCAGCCCCCACCCCACTCTCTTCCACGACCCCTATTTTGCTTAACAAACCCATCTGTATTCTTCCTTTCTTCCCTTTCTTTTCATCCTATATTCATATTGTATTTTTATTTAGGGTGCTTTAGTTCATCTTTTGCATTATGAGCCATGATCAAGTGATTGGAAGGGCTGGGAGCCTAACAAATTTTGCTAATAAAACACACACTTTTTTCAGTGATCTTTATTTTGATTTCATTCAGTAATAATACATGAATCATAAATCAGTATTTCAATAAATGTATATAATAAAGCATATTAAAATGTAAAAGTTTCTTTAATGAACAACTAAAATTCCAATTAAACTATTGAAAAAACGCAATGAATTAAATCCTTCAAAAAAAAAATAAAAAACATCCATTAATTATATTAGGGTAATCATTTTATACTGTATTATACATTATACTGGTCTCCCTGTACCCAGAACCCCCTATACCCCCCTCCCTTCTTCACATACCCACACACACCCTCCCTCCCTCCCT